>CM039513.1:36630536-36672102 GCA_022432975.1 Begonia masoniana
GTAAAAAAAAACTCCACTAAACTTATACAAATCAAAAACCCTAAAATTTTATCTTAAAATCACTTGAGAAATTGAAGAAATGGAGAGGAGAGGCGTCGGCTATGGAGGAGAGGGAGAGAAGTTGATGAAGATGAAGAAAAATGAAATAAACCCACTCTTTTATTACACCTTTTTCTTCTTTTTCTTTTCCTTTAAAATTACCTTTTAATCCCTCCTTTTCACTCTTTAAATCCAACGCCAAAGCCACATAATTTCTCTTCTCCATCTTGATTTTTCTCAATTTTTATTTCATTAGTTGACAATTTTTTTATTGGTTACAATACCTTTGACTTTTCAACCAACAATTTCTCAACCAATCACTTATTAGTTTGACTTGTCAAACTCTTCCACTCCACTTTCCCTTCCTTTCAATCAATTGCTTCATTTAATTCTCCCTTTGAATTTTCAACAACAATTCCTATTTGTTCATTTGTTGGTTTGACTTTTCAACCATATTTTAGTTTTAATTTTCAACATTTTTCTCCTCTTCTTTCCTTCCAACGTGAATACTTCCTTTAATATCTTCTTCCATTCAACTTTACCATATAGTATTTTACTCAATTACCTAGTTTTTCATTGGTTAATTTATATTTTGACTTTTCAAAATTTTAACTTTTCAAACAACCCTTTTTGACTTGTCAATTCACTTCCTTCACTCTTCTTTTGCATGACTAAATTCAAATCTCTTTCTCACTTAACATTAACCTCTCCTAACCGTTTAATCTAAGACATACGTGCGTTACAGAAAATCCTCGGGTGTTACACATTCTAAGTCATGTTAAGGAGTTTCTTCGTTATGTCCTATCTGAAACGTTTATACTATCTACAATATGCTTATTCGTCTAACTTAACTCTTCATTAACTTTGAGCACAGTCAAGTCCCTATGTCTCGCCATGGATTTGCTCTAAACTATTCCTTCTAACCTTGAGTTATTTATGTATCCATTGGTCTCAACTTGTCAAATACGAGTCGAACCACTGAAATTGCAAATTTCACTATTCGTACGACACTAACCACTGAGTTATACTTCTAATCTTAATTCCTCATTGAATCTAACAATCGCCTGAACTTACCTCAAATGTCGCACATGGACATTTGATTTAGAGTGCTAAACTTTTCTTTCAGTAATTATCACATTTGTGTTCCTAAGTTCTTCGCAGTTCTTAGGCCTCTGCTTCATAACCTCCAACTGAGATTTCAATTCTTTCAATTCTTTCAATTCAGCCGGCGCCAATCTATATGCATTCTTTGACACAGGCGCCGAACTCGGATAAACATCAATTACAAACTCGATCTCTCGATCTGGCTGTTACCCGGGAAGATCGTCGAGAAAAATCTCTGAGAATTCTCTAACAATTGGGAGGTAATCTGGCCTTAACCCGTTAAGTAGTCGAGTATCAACCACCGCGGCCATATAAATCGAGCATCCATCCTTAAACTGTTCTCTGACCTTCATCGAGTAGGAAACAGGTAGTCCAACCAACTTATTCATCGCTTGGAAAGTGAACTCTCCTTTGTCTGGGGGGCAAAAAGTTACCATCCCGGACCTGCAGTCAATGGTGGTGCAATGGCGAGATAGCCAATCCATTCTCAAAATAAGATCATACACCTCTATACCCATAACTATCAACCGAGCATAGAGGGTATTATTCCTCAAAGAGGCGACTTTGCCTTGAAAAATGTAACTTGACTGCATCCATTCTCCTGAAGGCAACATCACACTGTACTCACACTTTGCTAACTTCAGCACTAACCCCAATCTAGATACACACGTGGTCGAAATAAAGGAGTGTGTAGCCCCCGTATCTATCAGTGAGAATACTGCAACACCAGTGATTAGAATAGTATCTGCTATAACGGATGACTGAATCTCGTCGTCGTCGTCGACATCACCGGGCTCAATAAACGCAAATACTCTCGGGGTCACTCTTCTTTGATCGGTAGCCGCCCTTGGACAGTTCTGAGCAAAATGGCCGACCTCTCCACATCTGTAACAACTGTTCGTGCCCAATCGACAAGCGCCATAGTTTTCCTTCTGGTACTTAGGACAAACAGGCTTCTGAGCAGCCCCTTGGACTTGCTTCCCCTTGTCTTGATCGCCTTTACTATCATATGGCCTTTTTGTACCTCTATGTTGTTGTTGTGGCTGTCCCTTTGGTTGCCAGCCTCAATTCTGAGGTCGTGGCTGTATCTCCCGAAAGAACCCTCTAGCTGGCTCTCTCGGTTTGGTATAACTCTGATCAACAGCCTCAATCTCAAGTGCCCTGGCCACAATCTCATCATAGGACACATTCTACACCCCTGATATGGTAAGACTCTTTCGAATTTCTTGGCCAAGCCCCTGTACAAATCTGCGTAGCTTGTCCTCGTTAATACTGACCTGGCGTGGTGCAAATCAAGACAGAGCCTCAAACCTTCTCACATACTCGGCAATCGAACCAACCTGCCGCAGTTGCATGAACTCCACCATTTTCGCCTCTCGTACTGTATGGCTGAAGTACTTGTCATAAAATACCATTCTGAAACACTCCCAACTCATAATCGTCACATCGGTGGTTGCTTTGATGGAATCCCACTAGAATCGGGCATTTAGTGCTAAGTGATAAGTCACCAACGCAACCTTCTCTCCATCATCTATACTTGCGTAAGCCAGCATGTCTTCCATGGTTTGAATCCACTCCTCGGCTGAAGAGGGATTCATAGATTGCCCGTTGAAAACGGGAGGTTGGAGCCTCTGGAACCTCTCCATCCCCCGATTACCAGGAGTCGCTGTATCCCGAGCTTTAATGCCCTCACGGTCTATTAGGGTGCCTAGCTGTTGGGACTGTCTCTCCATTTGTTGAGTCTGTCACTCCATGTGTTGGGACTGTTGGGCAATAAATCCCTTAAGCTGATCTATTGTATCGTCTCTATCATCTCGGTCATTCCCTCGATGCACCATTTTTTTATAACTCCTATATCAAAGTTAAAACAAATACTCTAAGAAATCGAAATCAAATAAAGCATTAAACATACTTACAGTTGAGGAAGGACGTCCGTGTAATGGCTGTGCAGTCGAGCAGTCTACAGAACTGATTTTAAAACCCGGGGACTCTGATACCATAACTGTAGCGACCCTAACACTGTACCCTTATTTTCCCGTATTATTTTTTTTTACCCTTATAAACTTTAAGTTTATCGTTTAAGCAAAAAAAACCATTTGAAGACTGTTTAATAAACATATTTAAAGTAAAGAAAATTAAATAAAACATTTAAATAAAACAATTAAAACAATAAAACCATCGGCCAACAACTCGAGGGCAAAAGGGACAATTGTCTCAAAAACTATAGGGGCGATCGATCGCCCCATTACCAGGCGATCGATCGCCTGAACAAAATTTGGAGGGGCGATCGTTCACCCCTCACACTAGCGATCGATCGCCCAATCTTTGGGCGATCGATCGCCAAGCTCTCTGGATTTTCCAGAGAGCGGCAATCTTAGTTGCCGATCGATCACCTCCTTAGGCAATCGATCAGCAACCTCCCTGGAATTTAATTCCAGGGAGCTCGCCTCTCTCTTCTTCTTCCTTCTTCCTTCCTCCCTGCACATTTTCCTTACCACACATACACACTAGAACATTACAACATAAAACCTTTCATAATCACCCACTCGTAACTTGACATGCCTCGGATGCATATTAAAAGAAAATTAGTAGCATCCCGTGCCTTATCTAAATTTTCTATTTATTACGTGTTTTTATTTTTGTAGGAAAATTTATGAAAAAGGATTGCATTTGGATCGCTTGGAGGAGCCGTCACTTTGCCCTATGGGAATTTGTCTTCCCAGGCCCTATTTTTGTAATTTTTAATTTTGAACTTATTTGGCATACATTCGCCTTTATTGTAAGGATTTTATAATTGCATTTCATGCATTAGATTGTGTGGTTAGGACTAGATGTATGGTGGTGGATTTGGGTTGGAGGAAGTTCAACAAAATATTCAAAGGAAAAGGCCCTACAATAAATGGAGTCTAATGGAAGCCTTGGCTCAAAGAAGAGCCCACAAAAAAAGGTATAATTTTGCAAGTACAAAAGTTAGTGGCAACATGGATTGATGATGTGGCAAGATTCCCTCCATTGATCCATTTAGGCATGGCATTCATCTCCTCCCTAGGATGTGTGCTTGTTTGCCTTGATCTTGGCCATCCATCCTTTTTGATCCAAGGGCCCTAATCCACCTAGGACTTCTATAAATGCATGGTATTAGTGTTTGTAGACAACTTTTGGCTATCAATATACTACTATTTCCCCTAAATATCTTTGGTTTTCCTTTGGTATTTTCCTTGGTTCTTTGAACCAAGAGGAGTTAGCCTCCATTGCTAGCCTAGCTAGGGTTGCTAGGTTAGCTCTTATACTTTCCCTCATCTTCTCCATTGGGAGTTGAAACGAGGAGGAAAATCCCGGCCTACGGTGGTCGTTTTTCTCACGGAAAACGTGTATCCGGGAGTTTAAACCGTAAGCTCGCTCCTCGGATCCACCAAGGGTATTTCTTTACTATTATTGTCTTCACTTTGCACACAACATCACCTTTAAATTTCAGCTCCACAATATTCACACACTCACCTTTATTTTATGTTATTTTCTTCTTTATTTTGCCTTATACTTTCTTTTCATTCCTAACAAATATTATCATCTCTTCCTCTTTATCTGTTTGCATATTTCTTTCCTTCTAACATCATATATAATTCGGCCATCATATTGTTAATTTCCTTGTTTATTTCTTGCATTTATTTTAGTATTTTCTTTCCCTTATTCAAGTATTAATAACTAGCACACAACCGAGCACAACCGCGTATATTTGTGAGTTGTACACGGGTCCCTTTTCTAAGGGACCCCGTGTCAAGTGGTATCAGAGCCACAAGGCTTCCCTTATGGTTTTAGTGCCTCGACAATAGTCAAAACTCGGCACAAAACCGGGATAGCAGCTCTTTTTCTATTCTGCATTAATTTCCTATATATTTGTGCTAACCTTGAGCTATTTTGTGCTAATCTAAATTTTATTTTTACTACCATCATTTTTGCTATATTATTGCTTGTTCTAATATGGAAAAATATGGTGGACGATCCTACATGAAAACGCACAAGGTATAGCTCCCAAATCTCTTAATTTCCTCTCTTTATTTCTCGGTTTTCTTCTCCTTCTTGTGCAACGATTTTTCCCTTTTATTTTGTTTAGTTTGAATCCTTATTTTGCCTTGAATCTAAGCCGAAACTCTGCTGAAATTTTGGTAGAAAAGTTAGCATAAAATCGGCCTAAAGAAATTGCAAAACCGTTTATATATTTGTTGCTTAATCTTCACGGTTTCTCACTATATTTGCCTCGGTTTATTGCTTCTTTAATTTCAATTTTGTTGACATTTCTTGTTATCATTTGAACCTTGTTTTAGCACTTAAATATTGTCCATTCTCTATATTAATATTCTGGAATTTTTGGTGCTTCAATTCGGTTTAAAATTATTACTATCGAAAAATAGGATTATTGTTGCAAATTATCATAGCGTTTGTGCTTCTTTTGCTAAGCTCGAATTTGTCTATTATTGTGCTGGTTATTGCTCATGTTTTAGTTCATAAATTACCTAATATATGCTGTTAAGAGAATGCATGAAAGCGGTTAACGAGAATTTGGCAAAAGCATGAATTAAAGTAGCAAATTAGAGCTAGACATCACATTAAAATTCTGCTATATTTGAATTAAATTCCAGCATGTTATTTTGACTTAAATGATGTTCTAAATTTTTGTATTTGCTGTTTTTAGAGTTAATTAGTTGTCAATAATATTGCTCTAATTGATCCTTAGTAAAAGTTGACAACTTCATTAAAATTTTTTGAAAATTTGTGGTGAAATTAAATCGTTGAAAATATTCATTTCTTAGTTTTATTATTGAGTGTTATTAGTGTTAAGTTATTATCCTAATTAGCATGATTCCTATTTCCAATTTGTCTTAGCTAAGAATGTTCCCTAGAGCCTAAAATTGCCTAAGACATTAAGAAGATAAAGTCCACACTAATTTAGGAAAATTAACTTAGACAAGAAATTGAATTTAAATAATTCACTTAACTATGACTAATCGAAGTGGATTTAATCGTGAAACACCACACCTTGAATCAAATCGGGCTCGGGATACTCCCCCTCCCGAAAACACACGTCACGAAGGTGAGACTAGCTCTCAAGGAGGCAAGCAAGGACAAATCGATGCCTTAACAAACATAGTTAATAGCCTAGCCCAACAAGTCCAAACAATGCTGAACAATCCTCCTCGTAGAGAATTCCATGAACGTGCCCCTTCTCAAGAAACCTCCTCTAGGATCATTCCCGAGCGTCCTAGACTTCGTAATCATACCCCTCAACCACCCATAGAGGAAGATTGGAGTGAACCCCGAAGAAGGAGACAACGATATTACTCGGAGGATGAGGATTGGGTTGGTGATCAAGAGTATCGCCCAAATCGTCGTAGGGACAACGACGACCTTCGAAATATTAAGATTACAATTCCCCCTTTCGATGGAACGTGTGACGGGCACACATATTTGGATTGGGTTGACAAAGTTGAGAGAGTTTTCGAATGCCATGATTACTCTGAGCGAGTAAAAATCCAATTAGCCTCTCTAGAACTCACGGGCCACGCCGCTTTGTGGTGGTCCAATCTTAAAGCCCAACGAATGAGAACCTTAGGAAACCCCGTTACAACTTGGATTTCCATGAAAGACTTAATGCATCATAGGTTCGTCCCCCGACACTATAGACATGAACTCTTCCATCAACTTCACACCTTAAAACAAAATAGCCTCTCGGTAGATGAGTATCTTACCGAATTCGAAACTCTTAATATGCGATGTGCAATTGATGATCCCCAAGAACAACTCATCGCTAGATTCATAAGAGGCTTGAACCGCGACATTGGAGATGCAGTTGAATTACAACAATTGGAGACCATGGAATTGGTCATTCAATTAGCCCTCATGGTGGAGAGGCAATTGAAGAGGAAGCGTAGGATTGACCTTCCCAAATTCCCACCAAGAAATTATAATTCTGACAAGATTACCACAAAACAAGAAGAGAAAAAACCTTCCAATCGAACTTGGCCACCAAAAGCATCAAACACCCTTCACAATCCCCCACCAAACAAAACCCAAGAACCTCAACCGAAAGGACCAAGAGCACGTGATGTTCAATGTTTCAAGTGCTTAGGGAAAGGGCACTATGCTAACGAGTGCACCAACAACCGTGTGATGGTCATCAAAGAATCCACGGGAGAATGGGAGAGTGAAGAGGATGAAGGCCAATACAACAAAATTGATAAGGAGGAAGTTTTAGAAGAAAGTGACGAAGACGCCAATGAATGCAAGCCACAAGATGGACCTTTGCTAATGGTCATTAGGCGAGCATTAACATCTAAGCACGTGGACAAGGACTGTCAACGTGAAAATTTGTTTCATAGTCGATGTGCTGTAAAAGATAAAGTTTGTTCTATGATAATTGACGGAGGGAGTTGCATAAATGCGGCCTCCCAAGACATGGTCGATAAACTAGGATTAGTAACGATTAATCATCCTACACCTTATAAGCTTCAATGGTTGGACGACAAAAATGAGCATACGATCACCAAACAAGTAACCGTAGATTTCGTGATAGGAAAATACAAGGACGCAGTTATTTGTGACGTTGTCCCAATGAGTGCCAGCCACATATTACTTGGACGACCATGGCACTTTGATCGAAGGGTAAACTATGATGGATTCCTCAACCGTTATACCTTTAATTTTGGAGGAAGAAAGATTAAGTTACTACCGATGACCCCCGAGCAAGTTGCTCAAGATGAGGCCACCCGCCAAAAGGGAAAAGAAAAAGAGAATTTATTAGTGTCAAAATGCGGGTTTAATGAAGAGCTCCCTCATATCAATTGGCGTAACAATCCTTTGTACGAGGAAAAAGTGTCAATTCCTTTCCTACCACATCTTGAGAAAACTTCTTTTATCAAAGAACACTCAAATCCTTTATTTGCCAATGAAATGCCTTGCCAATTGGGGAAAGAATTTTTATGGTCTCATGAGAATTCAAATTTAAATGAAGACACTATTTTTGGACTAGGTAGCATGATCATCACTCCTTTTCTATCCTTTCCAAATCTTGAGGAAATTTTCTCTCCGTTTCCATCCATTAGGAAGATGTTGGTTTATGGCCTTGAACCTAATTATTGCCTTCCTACCACCTTTCTTAGAGCTACACCAGCAAGTAGGAATTTTATTCCCTATATAGACAAAAAATGCCCCACCCTTAAATTTGGTGGCTTACCAACACCTCACTTTCCACCATTCTATTACCCCAAATTTTACCATAGGACTAGGGTTAAAGTTCTATTGGTAAGTAAATTTCTTTGAGGTCTTAATATTAATTGGACTATTTCTTTTGTTGAAGGATTTTAGCATTTCCACCTCACTATTTGTCGGATTCACCTACTTGGGAAAATTTCATTCCATCTTTGAGCAAACGCCCTCCCAAGTAGTCCTCGGATTCAACTTTTCCACCCTTACCAAAGAAAATTTTAGTAAGACCATCCATCCTCCATGTCACCTGGAATTTTTAACGAAGAACATATCCTATTGCCTTCAAACTCAAACCTATCAAAGTAATAAACAAACTAATAGATGAGAAATTGTTGGAGTCATCCTTGAGAAGAAGTCAACCAACGGATTTGAGGTCAAATCCTCAAATCACCCGGAGAGGATGACATGCCTCGGATGCATATTAAAAGAAAATTAGTAGCATCCCGTGCCTTATCTAAATTTTCTATTTATTACGTGTTTTTATTTTTGTAGGAAAATTTATGAAAAAGGATTGCATTTGGATCGCTTGGAGGAGCCGTCACTTTGCCCTATGGGAATTTGTCTTCCCGGGCCCTATTTTTGTAATTTTTATTTTGAACTTATTTGGCATACATTCGCCTTTATTGTAAAGATTTTATAATTGCATTTCATGCATTAGATTGTGTGGTTAGGACTAGATGTATGGTGGTGGATTTGGGTTGGAGGAAGTTCAACAAAATATTCAAAGGAAAAGGCCCTACAATAAATGGAGTCTAATGGAAGCCTTGGCCCAAAGAAGAGCCCACAAAAAAAGGTATAATTTTGCAAGTACAAAAGTTAGTGGCAACATGGATTGATGATGTGGCAAGATTCCCTCCATTGATCCATTTAGGCATGGCATTCATCTCCTCCCTAGGATGTGTGCTTGTTTGCCTTGATCTTGGCCATCCATCCTTTTTGATCCAAGGGCCCTAATCCACCTAGGACTTCTATAAATGCATGGTATTAGTGTTTGTAGACAACTTTTGGCTATCAATATACTACTATTTCCCTAAATATCTTTGGTTTTCCTTTGGTATTTTCCTTGGTTCTTTGAACCAAGAGGAGTTAGCCTCCATTGCTAGCCTAGCTAGGGTTGCTAGGTTAGCTCTTATACTTTCCCTCATCTTCTCCATTGGGAGTTGAAACGAGGAGGAAAATCTCGGCCTACGGTGGTCGTTTTTCTCACGGAAAACGTGTATCCGGGAGCTTAAACCGTAAGCTCGCTCCTCGGATCCACCAAGGGTATTTCTTTACTATTATTGTCTTCACTTTGCACACAACATCACCTTTAAATTTCAGCTCCACAATATTCACACACTCACCTTTATTTTATGTTATTTTCTTCTTTATTTTGCCTTATACTTTCTTTTCATTCCTAACAAATATTATCATCTCTTCCTCTTTATCTGTTTGCATATTTCTTTCCTTCTAACATCATATATAATTCGGCCATCATATTGTTAATTTCCTTGTTTATTTCTTGCATTTATTTTAGTATTTTCTTTCCCTTATTCAAGTATTAATAACTAGCACACAACCGAGCACAACCGCGTATATTTGTGAGTTGTACACGGGTCCCTTTTCTAAGGGACCCCGTGTCATAACTACCGACCATCCCATCGATCCATAATCAAAACGTAATAAAATCTCGTGAAAATGAACTGCGTGGTTCGGTTTAAAAACTAACAATTCCTCCTGTTTCAAAAGAAAATACCAAGAAGTTCCAGTAAACTTTAAAAACTGACATTTTCACTTAGACTTTACAATTTGTCCTCAAACCAATTTAAATTATAATTTTCTAAGCTAATTCATCAAAATGCATATCTGTACAATTTCTACCCGTATCTAGCCCAAAATACCTTTACGTCGTTCTCCCACGGGTCAAAATATGCGTCGACTGCCCAGCACGCTCCCACGGGCATCCTCCTTCAATCTGTGCGATCGTCTGGTAGAGGGACATCATCCACACCTTGCTCAAAGTCACCTACACCATAAAGACACCTATGAGATAAAAATCTCAGTAAATTCTACGTAAATGTCTATCCATGACCATGTAAATGCTATGCTATGAAATAGTCTGTCCATATCAGTTCATATATCAGTACGTGTCACTCTATGGTTATCGAAAACGGTCGACAGATGGATAGGGGATGTCCAGTGGTTAGACAGCCCACACCATCTGAAGGGAGAAAAACCCTCTCACCATAAAACGCCAGGTCTGTACCTCATCCCCGATAACCTCATGTCATGGTTGTTTACTGTGATACTTTACATGCATTTTCTTTTCGTGAAATCAATGCATAAATTTATTTTTCATGACATTTGAAAACTATGATGCATGAGTAATTCAATATAAACATACATAACGAGCATACCATCAAAACACTACAAATACCATCAAAACACTACAAATACCATCAAAACAGTCACCACAAGAAACATATAAAACAATCGAACCTAAACTACCCAACCAAAATAATTAGACAAACAATGACCGCCATAAACAAACAATGCGCCAACGTATCATCAACATGATTTCTGACATATGGTGTAGGCCAATCGGCCAAAGTAAGTCACAAGAACTTACCTCGCGTCCGTTGCAACTCTAGCTCCGTCCACGAGCGTTGTTCACCTAAGGCAATTTCACAACAATCGTCGTTAAAGCACGTTCAAACCTTTAAGCGTCAAAACTAACGAAACTCTTAACTAAAAAATTTCTTAAAATTCTAAAATACTCATTGAGGCATTTCTTCGAGCATTTCACGTTCAACTTACCAAAACCTCCATTAACAGAGTTTCCTAAAACCTCAAAAATCCATAAAACCCGAACATTTCTCAACGAATCGTTTAACTTCGTCCAATAATGCCCAATACGTCCATTATATTCTCAAATACGGTAAACCTATCGATTTCAAACTCTAAATCCACGTTTTAACAAAACCCTAACCGAAACCCTAATCATTTAAACTCTAGAAATCAAAGTAAACCTTCCAAAAACCATAAAATCATACCTAGGGTCGGGTTTGGAGGGGAAAACGTGAAGGGTCGGAGTCGATTGGAGGACGAATCGTCGTTGGAGAGGAGAAACGCCGATGGACAAATCGCTAGGAGGAAAACACATAGAAGAATTCGCGTGGAGTGCTAGAGGAGAAAGAGGAAATGTGATTTTATTAAATTTTCACTTGGCAAATTATCATTTTGTCCTTCTGTAACACCCATAAATTTCCTATTACGTGCGTAACCTAGGGTATGCTAAGTATGTGAATTAAGGTTTAGAAACAATGCAAAATAAAAGGGTTGTCAAGTCAAAAGAACAAAGGAGGAGATTTGCACATTTCATGGGTTGAAAAGTCAAAATATACATGAACCAATAAGAGACAAGTATAAAGTCAAAAGGTGGTGAGAGAGAGAGTTAGATCACGTTGGACTCCATGGAAAACAAAATGGAAGAAAAGTGGTTTGACCATTCAAACCAAAGGGTTTGAAAAGTCAAATGTTGTGGAAATCAACCAATAGGAATTTTACATGAAATAATTGAATGGAAAAAGTGGGAATGAAAAAGAAATCACGTTGGAAGACATAAGGGAAAGTAAAGTGGGGTGAGTTTGTAATTTTAAAAGGTTTGGAGGAGAAAATTTAAAAGAAAGAAAAGGGGAGGATTTAATGGCTTGAATTTCCTTTCTTTTCTCCCACCTTCTTCCTCACGGTTTTTCTCCCAAGCCCTCATCCTCCATAGCCGACTTCTTCTCTCCCCATTCTTCCATTTTCAAGGTGTTTTCAAGGTTAGTTTTAGTGGGTTTTTAGTTGTGTACCATTAGATGTTAGTTTGTGGTGTTTTTATGGTAGTTTAGTGAGGTTTGGTTAGGGTTTGGAAAACCCTAACCATTGAATCCGAAAATTGGGTTTAAATGTTGGATTTTCTTTCCTATTTGGATCATTTAAGTGTTGAATGGATGATTTAGGTTGTTTGGGTGATTAAATTAAGGATTTGATGGAAGTTACACAAAAACCGGTTTAAGAACACTATAGGGCCGATTCTGTCTTTGGTATTTTCGGGCTGGCCAAAGTGTTTGTTTGATTAATTTAAGCATTTCAATGGATAGTAGACGTGTAGAGCTTTCCGAGTTGGGGTGGCACGTCGAAATCCGTTGAAAAACGAGAGAGTTATATCCGTTTGAAGTTTGATGGCCAATTGTGGGAATCGGGTTTTGTGTTTTGGGGAAGGAAATTGTGTTATAGTTTTAGTTAGTTAGGTAGAGAATTTTCTTAGAGTTAGTGAGAACTTATAATGATATTTCGTGATTTTAGGTCATCGAGCTGTACTTTGATTGGATGACCGGACAGCACGTTTGGCGCAGCCGGTACGTATAGTGGGATGTGTGCCTTTTCCTTCGGGACTAAACACAGACCGGTAGGAATTGTTGTTTGCTTGATGTGTGTATGGGATCATGTATCATTG
Organism: Begonia masoniana; assembly: GCA_022432975.1. Lineage (NCBI taxonomy): Eukaryota > Viridiplantae > Streptophyta > Magnoliopsida > Cucurbitales > Begoniaceae > Begonia > Begonia masoniana. The sequence goes on from CM039513.1 coordinate 36,643,420, forward strand.
TTTTTCAAACTACGAAACGAACACGTTTTTAGCATGTTTTGAATTGTGTGGATGAATGTAAGATATACAACAGTGTGATAGGCAAATGTGTCTCGAGTGCTACTCGAGAGGTACGCAACTGTGTCTCGAGTGCTACTCGAGAGGTACGCAACTGTGTCTCGATTGCTACTCGAGAGGTACGCAACTGTGTCTCGAGTGATACTCGAGAGGTACGCAACTGTGTCTCGAGTGCTACTCGAGAGGTACGCAACTGTGTCTCGAGTGATACTCGAGAGGTACACAACTGTGTCTCGAGTGATACTCGAGAGGTACGCAACTGTGTCTCGAGTGCTACTCGAGAGGTACGCAACTGTGTCTCGAGTGTACTCGAGAGGTACGCAACTGTGTCTCGAGTGATACTCAAGAGGTACGCAACTGTTTCTCGAGTGATACTCGAGAGGTACGCAACTGTGTCTCGAGTGCTACTCGAGAGGTTCGCAACTGTGTCTCGAGTGCTACTCGAGAGGTACGCAACTGTGTCTCGAGTGATACTCGAGAGGTACGCAACTGTGTCTCGAGTGATACTCGAGAGGTACGCAACTGTGTCTCGAGTGATACTCGAGAGGTACGCAACTGTGTCTCGAGTGATACTCGAGAGGTACGCAACTGTGTCTCGAGTGCTACTCGAGAGGTTCGCAACTGTGTCTCGAGTGATACTCGAGAGGTACGCAACTGTGTCTCGAGTGATACTCGAGAGGTACGCAACTGTGTCTCGAGTGATACTCGAGAGGTACGCAACTGTGTCTCGAGTGATACTCGAGAGGTACGCAACTGTGTCTCGAGTGCTACTCGAGAGGTACGCAACTGTGTCTCGAGTGATACTCGAGAGGTACGCAACTGTGTCTCGAGTGATACTCGAGAGGTACGCAACTGTGTCTCGAGTGCTACTCGAGAGGTACGCAACTGTGTCTCGAGTGCTACTCGAGAGGTACGCAACTGTGTCTCGAGTGATACTCGAGAGGTACGCAACTGTGTCTCGAGTGATACTCGAGAGGTACGCAACTGTGTCTCGAGTGCTACTCGAGAGGTTCGCAACTGTGTCTCGAGTGATACTCGAGAGGTACGCAACTGTGTCTCGAGTGCTACTCGAGAGGTTCGCAACTGTGTCTCGAGTGATACTCGAGAGGTACGCAACTGTGTCTCGAGTGATACTCGAGAGGTACGCAACTGTGTCTCGAGTGCTACTCGAGAGGTACGCAACTGTGTCTCGAGTGCTACTCGAGAGGTACGCAACTGTGTCTCGAGTGCTACTCGAGAGGTACGCAACTGTGTCTCGAGTGATACTCGAGAGGTACGCAACTGTGTCTCGAGTGCTACTCGAGAGGTTCGCAACTGTGTCTCGAGTGCTACTCGAGAGGTACGCAACTGTGTCTCGAGTGATACTCGAGAGGTACGCAACTGTGTCTCGAGTGCTACCGAGAGGTACGCAACTGTGTCTCGAGTGCTACTCGAGAGGTACGCAACTGTGTCTCGAGTGCTACTCGAGAGGTACGCAACTGTGTCTCGAGTGATACTCGAGAGGTACGCAACTGTGTCTCGAGTGCTACTCGAGAGGTTCGCAACTGTGTCTCGAGTGATACTCGAGAGGTACGCAACTGTGTCTCGAGTGATACTCGAGAGGTACGCAACTGTGTCTCGAGTGCTACCGAGAGGTACGCAACTGTGTCTCGAGTGATACTCGAGAGGTACGCAACTGTGTCTCGAGTGATACTCGAGAGGTACGCAACTGTGTCTCGAGTGCTACCGAGAGGTACGCAACTGTGTCTCGAGTGATACTCGAGAGGTACGCAACTGTGTCTCGAGTGCTACCGAGAGGTACGCAACTGTGTCTCGAGTGATACTCGAGAGGTACGCAACTGTGTCTCGAGTGCTACCGAGAGGTACGCAACTGTGTCTCGAGTGCTACTCGAGAGGTACGCAACTGTGTCTCGAGTGATACTCGAGAGGTACGCAACTGTGTCTCGAGTGATACTCGAGAGGTACGCAACTGTGTCTCGAGTGCTACCGAGAGGTACGCAACTGTGTCTCGAGTGCTACTCGAGAGGTACGCAACTGTGTCTCGAGTGATACTCGAGAGGTACGCAACTGTGTCTCGAGTGCTACTCGAGAGGTACGCAACTGTGTCTCGAGTGCTACCGAGAGGTACGCAACTGTGTCTCGAGTGCTACTCGAGAGGTACGCAACTGTGTCTCGAGTGATACTCGAGAGGTACGCAACTGTGTCTCGAGTGATACTCGAGAGGTACGCAACTGTGTCTCGAGTGCTACCGAGAGGTACGCAACTGTGTCTCGAGTGCTACCGAGAGGTACGCAACTGTGTCTCGAGTGCTACCGAGAGGTACGCAACTGTGTCTCGAGTGATACTCGAGAGGTACGCAACTGTGTCTCGAGTGCTACCGAGAGGTACGCAACTGTGTCTCGAGTGCTACTCGAGAGGTACGCAACTGTGTCTCGAGTGCTACTCGAGAGGTACGCAACTGTGTCTCGAGTGCTACTCGAGAGGTACGCAACTGTGTCTCGAGTGCTACTCGAGAGGTACGCAACTGTGTCTCGAGTGCTACCGAGAGGTACGCAACTGTGTCTCGAGTGATACTCGAGAGGTACGCAACTGTGTCTCGAGTGCTACCGAGAGGTACGCAACTGTGTCTCGAGTGATACTCGAGAGGTACGCAACTGTGTCTCGAGTGATACTCGAGAGGTACGCAACTGTGTCTCGAGTGATAAGAGTATATTTTCAGGAGTGTTTCAATCGCAGGTTGTGGTTTATTAGATTTAGGCGTTATGCCGTACGTTTGATTTTTAAAACAAACAATGGGTTTTAAGTAGCTATTTTATTAATATCCGTTTGAAGTCGGTTCTACAAAATTTACGGGATTGAAAGATTTAGTGTGGGAGGGTATGGTAAAAAATTTCGCGGTTTTTGGAGTGTCGGGCTCGTAGAAAAAGTGAGAAAGGTTGTGAAAGTCAAGAAAAGTCAAAACGGGGTGTTTTGGGACGTTTTTGGTCGAAAATACCCGAGCCGGCCCGACCGATCGGGCATGGGTCACGATCGATTGCGGCCCGGGTCAATTTTGGTGAAAATAGCCCGAGCGGGCCCGATCGATAGGGCCCAAAACGCGACCGATCGCGATTGGGCATCTGCGGGACGCGCGCGCCCAGCGCCCATTTGGGCTGATTTTTTTTTTTAAATTTTAAATTTCTCCCTTTTTCTACAATATTTTGACCCGACATTTTCCGACGTATTTTAAACGTATTTTGGGCCCGTTTTTCAATAAATTTTGAGGGTTCGAAAAACCTGAAAACGAGTCATAAAATTTACGAAAATTATTTTAAACGATGTTTTAAACGCGGGTTTGGTTAGCAATGTAGCGCTCCGAGCCAGGGTGGGTTCGGGGGTGTTACACCTTCCTTTGATTTTCTATTTGTTTCATATTTTGTTCCGTTAATTAGCTAACGATTCGTTTTCTCAAAATTTCCTTATTTCTCCAATAAATCCAACTTATTATTAGGGTTCTATTTGTAACGCCCCGAACCCGCCTCGCCTCGGTGTGTTACTTTGCTAACCCATAACGTTTTTAAAACGACGTTTAAAATTATTTTCGGTAAAATTTTTGACTCTGATTTTGGGTTTTACGAACCCTAGATTTTTGTTGGGAAGTGGCCCAAAATACATTTAAAATATGTCGAGAAATGTTGGGGTAAAACAATTTAGAAATAGGAAACTTTTAAGAAAAAAACTAAAAAAATTTTTTTTTTTACAGTGGCGATCGATCACCACCCTCTCTGGTGCTACAGTGCCAGAGAGGCTGGTGATCGCGATCGATCGCCTGCCAGATCGCCTCCCCGATCGCCCCGACCTTCACCACTTTTCCCCGAGCTAAACACCTCCAAAAATTCTAAAATTTTAATCACACACTCTCGACACCCAATTATTCAAGTCCCATAAAAATTTTGGAAAACCGACTTAAAACAGATAATAAAAAAAATAGTGAACGTAACCCGACATTATGTAGTTTAAAATCAAAACGGACGGCGTAACGCCTAAACTTCGATAAATCAAAACCTGAAATTATAACCCGACATCAAACTAGTTTCAAACCACAATACTTACAACCATTATTCAACAAATAAACCAACAAATAAACAACACCACCAACTCGAAAACGTTCCAAAATCATTACGAAACCATTTATATCTATTATGTACTAAAACATCTACTTTTTATCAAAACCAAAACATTACAAAACATTTCCAAAACGTTTACAAAACTATCTACACCAAAACCAACAAAACCAAAACATTCACCTCCCACACTACCCGAGGAAGACAGTGGTCAAGACGCCCCGACAATAACCTGCACCAACACACCCCGTACTCCTCCGACTGCGGCCTAATCCTGAGCTGTCTCTTCTACCTCACTTGTATAATACTCGCCACCTACACAACAGAACACACACACACACGTAAGCTTACGCTTAGTAAGTAGGGAAAAGAAATGTAAACATGCACAATGCACATACACCGCCCTAACACATGCAGTCTCTACTAACTCTGTTGTTTTCGTATTATTAATCTTTCCACTTTCACATGTGAATCAAGTTGGCACACATCCAAGCTCCCCGCTCATTGGATGGCCACGCCTTGACCCACGGAGCAAGATCGGCCAGCTCACGCCCAGGTCCCCCCCATTGGACGACAGCACACAATCTCCTCCCTTCCCCTGTCACATGTGAATCAAGTAGGCACACATCCGAGCTCCCCGCTCATTGGACGGCCACGCCTTGATCCACAGAGCAAGATCAGCCAGCTCACGCCCGGGTCCCCCCCATTGGACGACAGCACACAATCTCCTCCAACAGCACTTACGTATTTTCAACTTTATATCTCGAGTAGAGTCCCAACTCACTGCCTCCCCGGCAAAATGCCTCCCCGGCATATTACAAGTGCCTCCCAGGCAAAAATGCCTCCCCGGCATATTACAAGTGCCTCCTCGGCAAAAATGCCTCCCCGGCGTATTACAAGTGCCTCCCCGGCAACTTGCCTAACCTGGCGACTCTACTCAAACTACATTTTTCTTAATCTTTCTTGTTACGTTTCACATTCGCCTTTCACGTCATGCACAAATTCATTTTCGTAACGATACTCAACACGTGCTTAACATAAATCAACCAAGTAACTTAAAACAATGCATGATACTCAACACGTGCTTAACATAAATCAACCAACTAACAAAATCAAACAATAACCCTACCATTCCGTGGTGTAGGCCCGAAGGCAAAACGAAGGCATTCCACTACTTACCTGGTGTCTTGATTTTCAATTGTCCACTTCGTCTGATAATTCACTAGCTCAATTACCTAAAATAACGAAACTTAACTTAGTAAATTCCTAACAAACCCTAAGGAAATTCTTAAATCTAAACTAACCAAAACTATGTCACATATCAACCTAAAACAAAAAAAAAAACCCAATTTTTACCCAAATTTTATCGTCCAACTTTAAACGGCCACAACTTTCTCATTTTTCAACGGATTTTGACGTGCCACCCCAACTCGGAAACCTCTCCACGTTTACTATCCATTGAAACACTCAAATTAACCAAATACATTAAATGGCCAATCCAAAAATCATAGAACAGAATCAGGTACCAAATGTTCCTAAACCGGTTTTTGTGAAACACTCCTCCAAACTCCAATCAAATCCTAAAATCTACCTAAACCAAACCATTCAACAATTAAATCATCAAAATAGGAAAGAAAACCAATATTGAAACTCAATTTTCGGACTCCATAAATTAGGGTTTCCAAACCCTAATCAACACCTCTCAAAACACTTCAAAAACACACACAAACTTTATCTAATAATATTCAAACCAAAACCCACTTATTTTTACCTCAAAAACTCTTGAATCCTTGAGGAGAAGAAGGAGAGAAAGGCATCAATGGAGGAAGGAGAGCTTCGATGAAGATGAAGGGGAAAAACAAAGAAATAATACTTTTAACCTAACTTTCTTTTTCTCTTTTTATTTCCCTCCACTTAATTCTTTAAATTTGTAAACTAACCCACCACCTTTTCACTTAACTTCCAACGTGAAAAGCTTCACTAAATCACCACTTTCCATTCCATTTTTCCTAACCATTTATTTCATTTATTTCCTTACCAAAAATTTCCTATTGGTTGTTGACTTTTCAACTCTCTTTATGTTGAATTTCAACCCTCTTTCTTCTCTACTTTTAATCCCTTCTAATCCCTTCAACAATAAACTCTCATACAACCAACTTTTTACCTTTTTTTGTTTTTACCACCAATGTCTTTAAAATTTAAATTTAACCTCACCTTTTCTCTCCTTTAAATCCAACGTGAAAGACCAACTTCCAAGTCACCACAATTGTTTTCATTGGTTCTCATTGGTTCTTCATGCTTTGACTTTTCAATTTTTCTTAACCTTTTGGACTTTTCTTCACTTTTAAAGGTTTGACTTGTCCACTTGACCTATGTCCACTTGACCTCTAACCCTTCATTCCTAAACCTTAAACCCTCTACTCGTTATTTGTAGGCCTATACGCGTTAGGAAATTATCGGGTGTTACACTATTAAAACTGTCCATTCGCAAATCGGACATTGTTTACTATTTTTACCACAACGTCCTTCATATCACGAGAAACAAAATTCTTGTAAAATTAGCGTTACAACTCCTAAAATTCTCGAAATTTTCTTAAAATCCATATTAATTATTAGGATTATCATAACGCTCTTTACTCGTAAAACAGACTTAATTTGACATATTTACAAAATGCCATTATATTCTGGAATTACAAAATCCTGTAAAATCGGGTGTTACATATTATGATTCTCTCTCCCCTATTCTCCCCTCTTCTCCTCTTTCGGTCTCCCTCACTCTGGCTTTTTGTGAAGGCGATGAAGTGAAAATGCGAGTTCAACATGACAAAGACGATTGAAGAAATTGAAAAAAAAATAATATTATAATTTTTAACTTTAACAAGCTGGTTAAATTTATTAACAGTGCATAGTTTGATGTTTGAATTGACGAAAAAAATTGTTCAGTATTTGAATTGAAAAACACCTCATAGTTTAGTGTTTGAATTGATCTTTTCCCAACGTTCATTTAACATACTTGTTTAATTTGTTAACAATACATAGTTTGATATTTGAATTGACATAAAAATTTATTCAGTGTTTAAATTGAAAAACACCACATAATTCAGTGTTTGAATTGATTTTTTCTCATCTTAAAATGATGTGGTAGAAAGGAAACATAAACACTTCCTTGAAATAGAAAGGCTCCTTTGTTTCATATGAATTTTCCAAAATAATTTTGGGTAGACACAGTTTACATAATTTATTTTCGTATTAATCACATGACATTGTCTATTTTTAATGGTGAAATTCTGTAATGGCCCAATTTTTAAATTTCTAATTTAATTTTCCCAATTTGAAACCTTAATTTGAAAATCTTAAAAAATTTCTCAAATTGATTTATGTTTAAATTTGAGCGTTAAAAACCTAATTTCAGAATATTGAAAACATTTTTAAATAATAACTTAAACATTAAATGCGCAGAAACTTAATCAAAATTTCAAACTTTAAATAACCTTGTCCAAAATTGTAAATAAATCCAAAATTAAAATAATTCATAAAACTTTAAATAAAATTCAATATAATTTATTCAAAGTTAAGAAATATGAAATATCTTCAAAAATAGAAAATACTCATTTAAACTCTTTCCTTCAATCCGAAAATATTTTTTTCTTCTTCTGTATGCTCGCTTGCCTCTGGAAGATTCTCGATCACAACTATTTATTTCTCAGATAAAAACTCACATACATTACAAAATTACAACTATGAGAATAACTCAGTAAGCGAAAATCTGTGCAGGTGCAAAATTAACATTAACTTTACCAAATCCTGACTTAACAGTTACAAACTGGTTGGTACTCATTTTTCGACCTTCATTCAGACTTAGTCATCTCATTGTCGTTCAGACTTTGTTATCTTACTTTCGTTCAGGTATAGTCATTTTATTGTCGTTCAGGCATAACCATCTCATTTTTATTTAGACGTAGTCATCTCATTGTCGTTTAGATATAGCCATCTCATTTTCGTTCAAGATTAGTCATCTCATTGTTGTTCAGATTTTGCTGTCACATATTTTCCGTCAATTCCATTGTATTCATACACATTCAAAATATTCTACCAATTTTATCTTGGGTAAAGTGCAATTTGGCCTTCAAACTATGTTGAAAAGGGCAATTTTCACTGTAAACTTTGATAATGGCAAAAAACAACCGTAATGTATGGATAATGTGCAATTCATCCTCTACCGTCTAATTTTCTGTTAAAATGACAAGTTTTCGTCACATGCCCTATTTTACTACCCGATATGCCCTTCGCTCTCTTTCACTCTCCTTCCCTCGCTCTCTTCCCACTCTTCGTCTCGCCCACGATTATCGACTAATCACTACCCAAGGTTTGATTTGTGTTTAATTAAATTTAGGATTAGCTGAAAATGTTTGGAAGTAAAATTTTATTTTTGGGGGTTTTAGAGGTTATGAAAGGGCTGTGGGAGAAGAAACAGGTGAAGATGAAGAAGAGCCAGTTCGTATCAGCAGGAAAATCAGACAAAAACGAATATGAAGAAACTAAAGAAGAATCAGAGGTAAGTTTTTTCTAGATGAAATCGATACATTGAGTTCCATTTTCTGAATCGTAAGATCTAAAAGCAAATTGGGCAAAACGTTTTCAGGAGAGAAAACGGGAGAGAAACAGAGAAAGAAGATCTGAGGCTTCAAAATCAAGAACATGGCACCTGTCGTTGCAGAATATTTCAAAGTCTACAAGCTGAATCTTCAAAAACAATGGCGAATTGTCCTAGTTAAACCCCAGAAAAACAGTATCGTAGGGTGGGAAGAGAGCGAGGGAGAGAAGGATAGAGAAAGAGAGCGAGGGGCATATTGGGTAGTAACATAAGGCACGTGACGAAAACGTGTCATTTTAATGAAAAATGGCACGGTATGGGGTGAATTGCCCATTATCCATACATTACTATTGTTTTTAACCATTATCAAAGTTTACGGTGAAAATGACAATTTTCACCATAGTTTTGGGCCAAATTACACTTTACCCTTTTATATTTATACAATTCTATGTCAATGCCTAAACATATGTGCTTAAATATCGAAAACATATAAGAAAATAACATAGATTTTGTGATGTAGGGTTGTAACCAAAACGTTGAAAACGTGGTATTTTCACTTACTTGGATTTCGAGATTGTAGGGTTATCAGGATTTTTTCGGTATTCCAAATAATTTTCTGCCTAAATAAAATATTGGTATTGAAATCTCACTTAATGAAATCCTATTTTAGAAGAATTTAGGCAGAAATTTCTTACGTGTGCTCTTAGGTCAGATAGGGTCGAATTGGATCAATTAGGATAACTTTCAGAATCTTCCTGCCTAAACAAAATATTAGAGATTAATTTTCTACTTTAATAAATCCATTTCACAAGGATTTAAGCAGAAATTTATTACTAGTTTATTCTTGGATCGATTCAGGTCAATCAGGTCGAAATTTGGGTCGGGTCAGTTCAGTTGGACCGGATCTGGTTTGGTTGGAGCGGATCTGGGTTGGTTAGGTCAGTTTTGGATTGCTGGACCGGTTTGGTTGGACCACCCCTAAGTTGACGGGTCTGGTCTTAAAAAAAAAACCCAGTCCTTTCTTCTTTCTCTTTGTCTTCGCGATTCCTTCGCGCTCTTCGTTGTGCACATCAGAGCACCAATAGAGGGACCGTGCAGCGACTGCTTCGACTGAGGGAAATTTTCTTCAGAGTTTGGCTGCTCGAGTGGAGCTGCTGCCTCATTGGAGCTCTGGCTGCATCTGGAAGCCGAGCGGTGGTAAGAGATAGAGGAAAGAGTCTCTGAATTCGAGAGGGAGAGAGAGCTGGTGTGATTTCATCCTTCACCGAGCCTCTTTATTTATAGCAGAGGCTCACACCCCGCTCCTCCAAGAAATTCGAGTTCAGCTCAGATTTTTCGAGATGTAAGTTGTTTAGCTCAGATTTTCACAGTTGTCATCTGCTCCTCCTCGGATTTCCAGAGGAGAAACTCACTACTGTTTCTCCCAAAATCTGAGTTGAACTCGGATTTGCTGAACTGTAACAGTTTTAGATTTTCAGAGGGGTGAATGTTGATATCTGATTTTACCTTGATTTTTATCTGATTTTCAGAGAAGAATCCGAGATTAGGTTTGACTTGGTTTGATTTGGAGATTTCGAATTTTGAATCTGAATTTTGAAACCCTAAACTATTACAGATTCTTTATTATATATTTTATAATAAATCTTTCTCTCCTATCAAACCAAACATATTTGGTAGTACTTTTTTTGTTCTTGTTCGTCCTCAAATTACAAAATTAGATCATAAATAATTATAAATGTGTTTTTCTTGGATATTCTCATCTACAAAAAGGTAATAGATCTTTTTTGTTCTACTCTTAATCGATATCTATACTTCGCTGATATTAACTTTTCAAAAAACATCTTTTTCTTTCCTATATTTTCTAGTGATACAAGTTAAGTTGAGAATGATAGTGTCTTAATCTACGCCATTATTTCTACAACTGCTCCTAAAAAGTCTGTTTCTCCTGTTCTTTAAGTTTATTCCTTATGCCAAAAACCTCTTGGCACAAGTCACTAGAATCTCGATCATCGAATATTGTCTTAAGTAACCATGATAACTTGTTATTCGAAAATGTAAAAAAAAATGTACTTACACTATTTGTCACGACCCAGAAGAGGGTCTAACAGAAATGCCAGGTTAAACGATCAACCTCAAGGAGGTCCACCGTCTAACCTAAGGCTGAGTGCGGAAGTTTAACACAAATCCAGGACCTCCTCGAAGCAACAAATATAAGAGAGTCCAAGCAATAGTAAAAATACCAGAAGTGCAAATAAAAACATGCCAAAGTAAGGTACAATCTCAAATGTTGTTCTTAGATAGAGTAAACCCTTCACCTATTCGCAGGGGGTGAACCCTTCACCTATTCGCAGGGGGTGAATCCCTTCACCTATTAGCAGGGGGTGTACCTTCACCTATTCGCAGGGGGTGTACCCTTCACCTATTCGCAGGGGGTGAACCCTTCACCTATTAGCAGGGGGTGAACCCTTCACCTACTAGCAGGGGGTGAATCCCTTCACCTACTAGCAGGGGGTGTACCCTTCACCTATTCGCAAGGGGTGAAGGTTCACCTATTCGCAGGGGATGTACCCTTCACCTATTCGCAGGGGGTGTACCTTCACCTATTCGCAGGGGGTGTACCCTTCACCTATTCGCAGGGGGTGTACCCTTCACCTATTAGCAGGGGGTGTACCTTCACCTATTAGCAGGGGGTGTACCCTTCACCTATTAGCAGGGGGTGTACCTTCACCTATTAGCAGGGGGTGTACCTTCACCTATTAGCAGGGGGTGAATCCCTTCACCTATTCGCAGGGGGTGAAACCCTTCACCTATTAGCAGGGGGTGTACCTTCACCTATTCGCAGGGGGTAAATCCCTTCACCTATTCGCAGGGGGTGTATCCCTTCACCTATTAGCAGGGGGTGTACCCTTCACCTATTAGCAGGGGGTGAATCCCTTCACCTATTAGCAGGGGGTGAACCCTTCACCTATTCGCAGGGGGTGAATCCCTTCACCTATTCGCAGGGGGTGAACCCTTCACCTATTCGCAGGGGGTGAATCCCTTCACCTATTCGCAGGGGGTGAATCCCTTCACCTATTAGCAGGGGGTGAACCCTTCACCTATTCGCAGGGGGTGAACCCTTCACCTATCGCAGGGGGTGAATCCCTTCACCTATTCGCAGGGGGTGAATCCCTTCACCTATTAGCAGAGGGTGAAGCCCTTCACCTATTCGCAGGGGGTGTACCCTTCACCTATTAGCAGGGGGTGAAACCCTTCACCTATTCGCAGGGGGTGAAACCCTTCACCTATTCGCAGAGAGTGTACCCTTCACCTATTCGCAGGGGGTGTACCCTTCACCTATTAGCAGGGGGTGTACCCTTCACCTATTCGCAGGGAGTGAAACCCTTCACCTATTCGCAGGGGGTGTACCCTTCACCTATTAGCAGGGGATGTACCCTTAACCTATTAGCAGGGGGTGTACCCTTCATCTATTCGCAGGGGGTGTACCCTTCACCTATTAGCAGGGGGTGAACCCTTCACCTATTCGCAGGGGGTGTACCCTTCACCTATTAGCAGGGGGTGTACCCTTCACCTATTCGCAGGGGGTGAACCCTTCACCTATTCGCAGGGGGTGAAACCTTTCACCTATTAGCAGGGGGTGTACCCTTCACCTATTAGCAGGGGGTGTACCCTTCACCTATCGCAGGGGGTGTACCCTTCACCTATCGCAGGGGGTGTACCCTTCACCTATTCGCAGGGGGTGAAACCCTTCACCTATTAGCAGGGGGTGAACCCTTCACCTATTCGCAGGGGGTGAAACCCTTCACCTATTCGCAGGGGGTGAAACCCTTCACCTATTCGCAGGGGGTGAAACCCTTCACCTATTAGCAGGGGGTGAACCCTTCACCTATCGCAGGGGGTGTACCCTTCACCTATTAGCAGGGGGTGAACCCTTCACCTATTCGCAGGGGGTGAAACCCTTCACCTATTAGCAGGGGGTGAACCCTTCACCTATCGCAGGGGGTGTACCCTTCACCTATCGCAGGGGGTGTACCCTTCACCTATCGCAGGGGGTGTACCCTTCACCTATTAGCAGGGGGTGAACCCTTCACCTATTCGCAGGGGGTGAAACCCTTCACCTATTCGCAGGGGGTGAAACCCTTCACCTATTCGCAGGGGGTGAAACCCTTCACCTATTCGCAGGGGGTGAAACCCTTCACCTATTAGCAGGGGGTGAACCCTTCACCTATTAGCAGGGGGTGAAACCCTTCACCTATTAGCAGGGGGTGTACCCTTCACCTATTCGCAGGGGGTGAAACCCTTCACCTATTAGCAGGGGGTGAACCCTTCACCTATTCGCAGGGGGTGAAACCCTTCACCTATCGCAGGGGGTGTACCCTTCACCTATCGCAGGGGGTGTACCCTTCACCTATTCGCAGGGGGTGAAACCCTTCACCTATTCGCAGGGGGTGTACCCTTCACCTATCGCAGGGGGTGTACCCTTCACCTATCGCAGGGGGTGTACCCTTCACCTATTAGCAGGGGGTGTACCCTTCACCTATTCGCAGGGGGTGAAACCCTTCACCTATCGCAGGGGGTGTACCCTTCACCTATCGCAGGGGGTGTACCCTTCACCTATTAGCAGGGGGTGAACCCTTCACCTATTCGCAGGGGGTGAAACCCTTCACCTATCGCAGGGGGTGTACCCTTCACCTATCGCAGGGGGTGTACCCTTCACCTATCGCAGGGGGTGTACCCTTCACCTATTAGCAGGGGGTGAACCCTTCACCTATTAGCAGGGGGTGTACCCTTCACCTATCGCAGGGGGTGTACCCTTCACCTATTCGCAGGGGGTGAAACCCTTCACCTATCGCAGGGGGTGTACCCTTCACCTATTAGCAGGGGGTGTACCCTTCACCTATTCGCAGGGGGTGAAACCCTTCACCTATTCGCAGGGGGTGTACCCTTCACCTATTCGCAGGGGGTGAAACCCTTCACCTATTCGCAGGGGGTGTACCCTTCACCTATCGCAGGGGGTGTACCCTTCACCTATTCGCAGGGGGTGAAACCCTTCACCTATTAGCAGGGGGTGTACCCTTCACCTATTAGCAGGGGGTGTACCCTTCACCTATTCGCAGGGGGTGAAACCCTTCACCTATTCGCAGGGGGTGAAACCCTTCACCTATTAGCAGGGGGTGAACCCTTCACCTATCGCAGGGGGTGTACCCTTCACCTATTCGCAGGGGGTGAAACCCTTCACCTATCGCAGGGGGTGTACCCTTCACCTATTCGCAGGGGGTGAACCCTTCACCTATTCGCAGGGGGTGTACCCTTCACCTATCGCAGGGGGTGTACCCTTCACCTATCGCAGGGGGTGTACCCTTCACCTATCGCAGGGGGTGTACCCTTCACCTATTAGCAGGGGGTGTACCCTTCACCTATCGCAGGGGGTGTACCCTTCACCTATTAGCAGGGGGTGAACCCTTCACCTATTAGCAGGGGGTGAACCCTTCACCTATTAGCAGGGGGTGAACCCTTCACCTATTTGCAGGGGGTGTACCCTTCACCTATTAGCAGGGGGTGTACCCTTCACCTATTCGCAGCGGGTGTACCCTTCACCTATTAGCAGGGGGTGTACCCTTCACCTATTCGCAGGGGGTGAAACCCTTCACCTATCGCAGGGGGTGTACCCTTCACCTATTAGCAGGGGGTGAACCCTTCACCTATTCGCAGGGGGTGAAACCCTTCACCTATTCGCAGGGGGTGAAACCCTTCACCTATTCGCAGGGGGTGTACCCTTCACCTATTAGCAGGGGGTGAACCCTTCACCTATTCGCAGGGGGTGAAACCCTTCACCTATTCGCAGGGGGTGTACCCTTCACCTATTCGCAGGGGGTGAAACCCTTCACCTATTCGCAGGGGGTGTACCCTTCACCTATCGCAGGGGGTGTACCCTTCACCTATCGCAGGGGGTGTACCCTTCACCTATCGCAGGGGGTGTACCCTTCACCTATCGCAGGGGGTGTACCCTTCACCTATTAGCAGGGGGTGAACCCTTCACCTATCGCAGGGGGTGTACCCTTCACCTATTCGCAGGGGGTGAAACCCTTCACCTATTCGCAGGGGGTGTACCCTTCACCTATCGCAGGGGGTGTACCCTTCACCTATCGCAGGGGGTGTACCCTTCACCTATTCGCAGGGGGTGAAACCCTTCACCTATTCGCAGGGGGTGAAACCCTTCACCTATTCGCAGGGGGTATACCCTTCACCTATTCGCAGGGGGTGAAACCCTTCACCTATTCGCAGGGGGTGTACCCTTCACCTATCGCAGGGGGTGTACCCTTCACCTATTCGCAGGGGGTGTACCCTTCACCTATCGCAGGGGGTGTACCCTTCACCTATCGCAGGGGGTGTACCCTTCACCTATCGCAGGGGGTGTACCCTTCACCTATTAGCAGGGGGTGAACGACGACGATAGCCCCGGCGACCCCTCCAGCAACCTACCCGCGACGAAAAAATCAAATTTCTAATCTGTTTTTCGCCGAAATTCGCTTCCAACATGTTCTTCGACTCTAATCCAGTCGATTCCTACCAAAAACACCGAAGAATCGACTCAAAATCATAGATCTAACAAAACCTAAAACCCGAAGCTTCTCGGGCAAAAATCGGGAGAAAGAGAGATTACCTTCGAAAACTCCCTTCGCCAACGTTGATCTACGCTTCGAGATGAACGTTTTGACACCAAGATCTCGACGAACAGGGGTGGATCGGACGTCGACGATTTCTCTCCCTCGATCGATTTCTCTCCTTCTCTCTCTCTGTTCTGTAAGACAGCCACAGATAAGGTTTCTATTAGAAACCTTATCCTTTAAATTTTTATTAATTCTTTTATTTTATTTATTTTCTATTTAATTTATTTATTTCTTTTATTTCTTTTATAATTTCCATTCCTACCGGAAATTAACGAAATTAATCTCAAAATTTACCCTCCAAATTACGCGAAAAATTTATCCAAATTTTACAACTAAAAAAAATTTGGCGGGTTTTACATCTTTTCCCCCTTTTTATGAATTTTGTCCTAGAAATTCGTCTCAACTACACATCATAGAAAATGTCGGGGTACTTCTTCGCCATCTCGGCCTCTAGCTCCCATGTAGCTTCTTTGTCTGTATGGTTCCTCCACCACACCAGAACGTACGAAGCCTCCCGACGACGAAAGCGCCGAAGCTCACGACCCAAAATCTGTTCTGGCACTCCCTCGTACGTCGTGTCAGCCTGAACTGGTACCTCATCCCACGAAACATTGTGAGACGGGTCAGAAATGTACTTTCCCAGTTGGGATATATGGAAACATTGTGCACATGCCCCAACTAAGGAGGTAATTCCAGCCTGCAAGCTACCACTCCAATCCTCTCAACAATCTGGAATGGTCCATTGTACCAAGGGGCTAACTTTCCCTTTACCAAATCTGCTGACACCTCTAGTAGGATAAACCTTCACAAAGACAAAGTCCCCAGCATCAAACTCCACCCCACTTCTCTTCAGGTCTGCATAACTCTTTTGACGACTCTGCACGACCTTCAGCCTTTCACGAACCTGGTGGATCTTCTCAGTGGTCCCTCGAAGGATATCAGACATAAGTGCAAGTCGTTCCCCTTTTCGGCCCAACACAAAGGAGAACGACATGGTCGGCCATACAATGCCTCAAACGGAGAAACTCTGATGTTGGTCTGAAAGCTGTTATTATAGACAAACTCCACCAGTGGCAAGTGGTGGATCCAGCTACTACCAAAATCCAGAATATAGGACCTCATCCTATCCTCTAATATCTGTATGGTCCACTCGGACTGTGATGACCTGAATGTGTAAGTATGTGTACAATGGCTGCACGAACCAGAACCCGAATGGCGGTACGTCCGCGCGGGCGAACCGGAAGGTGACGGGTCATAAAAAGGGGGTCGTCACAATCCCACATCGCTTGGGGAAGTATGTGGAAATGAAACATATGTAAAGAGACCCTCCCAAGATAGCAAGACGCGTTTTGGAGCACAATTGGCAACGGATCCCATAAGAACTCCGAAGTTAAAAGTGCTTCAGCGAGAGCAATTTAAGGTTGGGTGACCTTCTGGGAAGTTCTCGCCAAACAAAGCCGTGAGGGGAGGATATTGGGCTACGGCCCAATCCCTAGAGCGGACAATATCTTGCTGGGAAAAGGGGTCGTTACACGGACTGTCCATCTGTTTGAGGGTGATCTGTCGTGCTAAACTGGGTCTTCGTACTGAGCTCTTTTTGCAATCTTTCCACATCTCTGAAGTGAAACGAGGATCGCGATCAGACACTATGCTCATAGGTACCCCTTGAAGACGAACAATGTTCTGCACATAATCGATTGAGCTTGGAAGCTTGGCAACAGAAAAAATCATCCGAACAGGAATGAAATATGCCGACTTCGTCAGTCGATCCACAATAACCCATATAGCATCCAATTTCTGGGAAGTCCTAGGGAGGTGAGTAACAAAATCCATGATAACATCCTCCCATTTCCATTCCATAATAGGTAGCAGCTGGAGCAAACCTACCGGCCGCTGGTGCTCGGCTTTGACTCTCTCGCAGGTCATGCATTGGGCAACAAATGGACATAACGATTATAATAATCTGTCACTGTCATGGACCCCTGAACCAGCTCGAAGTATGCCCTAGTCATGGCACTATTGTACACTCAGCTACTAGACTAGCCCCGGAGCAGGAAAGTAAACTCGTTCCACCCCATGGTCTCAATATCATACTGTCTGCGGAGGGAAGCCCACAAACGCCTAGTTGCCTCCCTCAGAAAATGAACAGCTATCGAGACCCTGGACTTAAATGGGGTCTGGAGAGTCTCAAAATTGAACTCCATGACCTCAAGATAGTTCTCCGCTTCGGCCGTGTCAGTACCTCCTACAAAGGTTGGAGGGTTGAGTTGGCTAAAATCTCAAAAATGTACCCCACGGGAATTAGTCGAAGTAGGGGTCGG
Source organism: Begonia masoniana (assembly GCA_022432975.1). Lineage (NCBI taxonomy): Eukaryota > Viridiplantae > Streptophyta > Magnoliopsida > Cucurbitales > Begoniaceae > Begonia > Begonia masoniana. The sequence continues at coordinate 36,661,166 of CM039513.1, forward strand.
ATCAGGGGTGGTGACTGGAGCAGGGGGTGGAGCCTGGGCACCGCTAACCAGGTTCTGCAAAGCCTCCAGTAGAGAGGAAATGGTGCTAGGATCCTGATCAGAACTCCGAGGAACTCTCCTCTTGGGTGGCATAGTGACAATTTTGAAAACATGAGATTGCATTACTTTAGCATTTTTCATTAACCATTCTTTCCATGTATCCTACTACTACTCACACTAGTTCTCAAACATCTGTCACTAAGAGGTCATTGAACCTTGAGCTCTGATACCAAAAATTTCTGTCACGACCAAGAAGAGGGCCTAACAGAAACGCCAGGTTAAACGATCAACCTCAAGGAGGTCCACCATCTAACCTAAGGCTGAGTGCAGAAGTTTAACACAAATCCAGGACCTCCTCGAAGTAACAAATATAAGAGAGTCCAAGTAATAGTAAAAATACCAGAAGTGCAAATAAAAACATGCCAAAGTAAGGTACAATCTCAAATGTGTTCTTATATAAGAGTACAAAGTAGAGGGAACACAGAGATGCGACTCAAGGAAAATCCGACTCAGATCAGGTTCACTTCTTACCCTTCTTTCCTTTACCTGAAAAGAATAATAATAAAGAAAATCGTTGGGTGAGTGACAAACTCAAAATGTGATGGTACACATATCACTATCAAAACATGCATGCCAGTTTCAATATTATTAGTTATCTTCTCATTCCCCATTTAGAACGATGTTGGTGCTACCGACGACTAGCCACTGGCCAGATCAGCTAAGGGCTAGCCTAGCTCAGAGTCCCTCTCGCCGTCCGTGGGGCGCACCCATACATTCCACCTCATCGCAGGGCGGTGATCCTCCTTCGACCTGATAGCAGGGGGTGATCCCCTTCCGGCTCACCTATTAGCAGGGGGTGAACCCTTCACCTATTCGCAGGGGGTGTACCCTTCACCTATTAGCAGGGGGTGTACCCTTCACCTATTCGCGGGGGTGAAACCCTTCACCTATTCGCGGGGGTGAAACCCTTCACCTATTCGCGGGGGGTGAAACCCTTCACCTATTCGCGGGGGGTGAAACCCTTCACCTATTCGCAGGGGGTGTACCCTTCACCTATTAGCAAGGGGTGTACCCTTCACCTATTAGCAGGGGGTGTACCCTTCACCTATTAGCAAGGGGTGTACCCTTCACCTATTAGCAGGGGGTGAACCCTTCACCTATTAGCAGGGGGTGTACCCTTCACCTATTCGCGGGGGTGAAACCCTTCACCTATTAGCAAGGGGTGTACCCTTCACCTATTAGCAGGGGGTGAACCCTTCACCTATTAGCAGGGGGTGTACCCTTCACCTATTAGCAGGGGGTGAACCCTTCACCTATTAGCAGGGGGTGAACCCTTCACCTATTAGCAGGGGGTGAACCCTTCACCTATTCGCAGGGGGTGTACCCTTCACCTATTCGCGGGGGTGAAACCCTTCACCTATTAGCAAGGGGTGTACCCTTCACCTATTCGCAGGGGGTGTACCCTTCACCTATTAGCAGGGGGTGAACCCTTCACCTATTAGCAGGGGGTGTACCCTTCACCTATTAGCAGGGGGTGATCCCTTCACCTATTAGCAAGGGGTGTACCCTTCACCTATTACCAGGGGGTGTACCCTTCACCTATTCGCAGGGGGTGAACCCTTCACCTATTAGCAGGGGGTGAACCCTTCACCTATTAGCAGGGGGTGAACCCTTCACCTATTCGCGGGGGTGAAACCCTTCACCTATTCGCGGGGGTGAAACCCTTCACCTATTCGCGGGGGTGAAACCCTTCACCTATTCGCGGGGGTGAAACCCTTCACCTATTAGCAGGGGGTGAACCCTTCACCTATTCGCGGGGGTGAAACCCTTCACCTATTCGCGGGGGTGAAACCCTTCACCTATTAGCAGGGGGTGAACCCTTCACCTATTCGCGGGGGTGAAACCCTTCACCTATTAGCAGGGGGTGAACCCTTCACCTATTAGCAGGGGGTGAACCCTTCACCTATTCGCGGGGGTGAAACCCTTCACCTATTCGCAGGGGGTGTACCCTTCACCTATTAGCAGGGGGTGAACCCTTCACCTATTAGCAGGGGGTGAACCCTTCACCTATTCGCGGGGGTGAAACCCTTCACCTATTCGCGGGGGTGAAACCCTTCACCTATTAGCAGGGGGTGTACCCTTCACCTATTAGCAGGGGGTGAACCCTTCACCTATTAGCAGGGGGTGAACCCTTCACCTATTCGCGGGGGTGAAACCCTTCACCTATTCGCGGGGGTGAAACCCTTCACCTATTAGCAGGGGGTGAACCCTTCACCTATTCGCAGGGGGTGTACCCTTCACCTATTCGCAGGGGGTGTACCCTTCACCTATTCGCGGGGGTGAAACCCTTCACCTATAGCAGGGGGTGAACCCTTCACCTATTAGCAGGGGGTGAACCCTTCACCTATTCGCGGGGGTGAAACCCTTCACCTATTAGCAGGGGGTGAACCCTTCACCTATTCGCGGGGGTGAAACCCTTCACCTATTCGCGGGGGTGAAACCCTTCACCTATTCGCGGGGGTGAAACCCTTCACCTATTAGCAGGGGGTGTACCCTTCACCTATTCGCAGGGGGTGTACCCTTCACCTATTCGCAGGGGGTGAACCCTTCACCTATTCGCGGGGGTGAAACCCTTCACCTATTAGCAGGGGGTGAACCCTTCACCTATTCGCAGGGGGTGTACCCTTCACCTATTCGCGGGGGTGAAACCCTTCACCTATTCGCGGGGGTGAAACCCTTCACCTATTAGCAGGGGGTGAACCCTTCACCTATTCGCGGGGGTGAAACCCTTCACCTATTAGCAGGGGGTGAACCCTTCACCTATTCGCGGGGGTGAAACAGTGCCAGACAATTACCTCCAGATCCCACTCCCAAATGGCACAACAGAAAACCAATGCATGCCAAACATGATAATTTCATGACAAATCTCAATACAACTCGTCGGCACAAGTGTATAAAACATGGCATCTAAAGTCCAATAAGCAGTATGAATCAGTCATAAGTATACTTACATGCAAGACTAAGTAATACGTAGTAAGTATGATAACTCATACCTCTATGGCGAGTCCTCCTATCCTCGGTGAACCGTGGCTCCCAAGGAATGGTTTTAAACTCAGCAAAATCTTCCGAATCTGAGAGTCAAACACAAGGAAGGAACCCCGTTAAAATTCAATTGGGGTCAAAAACGATATCAATTGCAAACCAGGGCGAAAACGGGCAAAAACGGGTCAGGTTGACTTTTTTTGTCAAAAGTCAAAGTCAAAGTCAAAGTCAACATTGACTGACCGGACCGGACCGGTTCAAGTCGAAACTTGTTCGGGTCGTGCTGATTCGGTTCGGTTTGGTCTGGGTCGGATTGGATCGGGTCGGGCGAATAATGGCTGGGTTGACCCAGCCTGATGGGCTGGGTCAAACACGGCCCGATGGGCCCATGTCAAACCCGGCCCAAGAAGCCCATGGGTTTGGGCCCAGCCTGGCCCGAATCCAGATCGGGCTTGGCCAAACCCAATCGGGCCCAACTCGGCCCTGGGCCTGAGTCAACTCGGCCCTGGGCCTGAGTCAACTCGGCCTAGAGTCCGAGTTGACTCAGCCCACAGTCGAGTTGACTCGACCGTCGACCTCCGAACGCCAACGAAGCCCCGGCGACCTACCGGCGGCGAAAAAATCAAATTTCTAACCTGTTTTTTGTCGAAATTCGCTTCCAACATGTTCTTCGACTCTAATCCAGTCGATTCCTACCAAAAACACCGAAGAATCGACTCAAAATCATAGATCTAACAAAACCTAAAACCCGAAACTTCTCGGGCAAAAATCGGGAGAAAGAGAGATTACCTTCGAAAACTCTCTTCGCCAACGTTAATCTACGCTTCGAGACGAACGTTTTGACACCAAGATCTCGACGAACATTTTGACACTAAGATCTCGCCAACGTTTTGACTCTCTTCTCTCCTTCTCTCTCACCTCTTCTCTCTCTCTCTTCTGTGAGACAGCTACAGATAAGGTTTCTATTAGAAACCTTATCCTTTAAATTTTTATTAATTCTTTTATTTTATTTATTTTATATTTAATTAATTTATTTCTTTTATAATTTCCATTCCTACCGGAAATTAACGAAATTAATCTCAAAATTTACCCTCCAAATTACGCGAAAAATTTATCTAAATTTTACAACTAAAAAAAATTTGGCGGGTTTTACACTATTTCTTCCTTTATGTCCTATGATCGTCTCTCAACTTTATTCTACTACTTTGTTGTATATTTTGACGCTCTCTCCATTTCGAAAACTATTATAAAGTCTTATCTCATCCCAGTTGACGTAGTGTTAAGATAAAGAAGATTAATGCTTTAGATGAAAATAATATTTGGGTCTCGGTCAACTTACTAACTTGAAAGAAGGTCATTAGATGTACATGAATTTTTGCAGTTAAGGTAAATAAGGATGGAACATTAGATTGACTAAAAGTTCATCTTGTTACTAAAGGTTATCCTCTAACATATATAGTGAATTATTCAGACACTTTTCTCACTTGTAGCTAAATTATCATTTTCAAGAATACTTTCTTGTAGATATCAAAAATACTTTCTTGCATTGTGATCTTCAAGAAGTATTTGTTGCTCAGAGGGTATGAAAAAGTTCGTTCCCTTCTCAAATCATTGTATGGTTTAAAACAAAGTCCTTGAGCTTGGTTTAAAAAATTTAGTCACGCAATTAAAAACTTTGGAAATTTGATCACTCTGTATTCTATAAACAATCTAAATCTGGCAACATTCTTGTAGTGGTATTTGTTAATGATATTGTCATTATTAGGAATGATATTATTGAAACTTCATCTCTTAAATTTTTCTTTTATACTTAGCTTTACATAAAAGATTTTGAAAAATTGAAGTATTTTTTGAGAGTTGAGGTAATGCAAATCAAGAAAGGAAATATATGCTTGACTTGTTGATTGAGACATAAAAATTGGGAGTGAACGAAGAAGTACGATAATGATTACTAATTTACAACTGAAACCATTTAAAATTCTAAAAGGTATGGAATGTTGGTAGAAAAATTAAATTATTTTACCCTAACTCATCCTAATATTGCATATTCTATCAGTACTGTTAGTCAATTCATGTCTTTTCTAATAGTTGATCATTAAACAGCATCAGATCAAATTATGTGCTACTTGAAGGGAGCTTATAGGCGTGATATCGTATATATAAACCAAGACCGTACTCATATTGAGTGTTTCTCATACGTAGATTGAGAAATTTCAGAGGAAGATAGAATATCTATTACCGATTATTGTGTTTTTATTAGAATAAATTTAGTTTCATGGAAAAGTAAGAAACAAAATTTTATGTCTCCATCTAATGCAAAATTTGAATACATGACTTTGGCATAATCAAGGTTAGTAATGAGTAGACATGAAAAACAAGCTTATATAGTCGAGCCAATCCTAGTAAAAAAAAAAAAAAAATTGAGCCACCGAGTCTATCGAGTTAAACAAATCGACTCTAATGAGCTAGCAAAAAAATAATTTCAACTAGAGTCGGGCTGGGAGGTACGAGTTAATCGAGGCAAGAAGAGTTCACTAATTTGTCAACTACGACATCCAAGATGCATAATCAAGAGTTCACTAATTATCAATTACGTCATCCAACCATTTGAACTGAACAAAAAAAGTTCATTAATTGTCAATTACGTCAAGATGCACAAGTGCACGACACGTGTCAGTCTCCTAGTATAATTGAAAAGAAAGAAGAAAAAATAACAATGTTATGTTTACTTTCTTATTCTACTCTTTAAATATACTTGTTGACGTGTCAAATGATGTTTGATACAATTCACGTAATAAATTACTATTTATAATTTATTACATCAATTTCACTTTAATTGCACTAATTATTTTTGACACGTCGGTAACTATGTTTAGATAGTTAAATAAGAGAGCAAATATAGTATAATTCTTAAAAAAAAGAGTATTTTTTGTTGCACAGTGGAAATGGGTAGAAGTATATAAATATGAAAGAAGGCAAGTGTAGAGTGTCGGGAAAAAAAACTAAAAGCTCTTTGGACCCATTTGAAACCGGTTTGCATGGTCAGTTTAGTGAAATTCGCCAAATTTTAAAGTTTTTCTTTTTTAAAATTTTAGATTAAATAAAAAAAATAGAAATTTTCAATTAAAAACTAGGCCTAGCCTGATTTTATTCGAACCAACGGGCCAGGCTCGGTTCTCTACTTTATCGATCCTAGCTTTCCATCCCATTTGAAATGGGTTTGCATGGCGAGTTAAGTGAAATTCACCTATTTTAAAAGTCTCTTTTTTTTAGATTAAATAAAAAAAGTAAAAACTTTTATATTTAAAAGACTATGCTTAGCTCGATTTTATTTGAGCCAACTAACCAACTCATTGGCGGGCTCAGTTATTTACTGTATTGGTGTATCGAGCCAAGTCTAGGAGCCACTATCAAACTCTAGCAATGAGGCTGGGCTCGAAGTTTTTATTTTTTTATTTTTATAAATATTTATATTACCCAAATCTATTTTCGACGAGCAGGTAGGCTTGGGAATGACTTTTTCATTTGGTGAGTGTCAATTTTTTTTTTTTTTTGAACGCAGTGACAAGGAAAAATTATGGATTGCCAACTAGCCCAAGAGTTCAACGGGTCCAGCCACGGAACACCCAATTTAGAGTAGGTTTGGCAGGGCCCGAGTCTTGTTCCATCCCAAAGGTCTTTCGGGTACAGCTTGCTGATGAGGCAGAGAAATACTTATTAATCAAACCGCCTCTCATATTGCTTCTAAATAAAATTTCCAAAATAAGTTAAACAGTAATTATTTTTTGAAAAATACAAAAATAAAACTTTAAAATATTAAGGTCTTTTAAAAAGTTATGAAAAATAAATTAAAATAATATTTAACTTTTTAAAAAAGTGAAAAGCCTAAAACCCATACTATATTAAGAATAAGTGTAAAATAATTAAGGAAATTTGAGTAAATTAATTTTTTTTTTTAAAATAAAGTATCAGGTAATACTACATTTATTTCTTTAAATAAAGTACATTACTCCATTTTAATGGAATCCTCACAGTGCCACTCAAAACATCCCCCTACAAACTTCTCTTCTCTAACTATTCACGACGGCGCAGCGCTTCCTGATTTCCCCGCCGGAACCCGATTTGTCAGTAATCCGACCCATTTTTTGCATGGATTTGGCGAACTGCGAGTGGAAATCATGGACTGAACCTTGGAGGAGTTGAGCAACGAATGACTTCGTGTATGGATTAGTGGTCAGAGCAGCATCAGACTGAAAGAGGCCTCTTCTCTTCAAAAGAAGTGAATAGTAACTAAGATCAAATGTCCTGCGACTTCCAGGGTCCATCTCAACTAATGTGGTATTATCGCTTTGGCTTCTACACTTCCTGGCCTTTAGATTGGCAGCATATTCACTATCTAAAGCCGGGTCTTGATCGCCGATTCCGGTGAAGTTATACAGGCGATTTGAGAAGGATGGGCAGTGAGATATTCCAATGGTGTGAGCCCCTGAAATAAGAGACAGCTTTAAGTTTGTTTCAACAAAAATGGATGTCTGATTTTATTTTTTATTTTTGACTTACCAGATAACAAAACCAAGTCTTTGAGATCAAGACCCTTGTTTGCAAATTGCGTTTGGAGGGTCGTAAAGTTGCTAAACGGAGAAGGGATATTTGCCAAAGCTTCCGATGACCTCGAGATGACTCCGTCCCTTCTGCCGGTCGGAACTGGCCAGAAAGGACCTCCCTGTCCATGCATAATGTGTAAACTAGAAATAGACCATGTTTTTTTTGCTAAAGAAGTGTAAATATAACGTGGGTTTGAGTTATTTTAATTCTTACTGTGGCTACAATAGAGTCTCTTGAGACCAAAGCTAGAACATCAGCACAAGAGACTACTCCTGGACATTCAGATTCTAGTAAGCTTTTAACTGCATCTATGAAGCCGAAGCCTCTGAGACTCAGATTCGGAGGAGCATCTTTCTCAGCTTGATTGCTCGACGTGGAATTTATGAGCACAGAAGCATCACAACCCTGAGAAGAAAGAGCAACAAGGTAAAAACCTTAAAGAAAAAGAAACAAGATAAACAATGTCGATGCAGACCCTGACAAAGCAATCATGGAAATGCATTCTGATGAAAGTTGCAGCTAGTGATGGAGCATTGTGGATGTGCTGGTGGACAAAATCCTGCACAATTTTCTCAGCATTTGGGCAGCTCTTAGCATAAAAACCAAGCTGCAATTCAGCATGAGTTAAAGCTGAAAGTCCTAAAAGAACAACTATAAAAGCCAATTGACAATTCCATTCCATTTTCAGAGTCTCCGAATAACTCTCTTAATACTTAACGATAGACAACAATATCCAAAGTACTCGTGATTTAAAACACGATAAGAAGCGTGTATATATATACACACATGATTTAACCGATAGAAAATAAGCATTTCGACGGCAAATGGTTCACCAGGCTTAACTAACTTCAGCTGTCGGAAAGATTTATGATAATCTAATTGCTGTTTTAAGAGTATGCCTGGCACTTAAAAATGGATTAGTTAAGCTACCCAGAAAGGGACAAGTAAAGAAAGCTTCCTTTTTAAAAAAAAAAAGAATTGAACTTCTAAGATATGGATTATGCCTAGCACGAGTTGAGAGTTTCTATTGTTTGAAATACAAAAGCAACAGATTATATTGGCTCACCTGCTCCAAATGTGATCATGGGTTTCAACTGTCCACAATAGTTTAATAATTATGAGGTACCTACTGCCACCTATAGTCGACCATCATAAAAAAACAAAGTCAAATGGTCTTTCTGTTATTCAAGTAATCTTAAAGTTAAGCGTTTTGATGCATATTTACGATGTAGACAACGTGATGGGACAAAAACTAGCCAACTTAAAGTGAAAGCATGGATAAACAGAAAGGCAGTAAAGAAATGTTTGAAACCTGCAGCCAACATAACTCTGGTCATTCGGCGGGAGTCGAACCCGGATGTAGAGATAATGGAATTGCTATGCAGTCAGCACAGTATAAAGGAGAGATCATCCTCTGTCTCACTGTCTGTTGAATGATGGTGTCAAAGACAGCTTTCACAATTTCCTTGATCGTCGAAACTAGAAGAACAAAGTTGGACTTTTGGTAGTTGAAATTCGAATATAACAAGAGAGTTGCTCAAAATGATAAAGAAAAATGCTCTAAAATACATGAATTTCACTTAGAATCATGCTAAAATCAAGTGATCAACGTTTATGTACTCACAACTATCCTTGCCAACAAATTTCTGGCAGCAAACTAAAAGCCCTCAGATCCTTCAATGTCCGAACCAAATTAATGCAAAGTGCTGGACTGGAAATTTGGCTCAGCCCTGCATAGCAACTTAGCTCGAGAACTGCAGGAATGCGTTCAAAGTCAAATCTTTGATTGTGTTGAATAACATCTTGAACTAATATATTGCTAATAGGACCATCGCTACTTTCATGAACCAAGTTCATGGTCAGATATTTATAGCCACTATATATCTCTATTACTTGATTATAAATGTCAAATGAGGTCTAGATGAGCAAGATTTCGATTCTGTGTTTTAAAAATTGCAGAACCTGAAGCTTTCTTGGAGGAGTAGGCTCACTTGCTTGCAACAAGGAACGCTTGCCCTTGCACCAAGGACCTCTTTTTCCAATGCCACCAGAACATACTCCGGTAAGGACGACCGGTGGCCGGAATCGCAAAATGTAGTTTTCCAATCATCAGTGGTAGTTGTTACTCGATCAACTTGAGATCTTAGTTCCTACTAATATGCTAATTTCATTCTTCATCATCATTATTTCCACCAAAAACATCATTAAAGTATATAAATAAAGATGCTGCAAGTAATTACTTTTTCCATTGGAATCTGGCATTGTAGATCAATTTGAGTAATCTCATTTCATTATCACATAATCATCCTGTCATTACATATATTAGCTGGTAATTAAATTATTGAAACAGCCTTTGTAACACCCGACATTTCGGCCAGGTGAATTTTTCTGACCATTCTAATTGTTACCCTTATTTAACCTTTATGATTAAATTTAACGTTGAGGCAAATTCATTACAAGTTGAGTAAAACTAGGTTGAGTGGCAATTTTGTAATAAAGATTGAAGGATTAGGTATAAATAGAAAATGGAAACCTTAAATCTCATTTAAAACCTCATTGCAGCCGACATTTCCTCTCGGCGACTCCCTTCTTCTCTGGAGCCTTCTTCCTCCCCAGCAACTGGTTTTTCAGCCTCCACTCCGATAACCCGCATTCTAGGTAAGATTTTGACAATGTAGATGCCGGGTAGTCATTTAGAACTCTGTTTTCAGTTGAACTTGTACTTTCGGGCTCTTCAATGGCTGAGTCAGTTGGTTATCGTTCTTTATCTTCATTTGGTAATGTCACCCTTAAATCGATTCTGGACCTTTTATATAACTGACCCCGTTTAATCGATAGCTATATCTAGCTGTTTCGATTTTGGATTTCAGACTGCACAGAGAACCTTAGCTGTTAGATTCTAGGATGACGTTCGATTAGAACTTTTAGGACTTTATTTTAACTACTGTAATGTGAAATGTGTTAGGTGAAGAAGTTGAAGAGAAGGTGATTCAAGTTGCTAAGGAATCAGGTAAGTGAATGTATTAAGTTTCCGGCAACTAGGGGCCTACATCAAGGAGTAAGTTGATTTAGTGAACATTGTCTGCTAATATGTTCGATGTGAACTGTCGAAAAAAAAGCTCTTCGTCGATCCTTCCAATACCACCATCAAACAAGTTGAAACCATTCATGAGACCAAAATACAGATATATACAATCTATTTCTTTAAAAAAAAAGAAAACCAAAGAATTTTGTATAACTACCTGCTGAGA
>CM039513.1:36672202-36731652 GCA_022432975.1 Begonia masoniana
ACAAAATTTTCGTAAGAATGGTCTCAGTGCTATGGCTTATGTCCAAAAGTTCAGAAGCATTTGCAACTCATTAGCGGCTATTGGGGAATCGGTCAGCTACAAGAACCAGCTCCTGTATTTTCTAAATGGGTTAGGAGCAGAACACAACTCATTTTGTTACGTCAATCTCTACTCGCACCGATCAGCCATCTGTTGAAGAGCTAAACAGCTTGTTGTTAAGCTATGATGCAAGGATCGAACGCCAAACAGCTATAACTTCCGTGAGCTCCCTTCAAGCCAACTTGACAAATTTGGGCATTAATAAACCGAGACCAAAATTTCCCTCCCCATCTGGTCCTCACACATCTTTCACTGCTAATAGACCACGAGGACCAAGACCTACTTTCTCCAATCCTTTACTGTCGACCCCTCCACATCGCCCACCTTAATCTTTCTCTTCACCAAATAGATCACAGTTTCGCCCTCGTTGTCAGATTTGTCTCAAACCAGGCCACAGTGCTAATGTGTGCTATCACCGCACCAATCTACAATATCAGTCTATCACAAATTCCTCACAGAATTTCTCTGTTGTTCTCCCAACACAATTGGCTCAACAACCACCACCACAACTTTCAGCCAGCGCCCCTATCGACCCATCTTGGTATTTGGATTCTGGAGCATCTCACCACTTCACTCCGGACGTAAACATGCTGGAATCGGCCACACTGAATTCAGGTGATGATCATATTACATTCGGCAATGGTAAGACTTCTTCTATCTCCAATGTTGGTCATGCTTTTCTACTAACTTGTTCCTCTCCTTTAGTCTTAAGAACTGTTTATCACTCTCCCTCTTTACAAAAAAATCTGCTCAGTGTTTCACAACTATGTCTTGACAATAAAGCTTTTATTGAATTCCTTCCTTCTTTTTTTGTGGTCAAGGATCAGGTATCTCGGAACATTCTCCTCTGGGAAATTCTTGACAATGGCCTGTACCGAGTCTGCCCTTCCTCCCCGAGTCGGCCCTCCTCTGCTCAACTTCACATCGTCTCCAGCAACCCTTCCAATTTGTGGCACTCTCGGCTGGGACATCCACCATAAAAAATTATCAACTTTGTTTTATCTAGTTGTCGTTTATCCTTTAATAAGTCTGAACTTATGGATGTATGTTCTTCCTATTTGGTAGCTAAATTTCACTATTTACCATCTCCAAATTCTCTGTCTTGTGCCACTGCAATGTTTGATTTAGTTCACACTAATTTAGAGGAGCCTTCCCCTGTTTCTTTTGTTACTGGAGTCAAGTATTTTATACTGTTTGTGGATGATTTTTCCAGGTTCACCTGGATTTATCATCTTCATTCCAAAAATGAGGCCTATAATACTTTTATTTTTTTTCACAAAATGATCCAAACTCAATTTACTTGTCAGATTAAACGGGTTAGATCAGATTGGGGTGGTGAATTTTGGTCTCTCTCACAATGGTTTTTAATGCAAGGAATTTTACATGAAATTTTCTGCCCATATACTCCATAACAAAATGACCGCGTTGAATGTAAAAATCGACAAGTTGTGGAAATGGAGTTAACTCTTCTAGCCCAGGCTTCCATGCCTCTCTCTTACTGGTCTTTTGCCTTTAACACTACTATATATCTCATTAATAGGCTACCATCAAAACCTCTCAAATAAATCTCCATTTCAAATATTTTATAACAAAATCTCATCTTACTCTCATCTTCGTATTTTTGGTACGTGTTTTCCATTTTTAAGGCCTTATAACCATCACAAATTGGAATTTCGATCTAGTTCCTGTGTTTTCCTTGGTTATAGTAGCAGTCATAAAGGCTACATCTGCCTTCAATCTTCCTCTGGTAAATTAAATGTCTCACACCATGTTGTTTTTAACGAATCCTCCTTTCCCATGGTTACAAAATCACCGTCTCTCGTGTCACCTTCCACAACACCTATTATTAGTACCCTTCCACTCATACCTACCACTCTATCACATCCCACTTCTACCAGCATCTTCTCCCAAAATCCTCCCTAACCAGTAACTCCTTCGTTCAGCCCATCTCTAGTTCTTCTCCTTCTTCTTTGTCATCTCGGCCTGATCACATTGAAGGGAATATATCGGATCCGTCAACTGTAAACCATCAACCGATGGTTACGCTGTCAAAATTTGGCATCTTCAAACCGAAAACGTTCTTCACTGTTATGAGTCACTTACTCTGTGAACCAGCCTCGTTTCGTGAAGCCTCTCAACATGACGAATGGCGTACAGATATGGAAACAGAGTTCCATGCGCTACAGTCTCAAGGCACTTGGACTCTTGTTCCGAAACCTAGTTGCTCGCGGGTTATTGGTTCTAAATGGGTTTACCGAATCAAACTTCATCCTGATGGCTCCATAGATCAATTTAAAGCCCGACTAGTTGCGAAGGGATTTCAACAAACACTGGGGCTTGGTTTTCATGAAACCTTCAGTCCGGTGATAAAACCAGCTACCATTCGACTTCTACTGAACATTGTTGTTTCTCGGCAGTGGTCTATCAAGCAGCTCGACGTTCAAAATGCATTTTTCCATGGTGATCTCATCGAGGATATGTATATGATTCAACCTCAGGGATTCGTTGACTCCTCTTGACCAGATTATGTCTGTAAGCTGCATTGCTTTGTGTACGGATTGAAACAATCTCCCCGTGCCTGATTTTTAAAACTTAGCATGGCTCTTCTAGATTGGGGCTTTATCAATTCAAAGGCCAATACATCCATGTTTATTCATTTTGCTGCTTCTGACATTACTATGGTTTGGTTTATGTTGATGATATAATTGTGGCAGGCTCCTCATCTTCAAGAATATCGCAGCTAGTTACTCATCTCTCCAAACTTTTTACTATCAAAGACCTCGGCGATTTTCATTTTTTCTTGAGGATTAAAGTTCACAGACACTCAACTGGTTTGCATCTTAGCCCGGCCAAATATATACGGGATTTGTTGGTAAAGAAAGGATTACTTGCCTCCAAGCCTTAGAACACTCCTCTAGCTCTACCACCTATCTCACTACATGACGGCACCTTACTGCCCAATGCTACCGAGTATCGCAGTATCATCGGTGCCTTGCAATACTGTACTATCACAAGACCGGATCTTTCCTTTGTTGTCAACAAGCTATGCCAGTTCATGCACACCCCAACAGACGTTCACATGCAAGCTATGAAGTGCGTCCTCAGATATCTACGAGGTACAGCTCATCTGGGATTGTTCATTCAACAGAGTTCTGATCATTCCTTATATTGTTACATCGATGCGGATTGGGCCTCCTACCCCGATGACCGTCGGAGCACCAGTGCTCACTGCATATTTCTTGGGCATAACCTGGTTTCCTGGTCCTCGGCTAAACAAAAGGTCGTCTCCTGATCAAGTACAGAATCAGAATACTGAGCCATTGCCAATGGAGCTGCTGAAGTGTTATGGATCCAGTCACTGCTCACCGAGCTGCGCCTTCCTACAGGTTTGCTTCCTCTGATTTATTATGATAACATCAACACACTTAACCTCGCGTCAAATCCGGTTCTCCATGCTAGCACCAAGCATGTCGAGATTGATCATCACTTTGTCTGTGAAAAAGTCATTTGTGATTATCTGAAGCTCGCTTTTGCTTCCTCCTTCAACCAACTTGTTGGTTGTCTAACGAGATCACTCTCTACTTCCGGTTCCACGAGCTTCGAACCAAACTCACGGTTCTTCCATGATCCATGAGTTTGAGGAGTGATGTCGAATCATACAAGTGAACTGGGAACCAGGTTTACTAAATATAGTTTTTATCTTCTAAGAGAAGTATATCTCCTCTCTCTCTCTCTCTCTCTCTCTGTTGAGATTTTATCTTTACTCTCTTTCTTTCTGTTAAGATTTCGTTGTTTGTAATTTAAGCTTATAAAATAGTGATAGTAATGGTTTTAAAACATTGAAGACAAAAGAAATAGTTTTTCTCTTCTTTCTTATACTTTGACAGATATCATCAATGGATTAAAGTTTTTGGTAAAATTGTATCGTTAACATCACAAGTTTCTGATTGTAGCCTTAAAAATAAAATAAAATAAATTTGGGAGGACCAAAACCGAGACCAGAATTTTGACCCGGTGCTGGAAAAAATTTTAGGCTTATTGGTGCAAAAAATTAAAAACCGAATTTAATGGTCCGGTCCTAATCTCAAGAAATCGAGCCGAATAGGACCACGATCATCCTTATTTAAAACTAAAATGAAGATAAAAGTCAATATTTTGAAACTTTAAAATATGACTAATTTGGCTATTCTGTCCTTTTCCTGCAGACATGGAGCCCTGCTTCGTGGATTACGTAGACTATCAATGCACAGAAAGAATACTAGAATTCGAATTTATTGGTGTAAAAAATTAAAAATCGAATTTAATGATCCGGTCCTAATTTTTCAAAAAATCGAACAGAACCGGACCACGATCACCCTATTTAAAACTGAAATGAAGATGAAAGTCAATATTTTGAAATTTTAAAATATGACTAATTTCGCTGCTCTGTCCTTTTCTTGCTGACGTGGAGCCCTGCTTCGTGGATTACGTAGACTATCAATGCACAGAAAGAATACTAGAATCCTAAAATAATGACGAGATAGACTTGTCTGCTACCCTAAGGACATGAAGTACGAGATTATCAAGGATTACAACTAATTATATTCACTTATTTAATTGTTACTTAAATTAAATATCAACGTCAAATAAGTTAGAGATGTTAAACGAGCGAGCTGCTCGCCAGCTCGCTCACTCGACTCGTTACTGTAGCGGGCCGAGCTTAGCTCGGCTCGCTACAGTAACGAGTGAGTTTGACTTGAGTCACACAGGCGAGTCGAGTCGAGCCGAGCTTGGACATTCCGGCTCCCGAGCCCGTCAATGACCAGGCTCGACGAGCCTGCTCGCGAGCCTGCTCGAGAGCTCGCGAGCTGGCTCGTCAAGCCTAGCTCGGGCCCTGGCCTGAGCGGCGAGCGCTGAGCCCTCTCCGACGCGGCGACGCCCGACAATCGACAATCTCCGACTCTTTGATGTCTCAGTCCAGCCCAACTCGTTACTCCGATGCCTAGGTCGGAGCACTGACAGCACTCTCCGACGCTCGACAGAAGGCAGAGCCCAGAGGTGATAAATCAAAACTAAATGGTTGAATTGAAGCTAAATGGCGAATGCTGATTGACTTTGACGTATCGCCACCGCGTATGTTAAAATTTTGGGGAAGAAAACTGAAAAGAAATGTGAATCACAGCCGATTGATAGGCTATAATTGTAATGAAATAACAAATAAATATATTACAATAACAATTAACAAATACAATAACATTTAACAATTAACAGACTCACACTCACAGACACAGAGACATGGCCGATTGATCAGCTATTTATGAACGATTGATCCGCTCTTGCTCGTTCAAAGATAGTTCAAAGCTAGTGTCGACACCTCTAATGTAACAGGTCGACACCTAAAAAAAATCATTTTATTCAACTCACAGTCCGTAGAGGTGAAAATCGCCCAAAATCCAATGCATGGGGCGATTACTCGCCCCTGTGGGGCGAACAATCGCCCCACACTGTTCATGTGAACAGTAGACTGTTCACGTGAACAGTAAAATTTTACTAAAATTTTTTTTTAAATGTTTTAATTAAATTTTACTAAAAGTTTTAATTAAATTTTACTCAAGTTTTTTACTAAGTTTTAATTTACACATTTTAAGTTATTTTAAAGATATATAATATTTTCAAAGTATTTTTACGAACAATCAAGTTAGTGACGTCTGAATTACCGATGTAGATAATATGTGAAATTCTACTTATTTGATATTGAAAAATGCTATGTCATATTAGTAAGTTATTTGTGTTTTTATTAATAAGAAAATACAAATTATTAATATTGATAAATCTAGTTCCAAAGTAGCTAATATATTTTTTGATTTTTTAAAACTATTTTATGATACTATAAATGAATGCTCATAAATTTATTATCTCACTTCTCATCTTGTTGTCCCAATTTTTATAAATTTAACGACTAATTTTGCACAATATCGACATATAGATGAATTTAGATATATACTTAATAAAATAGAAACAAAATTTAAAAAATATTGACTTGATATTCTTCCTATTTTTTGTTATGCATGTATAATAGATCTTAAATATAAGTTAAGAGGAGTATATCTCATTGTTAATCAAATTTTTAATAATTTACAAACTTCTTCTTTATTTTCTATGGATCAAATAACACATAGAATTACTAGTTTATATTCTTCTTATGAATCTAAATATTCTAATGTTAGTCATTCACGTGTTTTTTCACATGTTAGCTCAAGTAGTGGTGGTGGAAATATTGTATATTTACAATTTGGTATTCATGAAATATCGGATTTTGAATGAGAATAAGTGACTATTTTCCTCTCAAACTTTGAATGCTTGATCGGTTTTTTACAATCCTTCTTTAATCAAAGGTTAGTCCTCAAATTGATTTTCAATTTGGGTGGAGATTGAGACTCCAATTGTTGTCAAGTCCATGGTTGCTCGGTGACTCTTATTCCTCACATTTTTTAAGACCTTAGAGAGGTAAGAAGAGTTGAGCCAACCAAGCCTTGTGCCGTTGTAAGTTTTTTAGAAAAATTATATTTACCATAAATTACAAATTTCACTTTACTCTATTTTGTATATATTTGTTTTCTTCTATTTTTTATAATTAAATGTCATTTTTGTATTAATTAAAGATTTTTATTATTTACATTTTACACGACTAAGTATTTATTATATTTCATCATTAATATAATAAATATTTATTATAATCTTAATAAATAAAAGATTAATGAAATATATAATATATAAAATAATTTTATTTATGTAAGTTCGGCTCGTTAAGCTCGGCTCGTTGCGCTCGTTGGGCCGGCTCGGCTCGGCTCGTTAGACTCGTGGCTCGCGAGCCGGCTCGGGTTGAAAATTTTTAGGGTCAGCTCGTTAAGCTTGGCTCGTTAAACTCAGCAGGCTCGTTAGGCTCGGCTCGTTTGGCTCGACAGGCTCGGTGAGCCGGGTCCGTCTCAGCTCGGCTCGACTCGACTCGACTCGCTCGTTTAACATCTCTAAAATAAGTTCTAAAACTTTTTATCAACCAAATAAATCGTGAATTTATGTAATTTAGCAAATAAATCACCATCAGCCATGTTTTTTTTTTTTTTCACTTATTTCTTCTATATTGTAAGGGTGGAATCAGTTCTGTTCAAATCAGTTTTATCTTAAATTTGAACTGAACCAAGTCGGTTCGATTTTGAATTTTGAGAACCAAAACTGAACCAATCCAAGTCCAAAACCAAACAAAAACCAAACCTCAATTTTTTGAGTTGTTCGGTTCGGTTTGGTTTTTAATTTTTTGTTTGGGCTCGATTTGGCATTTTTTTTTTCACAATTTTTAATCCCCTTCTCAAATAAAAGAGAGAGCTTTCTTTGTTCAACACATTTGTCCAATAACGATTTTCTACCGCCAAACATGAAAAGAAAAACCCAATGAGATGCAACAATTAGTTACACTAAACTTCCACATTGAGAGAGATTGACCATAAAATGGAGAACTACAGAGATGACAGAGAAAGAAATTACCCACCTCAAACAAAATAGAGATGTTGTTGAGATGAAGACGAGTGAAGACAATGTCCAGTGAACAGTGAAAACTGTCGATTTTTTCAAAGACAATGGAGACGAGTGAATACGCTGTCTCTGCTTAGGTTATTAGGTTAAAAGTTTTTGTCTTGGGCCGAGAATAAAGTGAAGCAGCATCTGCTAAGGTGGGCATGTGGGCTTTTACTCTTTTACATAGTTTTTATTTTTATTTTTTTATAAAATAATAAAGGTTGATACTTGGTTCCATTTTTTCTATATTATTGAATTAGAATCGATTTGGTTCGGCTTTACCAGGTTTTTCTTAGCTAAAAAATAAGAACCGAACCAAAAATTTCGATTATTTTCGGTTCGGTTCTAAAATTGGTTTTTGAAATATTAAAACCTTGCCGAACCGAATCTAAACTATTGGTTCGGTTACCCGGTTTCAACCGAAGCAATTTCCACCCTACTATATTGGGAGATTTCCAAAGAAAAAAATTGTGATTTTGATGAACGGACGATTTACAAAGGGGATGAGATGGTACAAAACTTCAAATACTGAAAATCTCCTCTAAAACTTGCCTCATTGACAAAATCACAAGTTTACTCTGCAAATCACTTAATAGAGAAAACAAAAGACGTCACGTGAAAACAAAAACATACGTAATTGCATTAACAACAACTATAACATGCTTTAAGTGTTAAAATCCATGAGTTGAGGGACTCATTTGAATTAAAAAAAGTTTAAGGACATACTTGTTATTTATTTCTAACTTTAAGGGATAATATGTATTTTATCCATTTATTTAATGCTCTGATTGATTTTTTTAATATAATTTAATTTTTGAAAATTAAGTTTTAAATAAACAATTTAAAATAAAGAAATAGAATCCAAGGCGACTAACAATTATTATTTAGCACGTTAAAATTCAAAATTTCAACACATGCCAGTGTTTAATTGTTGTGGTGTTACATATAAAGACTACAAAACATTTCATAAAGCGGGAAAAAACCTTTGACCTTTAAATTTCATGTGTTTAAACTTTATACAAATGAACCATCTTTTCATGTCATGGTATGCACAAAACGAAGCATTATCAAATAAAATTGTATAGATCTATTTCCCCATGAGGAGAATGATTGTGGCTGTTATGGCCTAGTGGTCAAAGCCCTAGAAATATAACAATATATGTATTTAGAAAAAATAGAGTAATTACATGTTCTCCTTAAGGTGTGAGACCTTAAAAAGTGACAAGTGTATGTTTTGTGATTGATCATATTGACATTAACACTAGAACATGTTGATATGAAGAATTGTTAATGAATATACATTGTATTATATTGGGAATGGGCATTGCTATTATTTGTGGATAGGTAGAAAAATAAATTTAATGTAGGAGAAGCATACGTACCTAATGGCAAATTAGTTGGATATGACTACTGTAACAAGAAATTAGAATGTTAAATAAGAATAACATTTTAGAAAACTCTCTCGACATCATGTTATATAATGTTAGAGTGTAGAATATAGTTATCACTCTAGATGTGCATGGATGGTTGTATAGATTAGACGTGGATTCACGCAAAACTATTTAACATATGCGGTTTAGATATTAGTTAGAATGACTAAATATTTATCATGCATGAAATTTAATCAATAAAATTGTACGAGAAAGAAAGAGAATAAGATAAATAACATATCTTATGATGAAGTAAGAAAATGAAAAGTTAAGAAATAAAATAGCATGGATAATAATGTGTGTGTATAAGTGGTTAGCA
The DNA here is from genome assembly GCA_022432975.1 of Begonia masoniana. Classification (NCBI taxonomy): domain Eukaryota; kingdom Viridiplantae; phylum Streptophyta; class Magnoliopsida; order Cucurbitales; family Begoniaceae; genus Begonia; species Begonia masoniana. Next base: position 36,681,602 of record CM039513.1, read on the forward strand.
TAAAGTATAACTTACTGTACTTTATAAAACCTTATGATATGCTCTCTCTCTATTTTGCATGATCCAGTAGTAGCAGCTCGAACAATAAAAACAAAAGTAAATAGACTTGAAGATTTGAGTATGACAGACTATGGAGTCTTTTATGATACTCTATTTTGTTTATAATTTGTTATGACTCAGAGTCTGTATTTTATTTTGAAAAATAAATCTTGTATATAATAAAACTTATTGTGACGCCCCCAAACCCGATCGGGGTCGATGAGCATCACTCCGAACATTTTAAAACGTGGACTATATATATATATATATATATATATATATATATATATATATATATATATATATATATATATATATATATATATATATATATATATATATATATATATATATATATATATATTTTTGAACTTTTAAAACTTTACACCATCTCTGGAATGAAGCAGGAAGACATATTTAAAGCCGGGCTACAAGAATAAATAACAGAAGAAAACAGGAAGACAGAATACCCTAAACAGGATTTTTATATTTGGACGTAAAAACTTTTACTCTTTTTAGCACTCTTAAACCTGAAGACGTGAAGACAGGAAATCATGAAACAGAAATGGACGACTGGAGTGAATAAACAGAATAAAACAAGACAGAACAAATAGACCGAATAAACAGAAAGGAATAGGAACATAAAAATCTGGACGAGTGCAGGAATTTTTTTTTGAACTTTACTTTTAAACTTTAACAGAACACAGAATCGAAAGACAGGAAATCAGAAGACGTATTAAAATTTGGACCACAGTGATAGAAGACTGAAGACAATAGGAAGAAACCTAGAAAACCCTCTCTGAAATTTAAGACTGGAAGACATGATTAAAACTGGAAAACAGAAGTGGACGACTACAGAAATAAATGACAGAATAAAACAAGAAGACAGAATGCTTTGGACGTGTTAAATAACAGGAAGAATGGACGTTGAAAACAAAAGGCCGTAACAGTGGACAAACAAGAACTGTGGACGTTTAAAATCAGAAACAGTGTTTGTGGACAAACGGGAGCTGTGGACGTTTAAAATAAAAAACAGTGTCTGTGGACAAACAGGAACTGTGGACGTTTAAAATCAGAAACAGTGTATGTGGACAAACGGAAGCTGTGGACGTTTGAAATAAAAGCTAGAATCTATGGACAACAGAAGTCCGTGGACGTTTGAAATAAATGACAAAAACAGTAGGCACAGGAGTCCGTGGACGTTTGAAAACAAAAGGCAGAATGGACGACTAACACTTAGTCGAATATTTAAACAATCACTCGCGAGCGAGTACTGTGGACAATTTGACTTTGGACGACGTTATCGTGGACGATAACCTTGGACGTTTAAAATAACAGGCAGACTTTGAACGTTTAAAATAACAGGCAGACTTTGGACGTTTAAAACTTAGCCGAATATTTTAAACAATTACTCGACGGGCGAGTACTGTGGACAATTTGACTTTGGACGACGTTATCGTGGACAATAACTTTGGACGTTTAAAATAACAGGCAGACTTTGGACGTTTAAAATAACAGGCAGACTTTGGACGACTGTTCTCAGAACAGAATGGACAACTGTTTTACAGGCAAAATGAACGATATCTTTGGACGATAACACTTAGCCGAATAAATGACAGAAACCGAAGACAAAATAGACAACAGAAACTGGAGGCAGTATGGACGATATTTAACATGAAGACATTAAAAACAGGAGGCACAAAAACTTCAAACTTCACAAAACCCCGATTCAAAACATAGTTTTAAAACATGCATGAAAACATGACAGAAGTTAGAAAACATGACAGAAGTGTAAGAAATCAGACTGCATGGATAGTTCTAAAACTCGAGACAATCCATGCACAACCTAACAGAGGAAAACTTCAAGCAGTTCCAGAATATTTCAAAACATACATACATTCAACTGTCAAAACAGAGGTTTTAAAACATCAACACAATTCTATACATCGGTTTTAAAATTTCAAAAGCTATACAGGACTTGACATAACTTTCAAAAATACATTTTCACAGGAATAACATTTGTCTTACTGCAGCAACCACCCACCATGAGCTTGATCCGCCAACTTCCACTATTCATCAGCTTGAGGCACAAAGTTCTCATCTGGAGGATCCATACCTACAACAGGGAGTTCAACTATGAACCTAGAGCTCAGTAAGAACATACAATGCAGTTATGCATATGCTGTGCATGAACATTTTGAAATACATGAACATGAACATTACATTACATTACGTTTCACTAGATAGGAGAGTATAAGTGGGAAGAAGAGCTGGCGCAACAGGAGTACACGACAGGTACTTAACAGGGATAACAGGATGCCAGTTCTCGTCCACACTTAACCATACATTACATTCACATTTTTAACTTTCATAACTTCAAATCTAGTGCTGAAAACATTTGCATGACTTTCAGAGAAAATGTGTATGCATGAACATTTACAGTGCTTAACATCACATAAATAGGTGACAGGATATTGAAGCAGAACATAAAGCAAAAACACACTTAATCTAAAACATAACCTATGGTTTAACTACCCAACAACAATCCCGATAACATAAAACCTAGTACCTCCGTATTGTAGGGCCTTAAGGACCGAACCTATACGTATGAACTTACATGTTGCTGTAGAGTTGCAAGTCTTGATCGTGTTGCCTCGGTGATGCACGAACCTAAAACATGCAAGCAAGGAAAATAAACAGAGCTGCAAATGCTAACTAATAACTTAGTAGGACATGCTCAAAACTGCATTCAAACCTTTAGAAAACTAACCCACGTGTTTTCATCCAAAAACAATGAGTTTTCTTCAAAATATCTTAACCCTAAACTTCAACAAAACTCACATTTTAACTTGTCCAAACTCGTTAACTTTAGTAGATGCTTACCTTAGGCAGAGAAATAGAAAGAAGCTGAGGAGATTGGAGGAGCTTCGATGATCGTTCGTCGTCTGGAAGATAAAAAGGCAGAGAGAGTGGAGAGAAACAGAGAAGAGAAGTGTGAAAGTGGAAAGCTTATCGTGGAAGAGAAGAGAAAAGTGGGATTTGGCTTCATCCACAAGATTTGGACAAGTGGCATGCCCTCATTGGCTCACTCCCACCAACTTTAATCTACTTCCTAAATTGCCCCTCTTTGGTTTCCAACTAAATTGTTATTTAGTTCGTTGTTTCGGTTACTCCTTAGTTTGGTTTCCCCCACTAAACATCCCACAATTCCAATAAAATATTCACTATATTAATAGCGAAATAATCCCGATCAATAATTCAAGTGATAATTTCATGGGCAAAAATGTCGGGTGTTACACTTATAATGATTTATCTATTGATGTATGATTTTTATATTGTGATGACCCTCTAAATTTTCTTTTATACAGTTTGGATTTAGTGTATAGTATGTTTAATTTTACAAGTCTTTAGACTCCAAATGCATCGTTTGTATGCGAGCACGATAGCTCCTATCTTACAACCCGAGGGAGCTTGTGTGTGTGTGACATTCTAGTTAGATTGTAAAGATTAGACGTGCAGTTGCTCTCATCCCCACTTTAGGAATTCAGATGTCGCGGTTAGGATCGGTGGTGTCGAGATGGGCCCTGACAAGACTCAACCTAAATTTTATTTGACATTGAAGTTGTTTGGCTAATGGTAGGTAAATTTAACCAAATTTAAAATTTAATTAAATTTGGTTCTCCCTTAATCATGGTTTAGTTTCAATTTAATCAAACCAAACTTAACTAGTTTGATTCGGTTCCATTTTGGAGTCAAACCAAATTGAACTGACAATATTCGATTCCTAAGAAAATGAATTGAAACTCAACCATGACTTAGGGAGAACTTAACTGGAGATGAACCAACATTCTCGGTTCAATTTGTAAATAAAAAAATAAATAAATTTATCTTAATGGATTCAAAATAAAACACTAATAGATATAATTTTCCTATTAATGATTGATGTGATGTAATTTTCATAATATTTTCCACGCATTTAGAGTGAATTATGTGTAAATATATTTTTGTGTTGAAATGAATTGTTCAGTCATTTGGCTTCACTCAGTCCTTTTTCTACTACTACTACATTTATTCAAGTATTTTATCTTTACCCTCAAAGTTTACTATTCATCGAGAAAAATCTTCAACTATCGAAAATAGGCAAAACAAATCCTAGAGGACGGTTCTTCTACTTGTGTGGCGACCGTACGTCGTCACGAGACTTGACATGACTTTCTCTTTGCTTAAGGCATTTTCGACGTGACATTTTTTTTTTTTTACTTTAAAACTTAAAATCGATTTTGAGTCCTTTAAATACCTTAGTAACCCTTAGAAAACGTGTTTAAAAGACTCATTCGAGGTAGGGTTGAATTATAATTGAAACCAGAAATTTGTTTAAGAAAATAACCGAAATAGTGTCTGCCGGTCGACACCTATAAAGATCGAGCGACACTTAATTTGACTCTGTATTCATCGGTCGATCCTGGTAGTCGACACATTGTACACTTTTGTACAGACCAGTCGATACCTATACAGATAGGTCGACACTTTGGTCCGCTCTGTTCTCACCGGTCGATCCTAGTGGTCAACACATTGTATACTTTTGTATAGACCGATCGACACCTATACAGATAGGTCGACACTTTGGTCTGCTCTGTTCTCTTCGGTCGATCTTGGTGGTCGATACATTGTACATTTTGCAACTGACCGGTCGACACTTTGGTCTGCTCTGTTCTCTTCGGTCGATCTTGGTGGTCGATACATTGTACATTTTGCAACTGACCGGTCGACACCTTGTTTACTTCTGTTTGCATCAGTTGATCCTGATGGTCGACACCTTTATCAATTTTACACTAGTAGGTCGACACCTGTATGCACAGGTCGACACTTTAAAGCAAAATGCCATCCTTATTACACATAAACCTTCTTTTCATCTCTAAACATCCTCCAACATCTAAAACATCTTTAAAACACTACAAACCTAACATTTACACTTTAAAAACATAATAACATTATCACCATATAGACATAACGAGTGTTTAACAAAATTCTAAAAACAAACTACATGGATACGTCTAAACTGAGCAAACCCATGCAGATGAAAAACAAACGACTCCACAACACCTCTAGTATTTCAAGACAGGAAATCTAACTAGACATCCTATCTAGAAGGCAATTTAAACACTATCCAAAAAGCTACTTATACACATCCAAGATAGAAACATCACCTATGGTTTACAACGTTCCTAGACTGCATCAATCAACCCCCCATGAGCTCGTTCCCCAACTGCATCTGTTCATCAACTTGAGGCTCAAAGTTCTCATCCGTACGATCCGTACCTATATCATAAAGTTTAACTAATGAGCCTAACGCTCAACAAGATCATATCTAAACGTAAAATGCTCGTGCTATGCATGATACTTTTCAAAACATGTACATACTTTACATTTCATTTAATTCCAGTGACATGGTGGTTAAATGAGCGTGTTAGAGGAGTAGCTACCAGAACATAAAATGTGTCCCTACGGCCCAAGTCAGCCCCAGGATCTGTGGAGTTTTAACTGCCCCCTGGCCCACCCAGCGATAAAGATACGTAGGGCTTACGGTGGATGATCTTGTATGCTATTCCCCATCCCACAACTTAACCGGTACATTATATAACATAACATTTTCTTATCTTTCTTACATAAAACATGTGCATAAAACTTTTGCATGATTTCTTGAACACGTGATGCATGATCATACGATGTGTATAACATAACATAGCAAGAGACAAGTCCTCGAAGCATAAACATAGACAGATCATTGATACAATTCAGTAAAGCAATAGAACATAACCTAAAACATAGTCTATAATCCTAGCTACCCATCAACGTACCCCATAAAACATATAAATCCTAGTACCTTTATGATGTAGGCCTTAAGGGCCGAACACATGCAATATGAACTTACCTGAGGTCCGTCGAATTTAGCAAACCTTGAACGTTTTCCTTGGTGTTCTCACGAACCTATAACACGTGTATTTGAACCATAAATTACATCACATGGGTACTAACTAATCAACTAAGCAAAATATAATCAATGCTCAATTCAACCAGTTTAAGCCAAGTCAATTGACGAAATTTCAATCCAACACTTATAATTTTCGGATTCCTCAACAATTTAGGTTCAACTTCAAACCTTTATATCTCACTCAGTTTTTATCCATTTTCAATGATTCAAAATGTTTCGAAAACCTTAAAATACCTAGTTTATCATAGAACCATCCATTTATGAAAACCAAATTGGAGTTAGGGCCAGAAATTCAAAATCGTGGACTGACCTGTATTTTGTGGATTTTAACATCCACATTTCAAATTTATTCAAACGTGCTTAGTTTTCTATCGTCAATCCATTCAAATCCTTAAAATGACTTCCTAACATGCATTAACATTAGACAAAAGGGAAAAACCAAACCCTAAATCAAAACCTATGCCAAAGTCCATGCTCAACGTCCTAAACCAACAAAATCATTAACCAAGGTTTAAGTTTACCTTTATGATGCAAGAGCAGGAGGAAGATGGAGATGAGTGTGGAGAAGAAATCGCCGGAAGAAAGGGCTGCGCGTTGCTGTGTTTTCGTGTGAAGAAGGAGGAGAAGGAGAGAGAAAAATGAAAAGGGGAGTTGTCAGATGACTTACGTGAAAGAGAGAGAGATAGAGAAAGAGAGTGTGTGGTAGGTGGGGTGTTTAGCAATAGGGATAAGGGTAGCTTAGTGAAGAAGCTTCACAATTCAATTCAAATTTTCACTTAAAATCTCGTACATTTTAATTTCCTCTTTTATCATTCTATTCTTTAAATTCTTAAATTTTCAGCGTCCAATTTCTAATAAAATGTACATTGCATTTATAGTGAATTTCTTACGTACAACAAATTTTAGGGACAATTGCATGCTCAGAAAAGTCGGGTGTTACAACTTGGACGGGCCGTCCCTTCTAAATTTTTTTGTTGTTTAGTAAGAAAAGACGACCGGTCCAAGTAGAAAGGTCGTCAATTCTCAACCCTTGTTAGAAGGGACGGCCGGTCTAATTAGACCGGCTGTCCTTTCTCACTAAACGTCATCACGACGGTCTGGCCTATATTAGAAGGGACGGCCGGTCTGATCTGACCAGTCGTCCCTTCTCGCTGAACCAAGACCCGTGACTTTAGTCACGGCTCTTTGTCCCATATGGAAAGGACGACCGGTCTAGTTAGACCGGCCGTCCCTTCTCCCCCTATTTAAACATCCACCCTCCCTCCTCTGCCAAAATCACACCAAAATCTCATCTTCTTTCCTATCCTCTTCTCGAGTATTTTCTTCCTTTGGCAATATTGCTTTCGGTTAATCGGCAATTCGGCGAGGTATGAATTATAAGTTTTTTTTTTTTTTTTTTTTATAATTTTAGGTTTTAACCTATCTCTTGTAAATATTTGTAATTTTCTTTCATAATGCAGTTAAAAAATATCTTTTAAGATATTTTATTTTCTTGTTTCTACTATATATTCATTTTTTTAAAATAATTTATTTTATATAATATTATCTTATTTTTAACTTTTAATATTACTTTTTTTTTTCATTGTATTTTCGTCTGTAAATTTTATGTACTTGAATTATATTGCATTCTTTAATAATGTATCTTTTAATATAAGTTTAGTAATTTATTTAATATAAATTTTATTTAAGTTAATATTATATATTTTGAAGTTTAGTAATGCATTTACTATCGTTTTCTCGTACCGCTTATTTAGTGGTTTAATTGTATGTGTAAGTAAGTTCTGTCTAGAAGACTGAAATTTAAGTGGGAACATTTGTGACCCCTCCAGCCTTTCCTGGGAATTTACTTGGAAATGTAATTCTGTCTAAGGAGAATGTCCAGTACATTCTTTCTTGGGAATTATCCTGATCAGTACTCTTCACGTTTTACAAAGCCCTATTTTTTTAATATCTTAATCAGTACCTTCATTAGCGACGAAGATGGATGTTGTTTCAAGTAGATCGGTTAGCTGGACTAGCTCTATGGAATTTTGAAATGAAGAGTGTAAGTTGAGGTTTAAGAATGATTTGTAAAAATGCTCAATTATTTATTGGAAGAGTGTCAACTTTAAAGGTTGGGAGTCTTTGGGGATAAAAGAGATGTTTGACAGCATCGGCCTACGTGGGGTGTATTCATTTAGTGGCCGTAGCTGCGAGAGAATAGTTTGCTTGTTCTATGTGAACTTGACACCAACCGGGAGGTCGGGAGTTTTTATTGGTTTGAAGACTTACATCCTTAGTACGGAGGTTGCAATACGTCCAAAGACAGTGAATGAAGTGCTGTGGTTTGCCATGGAAGGAGCATAACAATATTACCATCCTTTCCGAGACTGCCCTTTTTTCACATTGCTCGAGGGAGTAGAGTTCCTACGGGAAATTCATCGCAATTCCAACATTGGGGGGCTAGTGAAACCACGATCGAGTGATTTGAATGTTAGAGGTCGGATTCTTCGCAACTTGCTAACCCACACCCTTCTACCGCGAGAAAGACTTAGACATCTCGTGAGGTGCATGGACCTATATGTCATGGAGAAGCTGTGCAACGAGAAGCATTTTACCTTGGCTTCTTGATTATAGGGCACATGTGTGAAGTCAAGCGGACATCTAACAAGAATCTCCCATACGGCGGACTGATTATGAAGATCATCGAGTGAGCTGAGATTCAGCTATCGAGTGACGAGCTGAGTAGAGCCCCCAAATAGATCGACATATTTGGTAGGAATCATTTGATTCTGATGGGCCTCGTGGACGTCGACGACAATTGGGGGCTGAAGAGCGATCATGGGGCATCCACCTCTCGGGATGTGCTGATGGAAGAGGCCACATCGCCGCCATTGGCCCCCCAGGATGAGGAGACCTCTGGATGGGACACGCGGCAGTATCTGTAGATGATGTATCAGATGCAGTAGACGCAGCAGCAGCAGGTGTATCAGATGCATAAGATGCAGCAGTAGCTACAACATGTGATTGATGTACAGCAGAGCCAACAGCGAGAGATCCAACTCCTCATAGGCAGATTCGATGGGCTCGATGCGAGGTTCTAGGATTTGATGGCGAGTAGAAACAGAGAGGGAGACAAAGACGACGATGTCCCATCAGCGTAGTTTAGTTTAGTTTTTGTATTTAATTTCATGCATTTTACTTTTCGTCTGTAAATTTTATGTACTTTAATTTTATGTCGTGTAGTTTATTTTTGTAATAATGTACCTTTTAATATAAGTTTTTTTTTACTAAATTATGTAAATTTAGTAATGTATTTAATATAAATTTAATATAAGTTAATATAATTAATTATTAAAATATAAATTTAATATAAACGAGTGAAATTACTATATATTTTGTTTAAAATTTAATAATATGTTTAACATAAGTTAATATATTATTTGACTAACCTAAAATAAATAAGTATTATGTAAATAAACTAAAATTAATAATTACAATTTGTATCATCATTCAAAAATAAATAAATTAAATAATTTTGTTACTACAAAGAGTTATATGTCATAAAATTACTTAATCCTGTGTCCCGTTGAATGTGTTGAACTCCATAAAAGTGTCTTGTGAAACAGCGCCTGAAGTTGATCCATTGTTAGGACAAATGCGAGTATTATGTCCCTGCTGCCGACATATACCACACCGCATGTGAGAGTTTTTTCTACTAATTCTCGAGTTTGACGGCTTTTCAGCATCTTGCACTCTTGTCTTCTTGGGCCTACCAGGTTGACGCCTTCTTTTGGGCAAGAGGATTTTGTTCATACCTTCTTCCCACATATGTTGGCCGCTAATGGGATGAATATAGTTTAAGTACATCTGTAGGTAAGTTGCCCGGTTATAGCATGGATGCACGAAATTTTCTAGTGTTAGCCTCATGAAATGTATGCACTGAATGGAGTGGACACATGGGATTCAAGTGAGCTCCCACCTGGTACAGTTGTACACACATATTTATGTCGACAACGAATTGTTCGTATCCGTTGCTGACCTGAAATCGTCCACCTCCCCCTGGCACAACACTCCAATTTCCATATGCACTATTTTGTGTAGGATCGAGGTTGTCTAAGAGGGGGGTGAATTAGACCTTTTTTTAAATTTTTCTTAAGCTAAAAGTAGACAAACACAATAGCAAAAATAACAGAGAGAGAGAGAAAAACCAACACAAGAGTTTTTACGTGGTTCGGCCAAAACCTGCCTACATCCACGCTTCAAGGTTTCCCCCTTGAAGATCCTTAACCTTCTCCTCACGAGAATAAACAGATCGGAATTCCGGGCTCCGATCAACTGCCTTTCACAGATCTGGATTGTTCTTCACTGGCGACAATCCACTGCCTTATACAGATATTTGAGTTTGTAAAATTCAAGCTCAGACTACACTCTCAAAGATTAAAATCTCAAGTTATTGAATCGAGAGGTGTAGAAGAGTAATACAGAGTATGCTAAACCTCGCAGGTTAGGGCTCAAGAATAAAATTAGCAAAAGTTGTTTCTTCGTGCTCTAACCTCAGCTTAAATACTCTGTCTGATTTTGCTTCACAGAATTGAATGCTTCTTTCTTCAAATGGAAAAATGTTACCGTTGGGAAGCATCCGTACTGAAGCAGATATCCGTTGCATCTGAACTTGCTGTTCGTCGTCGCCATTAAAGTTCTGGAGTTAATGCTGAAAACGACGTCACTGTAGCTTCGCGGTTATATTCAAATTTGGCAGAAGATCACCGGTGGAAGCAGCTTTAAAAAATCGGAACGTCATCGGTGGATGCAACTTGAAAAGCCATCGGATGATGCAACACTTCAACGCTTGAACCGGTATCGGCAGGAGTAACTTCAAATGTCATCGGCAGAAGCAATTTGAAAACGCTATCGGCAGATGTATCTTCAAACTCCATCAGCAGATGCAGCTTGAAAATGCCATCGGCAGAAGTATCTTCAAATGCTATCGGCAGAAGTATCTTCAAACGCCATTGGCAGATGCAGCTTGAAAACGTCATCGGCAGATGCAGGCCTTGAACTCCATCGGCAGATACAAGCCTTGAACTCCATCGGCAGATGCAAGCCTTGAACGACTTCGCCTTTTGTCGTTTAGCGATTGGCATGTGTGATTCTTTAAACTCCACTGTTTTTGTCGTTTGCCTATCGGTGGATGCCATTCTTTTCTTCAACCGGTGGATGTCTTCTTTGTCTTTTAGCTATCGGTTAATGTGAACATTTTATACAATTTCAGCCCTGTACACTTAACCAATATTATTAGAAAACTAAAATACCCTTTCTAAGGGTATTTCAAAAACGATTGATTTTATATGCAAAAACTCATTATTCTCATTTAATAAACATAATCAAATATATTACTCATCATATGTACACATCATCAAAAATATATTTAGACTTAAACTCTATTTAAGTCAACATTTTGCTTCGCAAGCTTGTTCTTTATCTTGGGACACAAGAGGTCTACTGATTGGGCTAACTTTTTGAATTTTTTCACAATGCGAGTAATCAACTGCTTTTGAATCATCTAGAACATGGTCAGGATCGGTTTGTCCATGACAGGCAATAGCAATGCATTGAATGACTCGCTTAGATTATTTAAGCCCAAATTGCACTTGGGAATCGAAGAGAATACATAACTAGCCCAACGTCTAGGATTTTTTCGTCGAAGATATGCTTCAGCCTCCGGGCTAAGCTGCCGCAATTTCCTCATCTCATGCTCAAAATGGGCCTCTGTGGATGCCCTGCCCGCATTTCACATCGCATCTTTGAATGCTCTGCCCCAAAATTTATTTTTGAAATTTGCGTACAAATGTCAGAGGAAGAAGCGGTGTTCGGCCTGTTCTAATTGTTCTAGAAAAGCTTTCTTCAACCCCTGATAATTAAACGAAAAATAGCGTCAACATAAAATAATGTAATTACCACAGCACCCCCAAAATATTTGAAATAACAAATAGAAATGCATTATAACTTTTGTCGATCTGAAATAATTGTCCACCCGCACCCCGATTCAGTGTTTATGTCTCTCTTCAATAGTTCCAAGAACCACGTTGATAAATGTGTATTTTACACACTTTATTATACTCTTTAATACTTGAATTGATGAGTTTTACTCAAGTATACGAAAGACTTTGATATATTTGGTGCAAGTGTGTAGAAAAATTAGAGAATTATAGGTCTCAATGAAATCAATCCGGAAGAAAAGCAAAGCAATATCCGATCGATCGACTCACAATTATCATGGCCGATCATCAGATGAACAAAGGAAGAAATCAAAAGAGTTACCGATCGATCGGCTAATTATTGGCGATCGATCGGCTAACGGTATGATAAAAAGACCAAATCCAGAGAACATGCCGATCGATCGGCTATTTTGACGATCGATCGGCCAAGCTTAAGGTAAGAAGCTGGCGAAAAGAAGAGTAGCCGATCGATCGGCCATATAAGTTGATCGGTCGGCAGTAGTAGAGTGAAGGAGATTAACCTAATTTAGGTTAATCTCGGCCGTTAGTGGTATTTAAATAAAGAAAATGGAATGACGAGAAAACAGAGGGGTATTCAGAGCATCTGGATGACGACTGGAGATAGAGGAAGCGAGTTATTTACGAACCGAGTTTTCTTTGTCCTTCCTCTTTTCCTTTTCTGAAACTATGATGATTTTTATTTCTCCTTATGATTATCTTTACTTGATCATGAATTAATTTTCTTCTCTAGGGTTTCTGAATTCACCAAAATTAATCATATTTAGTATTCCTAATCTAATTTATTATTTTTTATTTCTATGTGTTGATGGTAATTTCACAAAAGTATTTATCAATCTCTCTCGAGTAATGACAAACTTATCTAACTAACGAATTACTACCTTTCGGTCTTTAATCCTGAGAATTAATTGAATACATTAAGAACGAGAAATTAAAATACCACATAAACGCATTAGCTATCTCTTCTCTAACATCCTTTTCATGGTAAATTATTTATCACACTATTATTTTGCAACTCTCGTATCTTAAAATAATCCTATAAACATGCTTTTGGTGATCAAGCAATCGCAAGTATTAAGAATAGAATAAATTACTCAACACAATTACGAAACAGAAAATCAATAACTTGAATTAAAGAAAAAACTAAATAGTCATTATTCGGCTACATCGTAGTCCTAGAAAAAAAAATTAGTTCATAATAAAGTAAAGATAATCATAAGGAGAAATAAAAATAATCATAGTTTCAGAAAAGGAAAAGAGGAAGAACAAAGAAAACTCGGTTCGTAAATAACTCGCTTCCTCTATCTACAGTCGTCGTCCTGATGCTCTGAATACCCCTCTGTTTTCTCGTCATTCAGTTTTCTTTATTTAAGTACCACTAACGGCCAAGATTAACCTAAATTGGGTTTATCTCCTTCACTCTACTGCTGCCGATCGATCGGCTTATATAGCCAATCGATCGGCTACTCTTTTGTTTGCCAGCTTCTTGCCTTAAGCTTGGTCGATCGATCGCCGAAATAGCTGATCGATCGGCATGTTCTCTGGATTTGCTCTTTTTATCATACCATCAGTCGATCGATCGCCAATAATTGGCCGATCAATTGGCAAGTCTTCTGATTTCTTCCTTTCTTCATCTGATGATCGGCCATGATAATTGTGAGTCGATCGATCGGATATTGCTTTACTTTTCTTCCAGATTGATTTCATTGAGACCTGTAATTCTCTAATTTTTCTACACACTTGCACCAAATATACCAAAGGCTTTCGTATACTTAAGTAAAACTCATCAATTCAAGTATTAAAGAGTATAGTAAAGTGTGTAAAATACACACTTATCACACCCCCAAACTTGAATGAAAGCTTGTCCTCAAGCGAACAAAACTAATCAAAAATCTCAACAGATATATAATCCAATCTGATATACTAATCACAATACAATATAATGGTAAAGCAATCCTCATCAGAGTTTTTTTTTTTTTTTTTTTGTCATTCGTCTCAGCTTGAACAATTCATATTAAAAGCTACCAAGATTAACACTTAGCAAGAGAATTACTCATAGTATTGCATTGACAGTCGCTTACTTAGAAATCCTCGTGTGTGTGTTCATTCTCCTTTTTCTCTAACTTCTCGGTTAACTAACATAGCTACTGGAAATTAATACACTCATAGCTCACTTGGGATCAATCAATTCTCTCTAATCATTCATCGGCTTTGCCTACTATCCAACTAATAGCAATTATTAATTAAACAAAATAAGAGTCAATAGGTCTTGAAAAGCTTGTAATGTAAGGTTGGGTTAAAGGGTAGGAATTTTATGGATACAAATGAGTAATCAGAGTACAATCCATCCTTCCTTATATCACCCACTCAATATTTTCTTCTCGGTACTCGCTCACTCATTGAACTTGCTTAATATCACTCAGATTAACTCCTTTGTCGTAATTACAAAATAAAATAAATATACAAAAAGCCTGAAAATAAAACTAAACTTTCGAATTTGTCCCTTTTTTTTCTTGCAACTCAGACTAATAATAACAAAGCAATGTAAAAATAAATTAACAAATGACAAATGAGTTTTTATTCATCCTCACCACTACATTCTCCTACTCTCCTTCAAATATATCAATAAACTCTGTGCTCTTTAGAAAAGGTAGGAAAATCTATATGTGGCTAGGCTAAAATAGGTACAACTGAACGGTTAAATCATAAGCTCAAAAAGGGTGACTAAGGGTGTCATTAAATGACACAAAAATGTAAGGCAAGAAAGCTCAAATGGTTCAATGATGGCCTAAGTCATTCTCTTAGTTCTGTAAAATTTTAATTCGCATTCGTGGATGTTAGGCAAAACCAATAGAGATTTTTATCTTAATATCACTCGTTAAGTTTTTCTGGAGCTACTCCTGATAACTCTAAATTTAGAGTTATCTTATACTATTTTTAGGTAATTTAACTTGTATGATTTGAGTGAATTGTAGAAGAAATTAGTGAAATTTACTACAATTGTTACATAACGCTGCAGTATCAAGGCATTGATTTAGTTTAATATATTTCATGCATATTATCTATTAAAAGCAGATTTTTCTTATTAATTTGAATGTTATATTTTCTTATTTAATTGCAAAGTTAATAGCGGAAAAAATCAAATTTAAAGGCTGAATAATCTCGAAGAGAGAGAATAAATCAATGAAGGAGATCATTGTTACCAAAAATGAAGGACGAAAATCAATGAGAAAAGGGAGAAATACTGGCTGAAAAATGACTAGCTGAGTGGACGACGGAGCAGAATGGACAATTGGCAGAATGGACGACTGGTAGAATGGACGACTGACAGAATGGGCGACTGGCAGAATGGAAGACTGGCAGAATGGACGTGTAACGCCCCGAATTATATAAACCTTGTTCGCTACTCATAATACTGAACCACACTATGACATTCTGAGAAAATTTTAACTTTTCGCTCAACGGTCAAAGTTTGACCTTTATAAACATTAAAACTTGCAGCGGAAATTCATTTGTATAAAACAACATTTATTAATTTAATTAAAATGTTAAAGACAATTGGTTGAAAGAAAACAAAACAAAATAGAACACGTCCACCGTTGAACAGTTCCAACGATAAAATAGAAACAAAAGGCATCCACCGCTAAACAGTGTCAGCGGCAGAAGCAGAAATAAAATAGTCTCAGCGGTAGAGGCGGAAATAGAAGGCATCCACCGCTTAACAGTGTCAGTCGCACAACATGTCGACTACCCACATTCACCGGTCACAAAACGATAAAAATCTAATACTCACTCCTATGCTCACATCCACCGGTCACAAAACGACAAAAATCTAAAACTCACTCCTACGCTCACATCCACCGATAGACAAACACTCAACATCCACCAGTAGACTACATCCACCGATAGACAAAACACTCAACATAACAACATAACAACTATTTTCATTCTAAACAAAGAAAACTCTGACTACCAAAATAGCTTGAGCATTTTACTAAAAATCGTTCAAAACAACATAGGTCCACAACTTTCTAAAAATATCCAGCAAAGCAACTACCTCTAAACCAAATCATGTTTTTCATGCTCAGAATAAGAAAACCATAAAGTTGTTAAAAAACATCAGAACTATTAATGTTATTAAAACTCTCTGCATACTTCCACAAGACACTTAACCACTGAAACTTCATAAATAGACAATAGTTAAACCGCCTCATCAGAACACAAAACCGTGGCATTGAAGTGCTCCCCCAACCAGCCTAGTCCTCAACATGCTCAGAGAACACACCTTCCGAGGCGTCTTCACCTACATCACAAAACTCATCTATTAGCCTAATGCTAAGTAAGTAAAGCAATAATGAAATGATATGCTGAAACATAAATCCTAGTCATGTAGTTTATACTTTCACATCTCAGTTGCATTCACGTTCTTTCTTTGATCTGATCCCTCAGTTCCATTGGGAGTTGGATCATTTTTCCCAAAGTCATACATCCTCTTCATAAATTAAGAGGCGAATTAGTTCCCTTAACAGCTGATCTGATCCTAAATTCCATTGGGAAGCGGATCAATTTTCCCAAAGTCATACAGCCTCTTCATAAGTTAAGGGGTGGATTAGTTCCCTTAATAGTTTATCTGTTGCAATCAGTTCATTTCTTACCATACCCATACATGTAAATTCATTTTCATATTCTTTCAAAATATGATGCATGACATACAGAAAAATTCAAACATACATAATCCTAATGTTTTGTGATATAGGCCCGAAGGCACATGCATACTCCACTTACCTGGTCTCCTGGGGATTGTTTGGTTGTAAGCTACTTCGGGAGTTTGCTCACCTAAAATCATAAACAGAGCATTAATTCAATCTTCACTGTACCTCATTCTAAACCATTCGGAAACTTAAGGTAGCTAACTTGGAACTCTAATAATCGTGCATTCACGGTTTATCATCAAAACCCGAACCTAATCTCATCCACAGCGTTCCTAAAACACACACATTGCACTTTCCCTACTATTTAGTCACTAAAACTCAAGAGAAACGAAGGAAAACTCACCTAGATTGAGGAATGGAAATCAGAGAGAAAATTGTTTGGAGAGCTCTGCTGAGCTTGAGCTGAATACCGAAAGAGGAAATGAGAAACAGTGGCGGCTAAACCTCACAAAACCCTTCCTTAAATATGCTAACCACTACTAAATTTCCAAATTACAGTTCTACCCTTATTTAGTCACTCATTAACCTAATCACTAGTTTCTCTCAATTTCATCCCTAAAACGTACATCATAAGTTGATAGAATAATTTTAATTCAACAGAACCGGGTGTTACAATGAAGATTAAATTAATAGCAGGGAGAGTGCAATGTGTGTGTTTTGGGAACACTGTGAATGAGATTAGGTTCGAGTTTTGATGATAAACCGGGAATGCACGATTATTAGAGTTTCAAGTTAGCTATCTTAAGTTTCCGAATGGTTTAGAATGAGGTACAGTGAATATTGAATTAATGCTCTGTTTATGATTTTAGGTGAGCAAACTCCCGAAGTAGCTTACAACCAAACAATCCCCAGGAGACCAGGTAAGTGGAGTGACTAACAGAATGGACGACTGACAGAATGGACGACAAATGAAAACTGATGACAAATGAAAATCGAATGACAGAGCAACACAGATAAAGCAACGGACGATTTAGAAGAGTGGACGACAATAAAGAGCAAATCAAGAAGATTTTACCATAACGATAAACCGTTGATCAAGAGAACAGACTGGAAAAAGAAAAGAAGGACTATTATATATTTTGGCTGCTAGAGAGAGAAAAAAAAGGGGATCTAGATCTGCAGCAAGGAACCGACGACATTTTTCTTCAGCTTTCTTCTTCTTCTTCTCTGTTACTGTTGCTGTGGTTATGAATATTTTTGTTTTTAATTTTTTTATGTTTCTAGCCTAAACTTTCTTATCTTGGTTAGACAAGAGAGTACTCTTTACATGTTTTTATTATGATCTATGAATGCTACGTATTTTTCATTGCACAATTGCTCATGGTTTTTATTGCGTAAATTAAATTGTGTCAATAGGCAGATTTAAATTCACATGTTTATATTGTATCGATAGGTAAATACAAATTTAAGATGCATGAGTAATTAAATAAATTAAAATTGTTGCAAAGTAGCTAACATTAATTTATTTGGCATTAAGAATAGATTTACATGAAAATTCAGATTAAGTTTTTATCTTTTCAAAGTCGAAAAGAAAATTCTAAAATGAATTTACCTAGACAATTCGACGGAATCCTAGAAATATTATGAATTCTTGCTGTGTTGTAACTAATGTTGTAGCATTACTGTAGTATTAGTAATAATTGCATGTAAAGAGGAAATCAATCATAACCAAAGCTTTTCTCATAATGACCTTTTTAAATCATTTCCATTTTTAGTCTTATTTAATTTCGAATAATTTTAGTTCATCATTCAATTCCTTATTATTTATTTCAATATTTCTATCTTAATTTTATAGAAATTCATAGCAATTTAAACATAGTTAAAAATATCCTAGTGGGATCGATATCTTGTATACTACTTGATTGTGATACGTGCACTTGCGTAAAAGTGTAAAATCCACTAACAAGTTTGTGGCGCTGTTGTCGGGGATATTTCTTAATTATTTTATTTTGCTATAATTTTTTATATTTGCTTTTGTTTATTTTTTTAAGGTACGTTTTATGCTTGACGATTAAAGAAGCTAATATGGATAACCAGGAAGAAAGAATAATCATTCTGAATCAAATAATTGATGACCGAGATCGACCTATTCAAGACTTTGTCATTCCCACGCTCGACGATCTGAATCCCGGTATTGTGAGACCAGAATTAAATGCTACCCGATTCGAGGTTAAATCGGTCATGTTTCAGATGCTTCAAACTATTGGACAATTTAGTGGAATGGTCACAGACAATCCTCATCGTCATCTCAAAGCATTTGGAGAACTGAGCGACTCGTTTCACTTTCCTGGAGTTTCAGCTGAGGCATTAACGCTCAAGCTTTTCCCGTATTCTTTAAGAGACCGAGCACGAGAGTGGTTGCACAGCATCCCGTCAAATACTTTTTAGCTTAAATGTGTAACGTCCCTCAAAAACTCTCTTATGTCGTACCTAGCTGCCTAAGCTCACTAATTTCCCTTAATTCTAACATTTTAGCACCACGGCGTCTTTCCCAAAAATTTCGTCAAAGTACGCTGAAAATGGCGCCTCCAAAATGCTAGGTACCTGCATAAAATCCAATCCCAACCAATCCAGAATATTCTTAACCATCTAACCAAACTACGAAATCTCCAACAATTAACCAAAATGAAAAAAAACCATAATACAGGGTAACACATTCCCATCATTTCTACAACCAAACATTTACAATAAACTACCAAAATATAAAGCCCCACATTCCCCGAAGACCATGGTCGAAGCACCCCGACAACTGCCCGCACTGGCATACAGCGTATATCAACGACCGCGTCCCAATCCTAGCTTTCCTCGTAGCTCTAACCTGTACTCTTGTCGTCACCTACACCACAGATCACACACACACACGTAAGCTTACGCTTAGCAAGTATTGAATATCGAATATAAACATGCACAATGCACCCACAATGTAAATATGCACCATGCACCCACAACCCCTTACCACATGCCAATTCCACTCACTCTGTTGCTTCTTACTAATGCACGTTAGCAATGAGACGTTAAATCCTCTAGTGCGTCATGCACTTTAACATCGAGGCATTTAACTCTCTAGTGCCACTTGCACTTTAACATCGAGACGTTAAATCCTCTAGTGCGTCATGCACTTTAACATCGAGGCATTTAACTCTCTAGTGCCACTTGCACTTTAACATCGAGACGTTAAATCCTCTAGTGCGTCATGCACTTTAACATCGAGGCATTTAACTCTCTAGTGCCACTTGCACTGTAACATCGAGACGTTAAATCCTCTAGTGCGTCATGCACTTTAACATCGAGGCAGTTAACTCTCTAGTGCCACTTGCACTTTAACATCGAGACGTTAAATCCTCTAGTGCGTCATGCACTTTAACATCGAGGCAGTTAACTCTCTAGTGCCACTTGCACTTTAACATCGAGACGTTAAATGCTCTAGTGCGTCATGCACTTTAACATCGAGGCATTTAACTCTCTAGTGCCACTTGCACTTTAACATCGAGACGTTAAATCCTCTAGTGCTCTTGCACTTTAACGACAAGGCATTTAACTCTTTAGTACCTAGCACATTAACGACGAGACGTTAAACCCTCTTGTGCTCTTCCACTTTAACGACGAGGCATTTAACTCTCTAGTTCCTACTCTAGCACATTAACGACGAGACGTTAAACCCTCTAGTGCTCTTGCACTTTAACGACGAGACATTTAACTCTCTAGTGCCTAGCACATTAATGACGATACGTTAAACCCTCTAGTGCTCTTGCACTTTAACGACAAGGCGGTCAACTCCCTAGTGCATGCTTTAGCACGTTAACGACGAGACGTTAAACCCTCTAGTGCTCTTGCACTTTAATGACGAGGCATTTAACTCCCTAGTGCATACTTTAGCACATTAACGACGAGACGTTAAACCCTCTAGTGCTCTTGCACTTTAACGACGAGGCATTTAACTCTCTAGTGCTTTCTTACACATTTCATGCTTACCATTCACATCATACCCCAACACTTATTTTTGTAGTTGAAACACGACTCATGCCACTCACATAATACTCAAACACCAAACAACAACAACACAATTATCAAACAATAAATCCTATTCAATATAAACAACACAACTCCCTAAACATTATAAACATAAAACATGCCATTCACACAACACTCAACCCCAAACAACAACAACCAAGCAATTCATTTCCGCACTACAAAACAACACACTATCAAACAATAAAAATAATAAATCCTACCGTTCCGTGGTGTAGGCCCGAAGGCGACAAAACATACAATCCATTACTTACCTGGTGTCCTAGCTCACTGAAGATATTCGGTTACCTGTCCACCTACGGCTCGACCTACGAAAAATATTCAAATTTCATTAAAATCAAGCCTACATTCACTAATTACTTTCAAACTACTATTTCTAGCCTAATTCAACTAAAACCTAACTAAACTGGCCACTAATTTGGGTTCGGTAAAAACCGACCCAAAACTTTGAACTCGCGTAACTTTTGCATCGGTTATCGGAATCGAACGATTCCAGTGGCCACGTACTCCTCTAATAACCTATTTTAATCTGCCAAAAGGAATTTTAAAACAAATAACTCTAGCTAGGTCAAAATGGCAAAAACTCGATTCTTCCCTTTACCCGGAATTTCCCCCTTTCTGATTTTTTATCAATTCACACCAATTTTCTCACCAATTAATCCCCATAATACCTAATTAACATAATCTAACCAAAATCTCGAGACTACATAACAAAAAACCGAAATGCCCAAATTTGATTTCACTGTTTTTCGCTCCAATTGAGCTCCATGTTGCTTGGCAATCTTTGCCGCCATGAAGCTCGACAAGACGACGCCGAGAACAGCCAAAAAGACCCGGTGATCAGAGCCAAATCAGGCTCGACACTCACGGCCAAAAACAGAACCGAAACAGGGCACAAATCAGGTCTAACCTGTCGGTTCGTGCGCGGAGACAACCGGAAACCGCTCGTCGCCGTTGTCTGGCCGGAGAACGTCAGAAATCAGCGACGGTTGCCGTCGGAGGGACGTCGCTCGTCTCTCCCTCTCCGTTCTCCCCTCCCCTGCCTTCGGTGTTCGAGAACAGCAGAATGGCTTCGGCCATTCTGTTGTTTTGTTTTTATTATTTTTTTTATAACAATAATAATAATAATAAAACTAACCATTAATTAATCCTCATTTACCGTTTTGACCTCCCGTGTTTCCGACCATTTTGACTTTCGTTAAATCTCGCTCTTAAATTATAACCCACGGCTTAATTTCAAATTAAGGAACCATTCACTTTTCTTTTAAATTAATTAAAATAACCTATTTTATTATTCTTTTATTTTCTCTCTAATTTTTTTTTCCGTTTAAAAAAACCCCGGGTGTTACAAAATGTGTTTAAGTAACTATGTTTGTTGATGATTCTATTTTATATGGATGATTATGATTAACATGAAATTAGTGAATCGATGATTAATTTGGAATACATGGACTGCATAATTGGATTATGATATAAATTGTATTTATCTGGAAATGCCCTTTGAAAAAGGGGCATTAGTTTTTATGACGATTTTTGTCTAAGTGTTAATAGTCCGAAGTCAATCGTCCACGTGAAAAGAAAACAGAGAAAGACGTAAACGTCCAAGGTCTCAGTTGTCCACGCGAAAGACTGACGTAGTCGTCCACAATTAAGAGACTGTCGAAGTTGTTCACGCAAAAGATAGACGTTGTCGTCCACGCTAATGACAAATGCAGTCGTCCACACTAAAGACAGACGTTGTCGTCCACGCTTAAAAGAAAGACGATGTCGTCCACAGTTAAAAGAAAGACGTCGTCGTCCAGACTTTGAACATCAACCAAAGTCGACGTCCAGACTTTGAACATTAACCGAAATCAACGTCGTCCAGACTTTGAACATCAACCGAAATTGACGTCGTCCAAACCTTGAACATCAACCGAATCAAGACTTCGTCCAAATAGACAACGTCATCTGAATCATGAAGTCGTCCAATTGAATAACATCAACCGAAGTCTTCTGCCATATGTGATAGCGACTCCAGAGCTCAACGGCTAGTTTTTCTGAGTATGGACTATTCACAACGGTCACATTTTTTGTACCAAAACAAAGAGCCTTCTGGATGAAGAGCAGATTACAGACGCAAGTATAAAACGAAGAATGAAGCTCAGGAGAAGAACTTTTTGCCAATCTATTGAACAGTAATAACATACTCCTACGAGCCATTTTAGCAAAAAGTCTGTATACCTCTCTCTCTGCCCTAGAACTTGAGATGTATCTCTTTAAGAGAGTGTAGCATTTGTGCTCAATACTTCTATCTTGTAAAAGTTGTAAGGCTGTCATTGACGCCTATGAAAATCAATCAAAGTGTAAAAGGCAGTAGATCGACACCCATGAAGTTCGATCTAGTTTTCTCGAGAGGAGAAGAAAGGAATCTTCAAGGGGGAGGCTTGGAGCGTGGACGTAGGCAAGATTGGCCGACCACGTTAAAAGCTACGGTGTCAATTTCTCTCTAACTCTTACTTTACCTTGTTTGCTTGCTTGCTGCGATAATTTTAGTAATTGCAGACGAAGAGAGAAAACGTCTAGGTTAAGAAATTTAAAAAGTCTAATTCATCCCCCCCTTCTTAGACAATCACGTTCCTACAATTTATTATCAGAGCTAGGTTAAACATTGTCTAAGTTTTTTTTTTTAAATATTTTTTGATATATATATTTACAATGGCATTCAACACAAACGTCTCACACATAGAGGGTCAGTCCATCTCCAGGCCACCACTGTTTGATGACAGTGACTATGTTTACTGGAAGGCAAGAATGAGACTATTCGTTCAAGCCATGGACTATGAATTATGGAACATTATAGAAAATGGTCCATTTAAAGCCATGAAATCTGAAAATGGGGTTAGTATCCCAAAATTGGCTAATGAACTAACTGGATCAGATAAGAAAAACTTGAGCTTAAATGTCAAAGTAGTAAATACCATATACTGTGCTCTAAATAGAGATGAATTTAATAGAGTACAAGGTTGTGATAGTGCCCAAGAAATATGGCCCGTATTAGAGATTACTCATGAGGGAACAAAACAGGTTAAGGAAAGTAAACTAAGTATGCTTGTACATGAGTATGAACTGTTTTCGATGGAAAATGATGAGTCTATTTCATCTATGATTACTCAATTCACTAACATTACTAATGGCTTAAAAGTTCTTGGTAAGATTTATTCAGGTGAAGAACTAGTAAGAAAGATTCATCGGTGCCTACCAAGAGCCTGGCAACCGAAAGTGACTGCTATACAAGAAGCTCGGGATCTCAAGCTTGAAGAGCTCATTGGCTCTCTAATGACTCATGAGATAACCATGAGAGCCAATGACAAGGAAGATCTCAAAGAGAAAGAGATCAGCAAAAATGGATATAACACTCAAAGCTTCCTCGAGCAAACAAGATGACTCTGAGGAAGAAGATGATGATGAAGACATAGCCCTCATTACAAGGAGGTTCAGCAAATTCTTCCAGAGAAAAAGAATGCAAGGAAGAAAATTTCCAAAGGTTGAGAAGTCTCAAAAGGAAAAGGAGATTACATGCTACGAATGTGGAAAGCCTGGACATATCAAGGCCGAGTGTCCACAAGCAAAGAAGAATCTCAAGAAATTCAAGAAGAGAGCAATGAAGGCCACTTGGGATGACAGTGAGGATGATACTTCTTTAGAAGATGAGGAAGTAGCCAACCTCTGCTTCATGGCACAAGATAATGAGGTTAGCATTTCTTCTAGTGATAGTGAAGCTGACGATGATGGTGATTTAATAGATGTCTTTAATGATTTAGTTAAGCAATTTGGCATGCTTAAGTCTAAATACAATAAGTTGAAAAAGGAAAATTGTAACTTAATTGAGAAGCATGCTAAAGAGATAAATTTGCATGAAAAGGAGATAGTTGATCTTAAGAGTAGAAATGAAAACTTAAATAACATTGTCCTGAAATTTACTAATGGCAGCAAAAACCTGAATATGCTATTAGGCAGCCAGAGAGTTACATTTGATAAAGCTGGTTTAGGATATGATAGATTTAGTAAAAAGAAAGTATATAAGAATTTTTTTGTTAAATCTTCTACTTGTCATGCATGCAATGAAGCAGGACATAAATCCTATGAATGTCCTCTAAAACTAGGAAAAATTAAACCTGGCAGGGGATTGCAATGGGTTCCTAAGGGAACCAGACCTAACTCTAGGACCTAAAAGATTTGGGTACCAAAGAAGACAACTTGATCTTCTGTTTTGTAGGTTGAAGTTTCTCCCACAAAGAACCAGTGGTACCTCGACAGTGGATGCTCGAGGCATATGACGGGAGACTCAACCAAGTTTTCCTTTGTCAACAAGAAGAAAGGGAATGTCACCTTTGGTGGAAATCAAATAGGGAAAATTGTTGGCATCGGCAATATAAGTAATCCTGCCAACCCTATTATATAAAATATTTTGTTAGTTGAAGGGCTAAAACACAATCTGCTTAGCATCAGTCAATTGTGTGACAAAGGTTATAAAATAACATTTAAATCAAATGCATGTGTGATCAAAGACATTTCAAATGGCAATGTTCTGTTTAAAGGCTATAGAAAAGAAAATGTCTATATTATTGATCTAGATAATTTTGAACATGTTGATGAAAAATATTTTGCTGTAAATTCTTCAAATGATAGTTGGACTTGGCATAGAACACTAGGTCACGTAGGCATGGATACCTTAGCTAAGATTACTAAGGATAATTTAGTTAGAGGGCTTCCAAAAATATCTTTTGAGAAGGATAAAGTCTGTGAAGTTTGCTAAATGGGAAAGCAAATCAAAAACTCCTTTGCATCAAAGAAAGTAATTTCTACGTCCAAACCTCTCCAACTACTCTATATGGACCTCTTCGGTCCTTCAAATATTGCTAGTCTAGGAGGCAAATATTATGCTTTTGTCATTGTAGATGACCTCTCTAGGTTCACTTAGGTATTCTTCCTCAAGTCAAAAGTTGAAACTTTCGATTCCTTCTTCAGCTTTAGGAAGAAAGTTCAAAATGAAAAGGAGCTCACCATTGTTGCTATTCGTAGTGATCATGGTGGAGAATTCGAGAATGAAAAATTTGAACTCTTGTGTCTCAAATATAGAATTGAGCACAATTTCTCTTCTCCTAGAACCCATCAACAAAATGGAGTTGTTGAGAGGAAAAATAGGTCTCTTCAAGAGCTGGCTCGGACCATGCTCAATGAAAATTTCCTTCCAAAGTATTTCTAGGTAGAAGCTGTTTCCACAGCTTGTTATGTGCTAAATAGGGTCTTCATAAGACCTATTCTTGAGAAAACTCCTTATGAACTTTGGAATGGAAAACCCCTACTGTCAAATACTTTAGAGCCTTTGGATGTAAGTGCTTCATTCTAAACACCAAGGATAATTTGGAAAAATTCGATTCCAAATCTTATCTTGGAATTTTTCTTGGTTATTCTCTTTCTAGTAAAGCCTATAGAGTTTTTAACAAAAGAACTCTAGTTGTAGAAGAATCTGTGCATGTCAATTTTGATGAGACCCCTCAGCTAACAATCATTGTGGATGATGATGATATTCTGGAAAAGCAAATGGATTCTCTTTCCTTAGAAAAATCTGCTGAAATCCTTCAAAGCAAAAAATCTCTAGAAATTGTTCCTTTCAAGAATGACAATGATGCACTTCTCAGAGATTGGAAATATGTAAGAAATCATTCCTTAGATGAAGTTCTAGGTGACCCTTCCCTAGGAGTAAAAACTAGATCCTCCCTTAGGAATCTATGTGCTAATGTTGCTTTTATTTCCAAATAGAGCCTAAGAAATTTGAAGAAGCCGAATTGGATGAAAATTGAATAGTTGCTATGCAATATGAGTTAAACCAATTCGAAAGGAATAATGTTTGGGAACTTGTTCCAAAACCAGACAATCATCCCATTATTGGAACAAAATGAGTTTTCAAGAATAAGTTGGATGAAAATTGTGTTGTTATTAGAAACAAAGCTAAGTTAGTTGCCAAATGTTACAATCAAGAAGAAGGAATAGACTTTGAGGAAACCTTTGCACCTGTAGCTAGACTAGAATCTATTAGGATGCTCTTAGCCTATGCTTGCTACAAAAACTTCACACTCTTTCAAATGGACGTTAAAAGTGCATTCTTATATGGTTATATCTTAGAAGAAGTTTATGTAGAACAACCCCTAGGATTTGAAGTTTTTGACAAACCTGATCACGTATATAAGCTCAAAAAGGCTCTCTATGGACTTAAACAGACTCCTAGAGCTTGGTATGATAGGTTGAAGAATTTCCTTGAGGAAAAGAAGTTCAAAAAAGGAAAAATCGATTCAACCTTATTTACCATGCAAAAGGACAAAGACATTCTTTTAGTTCAAATCTATGTCGATAACATTATTTTCGGTTCATCTAATGTCTCTATGTGTGATGAATTTTCCTTCCTAATGCAAAGTGAATTTGAAATGAGTATGATGGGGGAGTTAAAATTCTTTTTAGGATTTCAGATTAGTCAAACTCCAAATGACATTTTCTTCTGTCAGGAAAAATACATCAAGGAGCTCTTAAAGAAATTTGGGTTAGACTCCTCTAAGTCCTCTAGAACTCCCATGAGCACAACTACAAAATTGGACAAAGATGAAAATGGGATAAGTGCGGATATTAAGAAGTATAGATGTATGATTGGTTCTCTGTTATACCTAACAGCTAGCAGGCCAGATATCCTATTCAGTGTGTGCTTATGTGCTAAGTTTCAAGCTTCCCCTAAGGAATACCACCTTAGTACAGTCAAGAGGATTTTCAAATACTTAAGTGGGATTTCTGATTTAGGTTTGTGGTATTCGAAGGGAACCTCATTTGATTTAATTGGATATTCAGACTCAGACTATGCAAGAAGTCTTGTTGATAGAAAAAGCACTAGTGGAACATGTCAGTTCCTTGGAGAATCTCTTGTGTCCTGGTATTCTAAGAAACAGAATTTTGTAGCACTTTCAACTGCCGAGAGTGAATATATTGCTGCTGGTAGTTGCTGTGTTCAAATACTTTGGATGACGCAAACTCTAGAAGATTATAACCTTTTATATGATAGGATTCCCATTCGGTATGACAACACCAGTGCCATTAATATTTCGAAGAATCCTATCCAACATTCTAGAACAAAAAACATCGAGTTTAGATATCACTTCATCAGAGATCATGTTCAAAGAGGTGATATTACATTAGAATTTGTCAATTCTGCTGATCAATTAACAGATATCTTTACCAAGCCTTTGGATGAAAAGATGTTCAATAATATAAGAATAAGATTAGGTCTCATTCGGATTAAGAAAAATTGAGGTTCTTCTTCTGTTGGAGAATATTGAGCAATAGAACAGATTGGTCAATGAAGGCATAGACGTTGTCACAATGGACGTTGACAATGTTGTCAAAATGGACGATCTCCACAATTTTCTTCTCTGTGAAAACGTGGTCACTATAGACGTTGACCGTGGACGTTAACAATGGACGTTGTCAATGGACTTTGACAATGGACATTCACCCAATTGTCTATAAAATCTTTCGAAAAGTAACAGAAACCCTAAGATTCAAATTGGTATCAAATTTCCCTCTCAAAACTCTCTCGCCCCCTTTCCTTTGTCCAGCGATTCCTTTCCGTCTCTATTCGTCGACGCTAATCACGAATCTTTCTACTCTCTATCTCAAAACCCCAGGTGACTATCAATGACATCTTCTTCTCGCGCTCCGCAGGTCTTCTCGAGGAAAAAGCAAAAGACCTCTCATCAAGTGGATGCACAGTTTGTCTCTGTTCCTCCGCCTCTTGAATGTCCAAATCACGAGTTCCTAAATCATATTGCTTTCAAGAGGTATTATGAAGATTTCGAATTCAAACCTATTATCCGTTCTCGTGGTGTCATCTTTCACGATTTGTATGGTCTGAACCTAGAAAAACCTATACAGCTGATGGGCTTAATGGGGTTGTTTAATTCAATGTCTATTTATAGTGAAACCCCAATTCGAATGTTCTATGCGAATTTAGAACACTCTCTTCACCCTCTGGTTATTAGGAGTTATGTCTATGGACGACATATAGAACTCACCTAGGAAGTTATCCATGAAATCTTTAACTGTGAGCTTCTGAATAGTTCAAGAAGATTTTTTTAGGTAGGCAAAGTTCCATCTTTTCTTGAGAAACCAGCTGGAAAGGATTTACTTAACTTAATTGCCAAGGATCCCAACAATGCTCCCCTGAGGTTAAAGAGCAAGGACTTGAACTTCAGGGCTCGTGTATTCCACCAAATGATTCATTACAACATCTTACCTATAGAGGGTCATCGGGACCATGTCAGTGGCATGGATCTTTTCCTTCTTGGTCAATTTTTCAAAGGTGATCTCTTTAATGTTGGATACATTATCTTAAACCGGATGCTTCAAGTGGTGTGTAATTCTTCCAAATCTCTGCCTTACAACCTTCTCCTTATGAAGATCTTTCACCGGTTTGGTGTTTGCATTCCTGATTCTGACAAGATTTTATTCCTGAAGAAGTCTGACTTCTTTTCAACCTCCACTTTGTCCAGAATGGGAATAACCCGCAATGGTCAAGGTGAGATGGTGGACAAAGTTGGTCGTAAAGGTGTTTCCAGGCGCCTGATTATTGCTGAAGAAGAAGAGGAAGCAAGTGGTCCAGATGACACTCTCCTTCCTGCCCTTGACCCTCTGCCACCTCCACTTCTCCTCATTCAAGCTCCTGAAGAAGTTGGTCCTGACAAACTTCCCCTTCCAGAACCTTCAAGTGATCCGGACCCTCCTCTAGTCCAAGCTGATCTCCCACATCCAATCAGTCCAATTCGTGCACCCTCTCCAACTCCTGTGCCAATTCGTGCTCCTTCTAGGCCTACAAGTCGCCCCACTCCTCCAGTGAGGCTTTCTATTTTTGAGGATCTACAGGATGAGCTTAGGGCAAGCATTGCCAGCCTTGGGACAGGTCTTGAATCCTTTCAATCCCTATATCTGTCTCATCATGCTCAATTTAAGGCACTTGTCCTTTCCCAGTTAGAACAACTCGCGGGCAAAATTCAGCTATTGCTAATGTCCACAATCGCATTGATCAAGCTGAACTTGAGCATAGAAAAGTCATTGATGATGTCATCTCTTCAGTTAGATTCCATTCCAATCTTGTCACAAGTCAATTGCAGCGCGAATCTGCCTGTGTCATCACTCAGTTTAGCGATCTCCGTAACCTTCTGGTTAAGAGTGATGGTGTGACCATTCATGGGGATGAGCCTTTGGACAGTAGTGGAGAGGCACCTGTATCAGCTCATCCAGTTCCTTCATCTGTTCCTTCACATTCTGAGCATTTGGTTGTTGCTCAAGTTGTTGGGCCTGGTGTTGCTGAAGAGGCTGTTCCTTGTTAGGATGAGCCAGAACCTGCACCTATTCTTGATCAGCTCGCTCCTTCTCTTCCAGTTCCTTCTGTTGTTCCTGCTGATTCTGCCCTTGCTGACCCTGTTGATATCCCTATGGCAGATGCAGGGGATGCAATTCTTGTTGCCAGTGTTCCTTCTCCTCCTCCAGTTGAGGAAATTGTTCCTCCAGTGGAATCCCCTCATGTTCAGGGCGATTTTCTTAGTCAATTAGGGGCTCTTATGGGCTGGGATACTCCTTCTTCGCCTGAGAACTATGATTAATATTTATGTCTATCACTGATACTATTTTTTTATGAATGATATTTTTATGATGTCCAACTATTCCAGTTTTATTACTGTTATCTCTTCTGTGCTATACTGAATGTCATTCCTCCTTGTGTGATTATTTTTTATAATGTCAAAGGGGGAGATAAATATGTGTATGATAAAGAATGAAGTTTATTTTGGTTGCATGCATAGAGTATGGGGGAGTTAGAAAAGTTATTATTATGGGGGAGAAAATACTTAATCATCATATATATTTGTCATCATCAAAAAAGGGGGAGATTGTTAGCTTAAATGTGTTTAAGTAACTATGTTTTTTGATGATTCTTTTTTATATGGATGATTATGATTAACATGAAATTGGTGAACCGATGATTAATTTGGAATACATGGACTGCATAATTGGATTATGATATAAATTGTATTTATCTGGAAATGCCCTTTGAAAAAGGGGCATTAGTTTTTCTGACGATTTTTTGTCTAAGTGTTAATAGTCCGAAGTCAATCGTCCACGTGAAAAGAAAACAGAGAAAGACGTAAACGTTCAAGGTCTCAGTTGTCCACGGGAAAGACTGACGTAGTCGTCCACAATTAAGAGACTGTCAAAGTTGTTCACGCAAAAGATAGACGTTGTCGTCCACACTAAAGACAGACGTTGTCATCCACGCTTAAAAAAAAGATGTTGTCGTCCACAGTTAAAAGAAAGACGCCATCGTCCAGACTTTGGACATCAACCAAAATTGACGTCGTCCAGACTTTGAACATCAACCAAAATTAACGTCGTCCAGACTTTGAACATCAACCGAAATCTACGTCATCCAAACCTTGAACATCAACCGAATCAAGACTTCGTCCAAATAGATAACATCATCTGAATCATGAAGTCGTCCAATTGAATAACATCAACCGAAGTCTTCCGCCATAAGTGATAGCGACTCCAGAGCTCAACGGCTAGTTTTTCTGAGTACAGACTATTCACAACAGTCACATTTTTTGTACAAAAACAAGGAGCCTTCTGGATGAAAAGCAGATTACAGACGCAAGTATAAAACAAAGAATGAAGCTCAGGAGAAGAACTTTTTGCCAATCTATTGAACAGTAATAACATACTCCTACGAGCCTTTTTAGCAAAAAGTCTGTATACCTCTCTCTCTGCTCTAGAACTTGAAATTTATCTCTTTGAGAAAGTGTAGCATTTGTGCTCAATACTTCTATCTTGTAAAAGTTGTAAGGCTGTCATTGACGCCCGTGAAGATCAATCAAAGTGTAAAAGGCAGTAGATCGACGCCCGTGAAGTTCGATCTAGTTTTCTCCAGAGGAGAAGAAATTAATCTTCAAGGGGGAGCCTTGGAGCGTGGACGTAGGCAAGATTGGTCGAACCACGTTAAAAACTACGGTGTCAATTTCTCTCTAACTCTTACTTTACCTTGTTTGCTTGCTTGCTGCGATAATTTTAGTAATTGGATACAAAGAGAGAAAACGTTTAGGTTAAGAAATTTAAAAAGTCTAATTCATCCCCCCTTCTTAGACAATCACGTTCCTACAATTCTATCACTACATGGGGAGATTTAGCGAAGAAGTTTATCATGAAATACCATTCGCCAGTGATGAATGCAAGAATAAGGAACGAAATCACCAGCTTTCTGCAGAGGGATGGTGAATCGTTTTACGAAGCTTGGGACAGATTCAAGGAACTACTCAGACAATGCCCCAACCATGAAATACCACACTGGATTCAGCTGGAGACATTTTACAATGGATTAAATGGGCGGACAAGATCTATCATTGATGCTGCAGCAAATGGAACCCTCTTATCAAAATCCTTCAATGAAGCATACGATTTATTGGAAAGGATGGCAGTGAACAACTACCAATGGCCTTCAGAAAGAGTTAACCCTACAAGGCAGGCACCTGGAGTTTCCGATCTAGATGAGGTGTCGACCTTAAATATAAAGATTACTATGCTGGAAAATGCGATCAAGGAGATGAACAGACCACCTAAGCCGTCAGCAAGAGAGGTTTCATGCATGTTTTATGGAGAAAACCACGATGAAAATTCATATCCTACTAATCCAGAATCTGCAAATTATGTTGGATACAATATGAACAACAATCCATACTCGCAGACATACAATCCTGGCTGGAAAAAACATCTAGATTTGCAATGGAATTCGCAGCCGCAGAATGCTCCAGCACAAAACAGATCTGTAGAAAACTATAAGCAAGGTTTCTCACAACCGACCCAAACCTAATTGCATCAAGAGCAACCAGGGAACTTTGCCAGAGAATATGCTGCTAAGACAGACGTGATCTTACAAAACTTGGCTGCGTCTATGAAAAATATGGAAACACAAATGGGACAGCTGGCTTAGTCTTTAAGCACAAGGAATATGAGACAATTACCTAATGATACAGGAGTACCACAAAGGCCTGAAAAAGAACATTGCAAGGCAATAGTTTTAAGGAATGGAAGAGTGCTAGAAATCCCAGAGAAGCTAAGGAAAGCTGAGGATTACAGAAATCGAAATGAGGTGGCTGAACAGAAAGAATCAGACGAAACAGAAAAAAGCAATCCAGCGACTGATGCTGCAGCATCACAGCAGCAACAGTACGAGGAGTTAAGAATTCAGAAGCCACCTCCTCTATTTCCTCAGCGATTACAGAAGCACAACCAGGACAAACAATTTAAAAGGTTCCTTGATGTTCTTAAACAGCTACACATCAATGTGCCCTTGGTGGAAGCACTTGAACAAATTCCAAACTATGCAAAATTCATGAAAGATGTTTTGTCGAAAAAGAGAAAACTAGGAGAATATGAACTGGTGGCCATGACAGAAGAGACGAACTACATCTTACAGAACAAGATTCCACCCAACCTGAAGGACCCAGGTAGCTTCACCATTCCATGGACGATCAGTAACAACTATTTTGGAAAAGCTCTGTGCGACCTAAGAGCGAGTATTAACCTAATGCCTATGTCAATTTTCAAGAAACTGGGAATAGGAGAAGCTCGACCCACCACTGTAACTTCACAACTTGCTGATCATTCACTGACTCATCCTCAAGGAAAGATAGAAGACGTGCTCGTGAAGGTAGACAAGTTCATTTTCCCATTCGACTTTATTATACTGGACTATAAAGCAGACGATGAAGTTCCCATAATTTTGGGAAGACTTTTCTTAGCCCCTGGGAGGACACTTATTGATGTCCAGAAAGGTGAACTTACCATGAGTGTGAATGACCAGCAGATTACTTTAATTTTTTGAAAGCTATGAAGTGCCCATACGATGAAGAAGATTGCTTCAATATATCTGAAGAGATGAAAATGGAAGACACGAAGTAATTTTCTAGGAGCCATAGGAAACAGTTTGAGGCATTAGTTTGAACGAAAGATAACCCAGAAGTTTTTAAGCTATCTATTGAAGACGCACCAACACTGAAGCTTAAACACCTGCCCTCTTACCTCAAACATAAGTGACCATAGCATATCAGACACAAAGCATAGAAACGTGAAGCATGGGAAAGTCTGGCTGAAGAATTAAAAATCAAGCGCTTATTGGGAGGCAACCCAATTTTTGATATCCTTTTGTGTTGATTTTTGTTTATTTTTTATTTTGTTTTCAATAATCTTGATGCTGCAATGTTTGCTGTAGCATTGAAGAAAAAATTCAGGTCTACACAATCAGGGGAAGAAGAAGAACCACACCATCATCCAAATGCTACAAGTAGAGCTACAGCATCAGCCGAGAGCATTGGCTGAGAGTTTGACTAGATCTTTTGCTGAACCCCGACCAACCTTCCTTCATTTTCCAACCATGCTGCTCCAAGACTTTGATTCCGATCCAGACAATGAAGACTAACAATCCAGGGAAGTTCTAACCCCTAGCTTTATTTTGTTCTATTTTTTTTTGTATGTTGATTCTGTGGACTTCATTTTGTTTGGCAGTGGGGACACTGCCAATTTTTAAGTTTCGGGGTAAGGAACTTAGAATGGGTAGAGGAGAACTTAGTTGCTGGATATTTAATTTAGTTTGATGTGTAATTAGTTTTCTTGGCTGTTTAGTTGTTGGATCAGAACAATACAATTTTCAAATATCTCCTAATGAACTAAGTTATTGAATAATTTCATTATCACATATTATTAGAAATTAATGAAGATCTATTTCCATGAACTTATTTCCCTAACACACAAACTCCTGTTAGTTGCTTAGGAATATCATCATGACTAGAATTTACAATTATAGGTAGATGACAACAATTCAATGTTTGAAAAAGGAAATTAGAAATAAAAGGCTTCTTCTTTTGTTACAAAAAATAATAATAAAATAATAAGTTTGGGGGTTATAAAAAAAATAATTAATAAATAAATAATAAAGTACAATTTCCTAATCTACTTTTAATTTCGAGTGAGCCTTTTGGATACTCGATGGGTAGAAATAAATTAGAAAAACTTTGGGAGGAACTCCATTGCATAATTATTGACTATACTCATTTATTATTTTATATGAGTATGTATCTTTAAGTGACACTACTGAGTAACCGGAGGCCTTCATGACTAATGTTATCAATCGCATAAAAAGGTAGTGTGACTTATAGAGAAATGTTGACTTAACTTATGTTTAAGTCTAACGATGTTTTTGATGATATGTTTTTCAATTGTGTGTAATTTGATTAAGTTAATTATATGAGATTAATAAATTGATTAATAAGATAAATATTGTCCCTCATATATATGTCTCGAAATCTTCAGTAGAAATGCCCTTTGAAAAGGGTATTTTAGTTGTCTAACAATTCTGTTAAGTGTTCAGGGTGTGATAGCAAAACAAAGCAGAAAATGATAAAAAGGCCACATCCACCGCTGACATTCAAAGGCCACATCCACCGCTGGAATTCAAAGAACACATTCACCGCCAGCTAAACGACAAAATTGCACATCCACCACTGGAATTCAAAGAACACATCCACCGCTAACTAAACGACAGAGAACACATCCACTACTAGCTAAACAACAGAGTTCAACATCCACCGCTGAAGTTTCTGAAGACATCAACCGCTGAATAGTAACCTTTGAAGACTTCCACCTGTGAACTGTACCGGTTCAAGAATTATAAAGTCACATCTACCGATGGCGGTTCAAGCATTTTATATGTACATCCACCGATGGTTTTTTCAAAGGCGAAGTCATCCGGTGAACAGTAACTTCTGAAGACATCCACCGTTAGATTTTCAAAATCAATATACACCGCTGGTCTCTAAAGGCGAAGTCATCCAGTGAACAGTACTTTCCGCCAAATTCAAATTAATGCGAAGCTACAGTGATAGTCGTCCAGAGCTTTAACTCCTGTCCATTAATGGCGAAGCACGAAAGCAACTTCAGAACGCAACGGCTAGCTGTCTAAGTACGGATGCTTCTCCAACGGTAATATTTTTTCATATCCAGAAAGAAGCATTCAAGTATTGAAGCCGATTACAGATAGAGTATAAAAGAGGAGAACGTAGCTCGGAAAAAGAACTTTTGCTGAAATTAATCTTGAAACCCTAACGAGCCATATTCAAGCAGTACTCTGTATTTTCCTCTACATCTCTCTACTCTAAAACTTGTGATTTGATTTTTGAGAGAGTGTAGCATGTGCTGAAAAATTACATCCTACTGTAAAAGTGTAAAGGCTGTGGATTGTCGCCCGTGAAGAGCAATCTAGTTGTTGTAAAGGCAGTAGATCGACGCCGAAAAGTTCGATCTAGTTTTCTCGTGAGGAGAAGGAAAAAATCTTCAAGGGGGAGCCTTGAAGCGTGGACGTAGGCAAGCTTAGCCCAACCACGTTAAAAACTGTGGTGTCAATTTCTCTCTCTCTCATTTTTATTGTTTGATTATTTGTCGTTTTCTTATCAGTTGAACATAAGAGAGAAATTGATTAGATAAACAAATTAAGTTTAAAAAGTCTAATTCACCCCCTCTTAGACAAATACGATCCTTCAAGAAAGTCAAAACAAAAATTTATGATCCCCTTTGCTTAGTTGTGTTTTATATTTATCGAAAAGAAGAACCTTTGGAAGCTAATTGACTTAGGAAAACCATTGAAGAATTGGTATTCTATTATATTAATTGTGATGTTTAGTTTTGATGGCTGAACTTAGCAATTTAAGAGGAGTTTGAGCACACACGCACTTTGAAAATTAGTTCATTAGAAAATAAATCTATATTAGTTGATTTTAATTAAGATGGTGAAATTTTTCAATAATTTACGAGTTTTGAGATATTTTGGAAATTACATGATATTGGATAATGTAATATTGAGAGGTTATTTATTTTTAAATTTATTTTGCATCACTCGAGGACGAGTAATAGTTTAAGTTTGGGGGTATTTGATAACTCTAAATTTAGAATTATCTTATACTATTTTTAGGTAATTTAACTTGTATGATTTGAGTGAATTGTAGAAAAAATTAGTGGAATTTACTACAATTGTTACATAACGCTGCAATATCAAGGCATTGATTTAATTTAATATATTTCATGTATATTATCTATTAAAAGCAGATTTTTCTTATTAATTTGAATGTTATATTTTCTTATTGGAATGCAAAGTTAATAGCGGAAAAAATCAAATTTAAATGCTGAAAAATCTCGAAGAGAGAGAATAAATCAACGAAGGAGATTATTGTTATCAAAAATGAAGGACGGAAATCAAGGAGAAAAAGGAGAAATACTGGCTGAAAAATGACTAGCAGAGTGGACGATAGAGCAGAATGGACGATTGGCAGAATGGACGACTGACAGAATGGATGACTGGCAGAGTGGACGACAGAGCAGAATGGACGACTGGCATAATGGACGACTAGAAGAATGGATGACGAATGAGAATGGACGACAAATGAAAATGGATGACAAATGACAATCGAATGATAGAGCAACACAGATAAAGCAACGGACGATTTAGAAGAGTGGACGAAAATAAAGAGCAAATCAAAAAGATTTTACCATAACGATAAACCGTTGATCAAGGGAACAGACTGGAAAGAGAAAAGAAGGACTATTATATATTTTGGCTTCTAAAGAGAGAAAAAAAGGGGATCTGGATCTGCAGCAAGGAACCGACGACATTTTTCTTCAGCTTTCTTCTTCTTCTTCTCTGTTACTGTTGCTGTGGTTATGAATATTTTTGTTTTTAATTTTATTATGTTTCTAAGCTAAACTTTCTTATCTTGGTTAGGCAAGAGAGTACTCTTTATATGTTTTATTCTGATCTGTGAATGCTACGTATTTTTCATTGCACAATTGCTCATGGTTTTTATTGCATAAATTAAATTGTGTCGATAGGCAGATTTAAATTCACATGTTCCTATTGTATCGATAGGTAAATAAGAATTTAAGATGCATGAGTAATTAAATAAATTAAAATTGTTGCAAAGTAGCTAACATTAATTTATTTGGCATTAAAAATAGGTTTACATGAAAATTCAGATTAAGTTTTTATCTTTTCAAAGTCAAAAAGAAAATTCTGAAATAAATTTACCTAGGCAATTTGACGGAACCCTAGAAATATTATGAATTCTTGCTGTGTTGTGACTAATGCTATAGCATTGTTGTAGCATCAGTAATAATTGCATGTAAAGAGAAAATCAACCCTAACCAAGGTTTTTCTCATAATCACCTTTTTAAATCATTTCTATTTTTAGTCTTATTTAATTTCGAATAATTTTAGTTCATCATTCATTTCCTTATTATTTATTTCAATATTTCCATCTTAATTTTATAGAAATTCATAGCAATTTAAACATAGTTAAAAATATTATCGTGGTATCGATATCTTATATACTACTTGATTGCGATACGTGCACTTGCGTAAAAGTGTAAAATTCACTAACAACTCCCTAACTGTGTTTACGCTCTTTCACTCCCTTACTGTGTTTGGGTTTCGATATATGCAGACTATATGAGTATAACTCCAACAGATCAAGTTAAACAAGAATGAAACGTGCTCAGGGTTTTAAGTTTAACTTCGTAAGCTAAAGTCAATGCTAACTACTACAAGTCATCTTTTACCTAGAGTTTATCTAGGAGATAAAGCATAAATTTGTTCAAAATTTAAATCATAGGCACCTAAACCAAGATTTCAGATTGCAGAACCAAAATATAGCAAAATGCTAACGTACGCTAAAATTACTCCCAAACTTAAAACCAACATTGTCCTCAATGTAGAAAATAACAAGTAAGTAAGGTAAAAGTATCGTACCTCATAATATTCCGGGCATATCATTATCCTCATGTTCTTGTGGAGGCTCATACGGTTAAAGTAAATATGCTAGATAAATGGGAAAGGGTGGACTTGGGTAGCCATGGTGAGCGCTTAAGGTGTGTATGTATTTTGCAGTAAATTGTGCATGATCCTGTTGACGGGAATGAAGGTCCCTTAGTCGTTGCTCCATACGTCTTTATTGGATAGCCAGATTCTCCACGATATGTCCTACATCATCAATAGTATAAGAATGTGAAAGAATGACCGATGATGAGGACGCGCCCGAAGTGTGAAGAGCAGAAGGATGAGCTTCATAGCACTGTCGGATGCGTGCATCGATGTGCTCTTGTCGCTTGTGTGCAATGGCACTTTGTGCAAATGTCATGCCACCAAAACTATCGCGCTGTACGCGAGGCATAGGCATTGGTTGAGGAGGGATTTGTGCATTGGCATTTGCCTCATCGAATCCCAGCCCATTATATCGAGAGCTGCCATAGGGCCAATTTGCTATTCTTGAAATGTTGGCAAAGTTATATACCATCTGCTTGATCCATGGCTTGTCAGTGGAGCTCATGGGGACATTTGCTGCTGCACAAAGGTGAGTGATAAGCACCGGATGGATATGGTCAGCTGGGGATCCTTGGCGATAGGCGAGAATGTTGCGATGGATAATCTGTTCGACATTTATAGTTTGTCCTGTGAGAATGCAGTAGAGCAACACTGCCCTGTCCTTGGTGTAACACCCGGGATTTTTAAAAAAAGAAAAGTGAATAAATTTGGTTGAACTAAACCGTTTATTAAATTATGTTCGGGTATGCCAAATGGAGAACTTAAGCCGAGTACGGGATGAGAGTTAAATTTATAATTTAAAAATGAGATTTAATGGTAATGTTATTGTTGTTAATGTTAATGTTAATATTAATGTTATTATTATTATTATTATTATTATTATTTAAAAAATAAAAATAAATAAAACTCAACAGAATAGCTGAAGCTATTCTGTCGAGTGCCTGATGCCGAGCGCGAGGAGCAGGGGAGAGGAGAGGGAGATGACGGCGACGAGCGACATCCCTTCTCCGACGTTCTCCGGTCAGACGACGGCGACGAGCTGGGCCGGTTTTCTCCGCGCACGAACCGACAGGTTAGACCGATTTTTCTCCCCTGTTTCGGTTCTGTTTTGTAACACCCGGTTTATTAGAATTAAAATAACCTATTAATCTTCTAAGCGTGAATTTTATAGAATGAAATTAGGGGTAAAATCAATTAGGTTAATGAGTAACTAAGTGAGGGCATAAGGGTAATTGTCAATTTATGTTATGGATAACGTATTTAAGGAAAGATTGAATGAGGTATAGCCGTCATACTCATTTCACTCTCGGTTTTCAGCTCAACCCAGTAGAGCTCTCTAGGCGATTTCCTCACAGATTCCTCCAACCAAGGTGAGTTTAGATTCGATTAATTGCTGATTTTAGTACCTAGGTAGCTTAAGGATCCCAATGTATGCATTTTGATAATGTTGCGAGTGAGAGATTCTGCTTGAGGATTAGAGCAGAATCGGGAATGTTAGATAAATAGAGATGCCAAACCCACTCCTTAGATTTCTGAATAGCTTAGATTGAGGTTTAACATTCTGTTTATGAATATAGGTGAACAAACCCCCGAAGTAGCTCTTAACCGAGCATTTGCTAGGAATCCAGGTAAGTGAAGTTTGCTTGTGCCTTCGGGCCTACATCACAGAACATTAGGATTTTTGTGTGTTTGAATGTTTTCCTGTTTCATGCATCATATATTTGAAAGTATACGAAAATGAGTTTACATGTTTTGATATAGTGAGGAAGTGAACATTCTGAAGTGATTTATGTGAAACATTTTTTGTTAAGGGAACTAATCCAACCCTTAATGAGCCAGGGATTATACTTTGGGAAAACTGATCCAACTGCCAATTTCGAAGTGGATCTGAACATTGATCAGTATATATATATATTCACTGTTAGGAGAATTAATCCAACTCCTAATGAGACAGGGATGTTCATACTTTGGGAGAGGTGATTCAACTCCCAATTTAGAGAGGAATCCGATTATAACGATGAATATGTAACAGAGATGAGAAAAGTAGAAACTGCATATTAGGATATTGTGTTTTCAGCTTTTCATACATTTTTGCTTTACTTGCTTAGCCTTAGGCTAATAGATGAGTTTTGTGATGTAGGTGTCGTGAATTCATCAGGTGAATTTCCTGAGTTTGCGGATGAATAGATGAGGTTGGAGGAGCACCTTCATGCTACTGATTTAGTGTCTGGTGAGGCGGTTTAACTGGTGTCTGTTGAAGGGAAGGTTTAATGAATTAAGTCTCAGTTGAGTGGTTGTTGAGTCTCTTTTCCTAATGACAGAAGTAGTTCTAATGTTTAATGTTTTTGAATATATTTTGAAGTTTCCGATAATTACATTCTATTGGTTTTAACATTTGTTTTTACTGAATTTCGAGAAATGTAGGGATTTGAATGGTTTAAAGTGTTTTTAGTACCATGTGTAAGTTTTCTCTGGCAGACAAAGTTGTTTTTGACTTAGTTTTGTTCTCTATCGGTAGATGATGTCTATCGGTAGAGGTTGAGTTATAGTTTTGTTCTCTATCGGTAGAGGACATCTACCGGTAGATGTTGAGTTGTTGTTAAGTCATTTATCGGAAAGTCTTTAGTGTGCCATCGGAAGGTGTAGGATTGTGGTACCGGTAGAAAAGGGTGTTACGTTTTGTCGTTAGTAATCGGTATATGAAGCTCATCCTGTCGGAAGAAGTATTGTGAAATTTTGTTGTTTTGTCATCGGCAGAAGTAGTCTGCTGACGTCATCGGTAGGTGAAGCTGTGTGTGCAGTCGTGCTGACTTCATCGGCAGATGGAGTTGTGTTGACTTCATCGGCAGATGTGGAGTATAGTTATGTTGACTGTCGGAAGATGTCTTTGTTTTATTTATCTTCTGTTGTACACGTCATCGGTAGATGCAGTCTACCGAGTGATATCCTTGTTGTACACGTCATCGGCAGAAGCCTTCTGTTTTCTGTTCTGCTCTTTCCGTTGACTGGTCGTCGGTAGATGTGTTTGTCTATTGAGATTTTCCCGAGTATTCTATATTTAAATCTTTTATTTTCCTTGGCCGATTACTTCTTAACAATTTCAACGATCATTTCAATAATATCTTTCACAGTATTGCTTAGCTTATTTGTTTAAAGGATTTCCGCTGCAAGTTTTCCGCTGCAAGTTTTAAAGTTTATTATTCAAAATTTTTAGCCACGTTCGAGTATTTGAGTAACAAACCGGGTTCAGAAAACCCGGGGCGTTACATGTTTAGGGCCGGCGGCGACGAGCTGCTAGAGCTCCGATCGCCGGCCATTTTTGGTTGCTCTCGGCGTCAAATTGCTGAGCTCGGTGTTGGCAAGGAATGCCGAGCAGTGGGCAGCTCGGGAGGAGCTAAAAATCGAGGGCTCCAATTTAGGGATTTCGGGTTTTCTGAATTGGAACTTAGATTTTAGGTTAGTTTATGCTAATTGGGTATGTGAGTGGTTGATTAGTGAGGAATCGGTGGAGAATTGATGGAAAATCAGAGGAGTACGTGGCCGCTGGAATCGTTTGATTCCGATATCCGACGAAAAAGTTACGCGCGTTTGAAGTTTCGGGTCGGTTTTTACCGAACCCAAATTAGTGGCCCGTTTAGTTAGATTTTAATTGGATTAAGCTAGAAATAGTAGTTTGAGGGTAATTGGTGAATGTAGGCTTAATTTGAATGAAGTTTGATTAATTGTAGTTAGAGTTAGCTTAAATATTCTTTAGAAGTAAATAGTGATGCTTAAGTGAATTTTGTGAATGTGATAGGTTACCGAGTGGGGAAATGTACATAGCCAAAGCGAGTAAGTGCTGTGCCAGAGTTCAGGTAAGTAGAGGACGTTTGTTTTGCCTTCGGGCCTACACCACGGAACGGTAGGATTTATTTGTTTGTTGTTTGGCCGTCTTCTTTGTTGGTTAAGCCTTGTTAGTTATTTGTTGTTGATGTTTGGTTGTCTTCTTTGTCGGTCGAGCATTGTTGGTGGATTGCTTTGCTTTGTTTTGATCTGGTCTGGTTAAGTATTTGTGCGACTTGCATCATAGTGTGAAATGCATCGTAGTTTACAGCCTCGGGGGATGTTTGTTTGTTTGGTGTTGTATTGTTGACTTGTGTTGTTGTGTTGATGGTTTCGTGTGGTATTGCATATTTAAAGCATGCATCATGGTATAGCACGTTAGAAATGATTAGTGGCATTGTTTGGCATTGTGAGCATGAATGTAATCAGATAAAGAAAAATGCAAAATGCATCTCGAATAGGGTGACTTGTCGGGCTGAGGTTGCTGGTAGTAGCACCCCGTGGGGAACTCTATGAGAGATGACCGGCTAAAACATGAGATCCTGAATAGTAGGCCTTGTCGGGCTGAGGTTGCTGGTAGTAGCACCCCGAGGGGACCTCTGTGAAGGATGACTGGCTAAGATACGTAAATGTAAAATGCATCTCGAATAGGGTGACTTGTCGGGCTGAGGTTGCTGGTAGTAGCACCCCGAGGGGAACTCTATGAGAGATGACCGGCTAAAACACGAGATCCTGAATAGTGGGCCTTGTCGGGCTGAGGTTGCTGGTAGTAGCACCCCGAGGGGACCTCTGTGAAGGATGACTGGCTAAGATACGTAAATGTAAAATGCATCTCGAATAGGGTGACTTGTCGGGCTGAGGTTGCTGGTAGTAGCACCCCGATGGGAACTCTATGAGAGATGACCGGCTAAAATATGGAATTCTGAATAGTGGGCCTTGTCAGGCTGGGTTGCTGGTAGTAGCACCCCGAGGGGACCTCTATGAAGAATTAAAGCAAAGAACAGCAAATTAAAGC
The DNA here is from genome assembly GCA_022432975.1 of Begonia masoniana. Taxonomy (NCBI): domain Eukaryota; kingdom Viridiplantae; phylum Streptophyta; class Magnoliopsida; order Cucurbitales; family Begoniaceae; genus Begonia; species Begonia masoniana. The sequence continues at coordinate 36,725,205 of CM039513.1, forward strand.
AATGAACGTAATCAGATAAAGTGAATTGTAAAAAAATGCATCTCGAATAGGTGCCTTGTCGGGCTGAGGTTGCTGGTAGTAGCACCCCGAGGGGTACTCTATGAGAGATGGCAGCTAAAACACTTATTGCATTGTGTGTTGTCGTGTATTTTGAGTTAGTTTGTTGAGTTGCATTGGGTGGTGTTGTGCTGTTGTGTTAGGGTAGGATGGTGTGTGCATTGTTATTGTTATTATTTGTTACTCCCTACTTGCTAAGCGTAAGCTTACGTGTGTGTGTGTTCTGTGGTGTAGGTGACGACAGCAGTACAGGTTAGAGCTACGAGGAAAGCTAGGATTGGGACGCAGTCGTTGATGTACGCGGTATGCCGGTGCGGGCAGTTGTCGGGGCGTCTCGACCATGGTCATCGGAGATGTGGGGTTAATATTTTGGTGGTTATTGTAAATGTTTATTGTTGTATATAGTTAAGTTAAGGGTGATAGGTCGCCCTAACCTGTGGATTTTCTACATTTGCGGATGTTAGTATTTTAGTTTCCCATTTTTCTATTATTAAAGATTTTGTATGCTGGATAGTGAGTGATTAGCTGAGTAAGAATATTCTGGATCTGGTTGGGAATTGGTTTGTGTGCAGGTACTTAGCATTTTTGGAGGCGCCATTTTCAGGCGTTACTCTGCCGAAATTTTCGGGGAAGACGCCGTGGTGCTTAGCGGTTAGGAGTAAGGGTAATTAGCGAGTCTAGGCCTAGTTTAAATTATGTCTCAAAGTGGGTTTGGTTAGCAACGTAGCGCACCGAGCCAGGGTGGGTTCGGGGGCGTTACACTTGGTCAGTTCGGATTTTTGAGATATGGGCATCAAATTTCCCCGAATGAATTTACACCACACTTGAGCGTAGCGATTGAGGCAGCTTGATATGAGGTGTAACGGTTGAGTGGGATGGGCAGCAGAATAAATCCGTTGTGAACCCCGGTGGCCCATCTCTGGTAGAATCATGCTGTAATTCGACCCGGCATCCATCATGGTTTGATACTCATTGGCCATCAAATTGTCGAGGCCTAGGTGGGTGTTGATGGCTTCAGCAGAGAAGTCGATGAATTTGTTCCAAACTTTGACAGGCCTATCGTTATTTGCTGCCCTGAGGTTGGCATAAAATTTGCGAACAACATTCACGTTCTCATCACCACCGAGCACTGCAATAGTCTCTCACCTTTGCTGTTGAAACATGGCCAAGATGTTGCCATCAATTACTGTAGGTTGGAATTTAATTTCACAGATGATGGCCTTATCTTTGGTCATGAACTCCTTAAAATAATTGCCAGCGATGGGGCTGATGAAGGAATGATTGATTGGACTGAAAGAGACTAAGCTGGTCGTGGCTTTCAATCGCTTAGGAGGCATCTTAGATTGTCAAACGATTTATATAATCTATTTCTGCACACAAGAAGCAAACACATCCAACCCAGCATACACACGCACGATGTTTATGCACGTGGGAAAAGCACATAATAAATTTGGAATAAACAAAATGCACAATTTGGAAGTTTCACGTGACTCAAACAATTCATCGAACACCTGGTGGGCATGCACAATGAAATTCTAAGCACAACCTGAGTATTACCCTAACCACCCTCAAAATTTACTAACAATGGGAAACGTTACGATCATAGTATGAAGAAAAGTTAACACACGCTAAAATTTTTTGCAAAGTATAAGCGAAACCAAAGCAGTCAAAACATAGTTCAAAAATTTTCAATTGCTGAGAGATAAAGGGCTCAATAGAAGACGTTTACCTTGGAGATAATCGGGTGGTGCTTTGCTGAAGAAGGCGTTAGAAATGGTGCCTGGTGGGCGCCGATCGATCGGGGGAAAGTTTGGTAGAAGAGCGATTTCGGAAGGGAGAAAGGGTGTGTGTCTCAAAAGGGAGGGCTTCGACAGGGAGAGGGGATTTAAAATTGTGAGTCACTGATCGATCGCTAAAATAGCCGATCGATCGGCAACTCCTCTGGATCAAATCTTTAATGTGAGTCGCCGATCGATCGGCAACTTCTCTAGATCAAAACAATTTTTTTTATGCGAATCGCGGATCGATCGCCAAAATAGCTGATCAATCGGCAACTCCTCTATTTCGAGTTATGAATTTTTTTTTTAAATAAAAATTCAAAACAGCTTAATGTAAAATCACAAAATAAAATACATGGAATAAAACTTAAAAAATTAAATAAATTGGTTACCTCCCACCAAGTGCTTGTTTTAACGTCATCAGCCTGACGTCGGGCAAACTTTACTCGTCAGGTGTGAGTTGAGTGACAGATGGATCACTCTCAATAATACCATCAAAATACGGTTTTACTCTTTGACCATTAACCTTGAATGTCCCAGTGTCTGCTCCACGTAGCTCGACTGCACCATGAGGAAATACTTGAACCACCATAAACAGGTCCGACCATCTCGATTTCAGCTTTCCCGAGAAGAGTTTTAGACGTGAATTAAATAACAACACCTGCTAGCCTGCCAATAACTCTTTCTTCATAATATGCTTGTCATGCCACACTTTTGTTTTCTCCTTGTAAATCTTGGAATTTTCATATGCATTGGTGCGTAATTCATCGAGTTTATTAATTTGGAGGTAGCGTTTGTGGCCAGTGGCTATTAAGTCAAAATTTAATCTCTTCATAGCCCACCAAGCACGGTGCTCAAGTTCGACGGGTAAGTGACATGCTTTATGTAACGCCCCGAATTATCTGAACCCGGGTCGCTACTCATTACTTGACCATGACTAAGAAATTTTCGGATAAATTTTAAAACTTCATTCGACAGTCAAAATTTGACATTTTCTATACATTCAAAACATTTGAAAACTTTGCAGCGGAAAATCATTTAAACAACTATGAAGTTAGACGAACTGTAGAATATACTGTTGGGGTGATTAACGGAAGTGTTGAAGTCATCTGCCGACGACAAGGTCAACGAAAGAAGCAGAAATAGAAAACCGAAGACTTCATCAGTGACAAAACGACAAATCACCTATTTCGTTTTCCGGTGACGTCAGCGGCATCAACCGAAAACGACGAAACACCCATTCCCTCTTCCGGTCAGTAAACGACAAAATACCTATTTCCTCTTCCGATGACGTCAGCCGGAAGACAATTACTTTCCTCTTCCGATGACGTCAGCCGGAAGACATACTCACCCGACTTCCCTTACACTTCTTCTGCCGATGACGTCAGCCGGAAGACAAATGCTTTCCTCTTCCGATGACGTCAGCCGGAAGACATACTTACCCGACTTCCATTACACTTCTTCTGCCGATGACGTCAGCCGGAAGACAAATGCTTTACTCTTCCGATGACGTCAACCGGAAGACATACTCACCCGACTTCCATTACACTTCTTCTGCCGATGACGTCAGCCGGAAGACAAATGCTTTACTCTTCCGATGACGTCAGCCGGAAGACAAACATGAGACATCTACCGGTAGACTTCCCTCTTCCGATAGACATCAACACAATTCCTTTCAACAGAACGCAATAAACCTCTACACATATCCACTGATACAAAATTATTCAGTTCCCACCAATGGACTAAACAACCTGTCTATAACCCGAGAAAGATTCGACTATCTAACAGACTTAAAACATTTTACCAAAAATCCATTCATAACACTCCAAGTCATTGTATTGATCAAAATCAGTAAGAACATGAAAATCAGAAATTCTCGAAAACGAAGTCAAGCAGCTGTAATCTCCTTTACTAAAAACTCCATATACTCAATTTAAATCATTATCCACTAAGCCTCTACATTTGTAAACAACATGCTAAACCGCCCCATCAGTTACCATGTCGAGGCCTGAATGCACTCCTCCAACGTCCACTATTCCTCAACATGATCAGGAGACACACCTGCTAACACTTCTTCACCTACATCACAAAACTCATCTATTAGCCTAATGCTAAGTAAGTAAAGCAGTATATGAATGAAATAAAATGCTGAGCTTAAACTCCTAAATATGCAGTTTCTATTTTCTCCTCTCAGTGGCATACATATTCGTTCATATCATGATCAGATCCCATGGTTCCCTTGGGAGTGGGATCAATTCTCCCAATGTCTACATCCTCATACTCAATTAAGGGGCGGATGAATTCCCTTAACAGCTGATCTGATCCCATGGTTCCCTTGGGAGTGGGATCAATTCTCCCAATGTCTACATCCTCATACTCAATTAAGGGGCGGATGAATTCCCTTAACAGCTGATCTGATCCCATGGTTCCCTTGGGAGTGGGATCAATTCTCCCAATGTCTAAATCCCTTCATAAGTTAAGGGGTGGATTAGTTCCCTTAATAGTTTGTCTGTCGCATACAGTTCATACCTTACCATTCCTTACATGAAATTCATTTTCGTAACTTTTAACAAAAACATGATGCATGGACAATAGAAATATTCAAGCATACATAAACCTACTGTTTTGTGATGTAGGCCCGAAGGCACAAGCAATACTTTACTTACCTGGATTCCTTGCAAATGCTCGGTTAAGAGCTACTTCGGGGGTTTGTTCACCTATATTCATAAACAGAACGTTAAACCTCAATCTAAGCTATTCAGAAATCTAAGGAGTGGGTTGGGCATTTCTATTTATCTAACATTCCCGATTCTGCTCTAATCCTCAAGCAGAATCTCTCACTCGTAACATTAACAAAATGCATACGTTGGGATCCTTAAGCTACCTAGGTACTAAAATCAGCAATTAATCGAATCAAAACTCACCTGGGTTGGAGGAATCGGTGAGGAAATCGCCTAGAGAGCTCTGCTGGGTTGAGCTGAAAACCGAGAGTGAAATGAGTATGACGGCTATAACTCATTTACTCTTTCCTTAAATACGTTATCCATTTGCAAAATTGACAATTACCCTTATTCCCTCACTTAGTTACTCATTAACCTAATTGATTTTACCCCTAATTTCATTCTATAAAATTCACACTTAGAAGATTAATAGATTATTTTAATTCTAATAAACCGGGTGTTACACTTTACCAAAGACCAACCGATATGGGGACATTCCCAATGGATTTTTGAACGCGGTCCAGTAAGCCCACAGTGCATCATCCAACTTATATGCCCAATCTTTACGTGAATTACTCACCGTCTTTTCTAGAATAATCTTAACTTCTCAATTTGAGACTTCTGCTTGACCATTTGATTGTGGGTGATACCTCAATGCCTTTCGATGTTTGACGCCATATTTTAAAAGTAGTGACTCAAATGGCTTGTTACAGAAATGTGTACCTTCATCACTGATTATTGCGCACACCGTGTCGAAACGAGTGAATATGTTCTTACGCAAAAACCTTAAAACCACTTTGTCGTCATTGGTAGGCGTAGGTTTTGCCTCGACCCATTTTGAAATGTAATCCACAGCGAGAAGTATGTATTTGTTGTTAAATGAGATTGGAAACGTGGGCTCCATAAAATCATCCCTCAGTCACGGTGAATTAAATGAAAATCAAGAAGTCCAACGTGAATTAAACTAAACGAAGAAGTGTACGGTGAAGTAAATAAAAGGCGGGTCGATGAGTAAAATGTCTAAGTCCACCGGTCACAAAACGACACAGGCGGATTGAGTTAATGAAGTAATCCACGGTCACTAAACGACAAAGGCGGATGACTTAAAAGACGAAGTCCTCCGCTCGCTAAACGACAAAGGCGGATGACTTAAAAGACGAAGTCCTCCGCTCGCTAAACGACAAAGGCGGATGACTTAAAAGACGAAGTCCTCCGCTCGCTAAACGACAAAGGAAGGAGACTTCATAAATACCATATTCCGATTGCGGTCCAAGTTTTAGTGCTGCATCCACCGATAGAGGTTTCAACATTTCAAGGACATAATCACCGATGGCGGTTCACTAAAATAAGCAGACTCTCCGCCAGGAATTCAAATATACGCGAAAGCTACAATATACCCGGCACAGAACTAAGTCCAAAACATTAATGGGTGCGGGCGACTGCGCTTTAAGAAAGCCACGGGGGTTACCTGAATTGTTCGATTGCTGTCAACGGTAACAAGGTTTCCATTAGTGGATAAGGAGCATTGAAGTCAAGAGGCGTGATCAGCCAGAGTACTTTAATCCAAGGTTAGGCACGAAAGAAGAAACAACTTTGAAAACTTAAGCGTTGAGCCTAATCTTGCGAAATTTATCTTACTAGTATTCATTCTCTACATCTCCGATGCGACAACTTGAGATTTTAATCTTTGAGAGTGTAGTTTGAGCTTGAACTTTATAACTCAAATATCTGTATAAGGCAGTGGATTGTAGCCCTGTGCAAGAACACCAGATCTGTAACAGCAGTAAATCGGCGCCGAAATTCCGAATCTGTGTATCTCGTTGAGAAAGAAGGTTAAGATAGTCAAGGGTAATATTGAAGCGTGGAGTAGCTTGGGTTGAGCCGACCCGTAAA
>CM039513.1:36731752-36793580 GCA_022432975.1 Begonia masoniana
GAGAAGATGGGATAAGCGGTTGGTGGCGCAGATGCGAAGGGTGAGGGATTGTTGTGCGGGGAAGGACCGGCATGAGAGGGATTACTAGTAGGATATCGAAGCAGGTCGAAATCCAAGACTAAAAGGATAAGACAGTACGTACTGCAAGAAGAAGTGTCATATTATTGCTGATTGTTATAAACTGCAGAATAAAAACAAGAAAGCGGTGATAATCAGAATGAAAACAACAGAGAAAGTTCTGGCGAAGCTGCTGTTGTTGAAAATCACATTGATGGTGAATCCTTGTGCGTAGACGTGGTGTCGAATCAGAGCGAGGAGTGGATTCTTGATTCGGGCTACACGGTTCATATGGTGTCCTAATAGGGACTTGTTGTCAACCTTGAAAACGTTTCTAGAGGGGGGGGGGGGGGGGATGTGTGTGATGAAATAATGCAATCGTTGTAGAATCGCTGGCTTGGAGTATTGATTAAATGGAAAGGGAGGCCGTCTTATGTAGCTATAGGGGAAAGTTTTGATCAGATTAAGCACCAATTTCCAAATTTCAATCTCGAGTACAAGGTTATTATTTGGGCCCGGTGTAATGATAGGCCACCCATTATATTGACTTATAGGAGGCGGAAAAGAAGAGAAGAGGAAGTTAAAGGTGGTTTTAATAGTATTAGTTACTGAGTTGTTAGTATGGAGTTGTAACGGAAATAAAGACAGTCCCATATATAGGGAAGGGAAGTTCTGAGTAGGTAAGGTATGGGAATTTTAGCGTGTAAAGAGAGTTTCTAGACTGAATGAGTGTGGTGGGGGACATAGCTTAGTGTTGTCGCAGTTTCTATCCTGTGACTAGTGCTAAAGTTGGTCAATTCAAAGACATCTTAATTCTTTTGATCTCTTTTGCAAAGTTGATCCAGAGAACTTATCACACATCCTCGTTGTCTTTCTTTTATGATGGCATTACATGAAGTATTGCCAGTTTTGAATAATTTTGCGCACAATGCACAGGCTGACCACGGAAGAAAGTGGTTTAAGAAAGTCCAGCAGGATTGGAGCATCCTTCAAAATAACCTTACTGGTAAAGCAAGGCCAAGCATGGTGAATTATGTGATTGCTCTCTGAAGGAACCCTACAATCTGAAGTTGCAAATGGATTTTTTTTTAGTTTTAACTTTTTATTTTTTGCAGATGGAATCTATGTCCGAGTCTACGAAGATCGAATGGATCTTTTAAGAGCAGTCATTGTTGGGGCGTATGGAACTCCTTATCAAGATGGCCTGTTCTTTTTTGATTTCCACCTTACACCAGAATACCCTGATGTTCCGCCAGTAAAAAAAACTAACCTTAATCTTTATATTCATTCCTGACAATGTTTAGCCACATGATTGTGTTGAATATGGTTCAAGAACCTGGTTCTGATGGCTTTTATGATGCTTGCAGTCGGCACATTACAATTCTGGGGGATGGCGGATAAACCCTAACCTCTATGAAGAAGGCAAGGTCTGCCTTAGTCTTTTGAATACTTGGACCGGGAAAGGAAATGAAGTTTGGGATCCAAAATCCTCTAGCATTCTCCAAGTCCTAGTTTCACTTCAGGGGCTAGTATTGAATTCTAAGCCATATTTTAATGAAGCTGGATATGATAAGCAGATTGGGACAGCGGAAGGCGAGAAAAACTCGTTGTCTTATAATGAGAATACTTTCTTATTGAATTGCAAGACGATGATGTACGTCATGCGAAAGCCCCCTAAGGTAATACATCAAATTCTTTTGTTTTTGTTTCTTCAATTTCTGAAAGATAATGATAGTCATAAATTCCATTTATTTGTGGAGCAAACCAGTCTTTAAAATTTATCTGAGAGATAGGATTTTTACCATCTTTGCTTTTCCTTCAGTTTTTCAATGCACAAATAGGTAGATTATGATGATAATCTCACATATCTAACCTTCTCTGTATAGAAATTGTCCTCCCAAGTTTTTCCAAACTGACCTTTATGTTTCTTTTTACTGTTTATCCCAATTGTTATTGATGGTTACTAGAATTTATGGCTATGAGAATATGAGATTACATGTTAACTTTATGTAATGAGTCATGTCAATCTTCAAAGCAAGACTATTGAGTTAGTTTAATGTCAAACCATATGATGCCGGCAATAAGTCTTGTTTTTTTTTTTTTTGAACATGAAGAGATAAATAAGCCATTGCAATTGCCGGAAAAACTAAGCTTAATAAAGGCATGAAACTAGAAGTTAAGTTGCTGAAAGTAGTCATGGACGGGATAGACTATTATACTAAGACTAAGAATTATCTACGTAAAATACTTAAGAACCAATAGATTCAAATCAAATATAAAATTGATAAAATCACTCTTAGAAATCATAAAATCCATTCCTTTTTTTGAGGGCTTGAATATAAAATAGATTAGGGAAAGAATTTGCTGGTTCCCTTGTTTGGGATGTTTCCAAAATTAACTGACTGTTGTTGAGTAGTCACAATTATTCCATCTCGTATTATTAATGTGTAGGACCTTGAAGAGCTTATTAAAGAACATTTTAGAAGGCGCGGTTATTTTATTCTGAGGGCGTGTGATGAGTACATGAAGGGTCAATTGGTTGGCTCTCTAACAAAAGATGCCTCTGCAAGCCATAAGAATGAATCAACCAAATCTTCCGTTGGATTCAAGCTGATGTTAGACAAGATTTTTCCAAAGCTTTTCATGGCCTTGGATGAAGTAGGAGCTGATTGTGAAGAATTTAAGCACATGCTCAAGTGATCATAAGTTTTACAAGGTCAGTTTATTTTATTTATTTAGTTGTCTGTGTAAAGCTTTTCACCCACCGGCAGCAAGTGGAAAAGTATAGTACTCTCATTCCTTTTTTTTTTAATTAATTTTTTTTCTATGGAATCAGAAGCTTCAATCCTTGAGTGGAAGCTTCATCAATTCTTAGGAGCTGAGGGTGAAACTACAATGGTTCCATTTTTTAATCATAAATGAATTTGTCCGGTGAAACTTAATCGGAAGCTATGCAAGTTTTGATTGGTTTTCAATAATATATTTCAAATTTGTGGAGCAAAAAAATTGGATTCCCACTAAGTCAATATAATTGCATCTACTTGGTATATTAACTTTACTTGAGTTTCAAGAATTAGTTATTGCGTAAGTGGGAAATTTTGTATCTTTCGAGATTAAAACCAGAACATTACGATGAGATGCGAGATCCGAGTATGACGTGATGCCTCGACATTCTTTCAGGTGATTGGATTGATCTTGTTGTCCATGTTTTACATGTCTTTCTCTTTTTGAGATTGTTTGTAAGTTAAGTCAATTTAAATTTATTTTTTTAATAGTATTTGACTGCTGAAATGATTTTTTTTTTAATAATTCCAACAAGAAAATATGACTTATTATAGATTTTGAGTCTCATAATTTAATATCTGCTTTTTGTATAATTTATTTTATTTTAACTTTCTTTTTGATCGAGTAATATTTGTAAAATGTAAAATAATTGTCCTTGCATATTTACATGTAATTCAATACTGTGATAATAGTTGTGCACGAATTTATTATACACTTAAATTTCATAATTATTTTTGATAGGATAAATTACATTATTTCCCTTGTTTTTTCAGTGGCAATCATATATAATGTTTCATTGTGGAGAAATTTTTGCTATTTAAGCTTTTTTTTCTATCAGAATTGAAGAGCATAAATTAGAAAATAGAGGTTTGTGGCAAAATTAACTTGTAGCTGAATACTATAAATAATAATTTCATAGGTCATATTTCACATGAGATGGGTCGAGGGTAACAGAGTGATTACAAAAATACAAGAGTACAATAAATTAAATTCAACAAAAAATTAAAATATTGTACAGAAAATGTAAAACGTGCCACGCTGATATAAATTATACATACCTAAAATTAGGAAGAGGTAAGAAATGAAAATGAGCCTCACAAAAAAAAAAAAAAAAAAAAAAAAAAAAAAAGGAACATTCCAAACTAAAAAACAAAGGAAAGTTCACGAATTAGGTCACTCTTGGTCCTGATCACTTTGATTCTTCTTTGGAAAAAATTACAATCATTCGTTGAAGGCTTAATAAACTCATTAAAGGCGATTTTATTAATTGAATCATGAATCTCAAAATGTGTACGAATGAAATTGTAGTCGAATCATTATCATATCACAAACTGATTACATGAACAGTTAGTGGGTCAAATATTGAAAATAATGTTACATACTATGTCATAGTGTATATAGAAACTACACCATCGTTTTCTGTCGTAAATGGTCTCTGTGAAAATAAAATGAACTCATGAAACTTTGCATACCGATACTTGAAAGAGTACAAAAGAAAAAGCATATGTCTAGAGAATAGTTGAGAAATAATAAATAACACCCTCATCAAGTTTAAATATTTTCACATAATAATACAACATCTAGTAGGAAAGAGTTTATCGCAACGTAAGTTCCAATCAAAACAACTTTCTTAATTATCCGAGTATAAGAAAAATTTGAACAACTAACAATAAGATCACATCCACAATGCAAGACACATTTTAGTGTGGAAAATCTCTCAAGACGAGAGTAAAAACCACGGGACCCGTATAGGCCGCTTAACAATCCACTATAATCAATATGGATACAATCAAGGTCCTCTCTAGATCATCAAACTAGAGGCATACAACATTTTCATCAAGTTAAAACAACAATCTTGGCAATCAACAAGGCATAAGAACATCAAACAAAATGAAGTTGAAAATGGATACCCAAAAACAACAGTTCTGTGTTTCCTTCGTCTGACAGACTTAGAGGCTTGAACAACCAATCTCCACCATTCAGACTGTAGCCCCCGGTATCAACAACAAGCTGTCAAAATTTCACGCCGATCCAACGGTTGAAACTCTAGAAAACGTGATTCTTCTCTAGCTGCTACAAGAAACTCCGAAAACGGATATTGTTTTCTCTCTTCTATCTTCTCTCTTGTGATTAGAAATTTTTCCCCAAAGAAACCCTAGATGTCACTAGAGGTTCTAAGCATGTCATTCAAGACATGGGCCTAAAACAAAGCCACATCAAGTTGGGCCCTTCCAACTACGAGGAAAAAACTCAACAAACTCCCTCGACCGACTAGGTGGAGAGCGTTGTCAACCCGGCAACCGATCAGCAAAACTCTAACTTATTCTGCAACAACACCTTTGTCACACATATCTGAGTCATTATCATCTGTGTGAATCTTTTCAAGTTCCAGCATCTTATCGTTCAAAACGTCACGAATTCAATGATAACGAATTTCAATGTACTTTGACTTCGAATGAAATGAAGAATTTTTTGCAAAATGAATTGCACTTTGATTATCACAAAATAAGACATACCTTGGTTGTTTCAACTCAAGTTCCATTGTGAACTTTCTCAACCACAACAATTCCTTTGTTGCCTCCACGGTAGCTATAAGCTCGGCTTCGGTAATAGAAAGTGCAACACACTTCTGCAATTTAGATTGCCATGCCACAGCTCTCCCGGCATAAGTCACCATGCCCCGAAGTAGATTTTTGATCATCCAAACTTCCGGCTAAATCCGAATCTGTAAACCCAACCTACATAGGCTTCTCACATCCTAAAGTTAATCTAAGATTCGTCGTTCCCCGGAGACATCTCATAATCCACTTCACGGCCTCCTAATGATGTCTTCCCAGATTTGAAAGATATCTACTCACCATACCAACAGAGTGCGCTATATTGGGTCTTGTGCAAACCATAGCGTACATCAAACTACCAACCGCCAACGAATACGAAATGTTCTTCATAGACAACTTCTCATCATCGATAGAAGGACAATGATTATGACTAAGCTTAAAGTGAGAAGCAAGAGGAACACTCACTGCTTTAGCTTTATCCATGTTGAAGCGTCGAAGAACTTTCTCAATGTACTTTTCTTGCGACAAATGCAATTTCTTGGCATCTCGATCACGGATGACTTGAATCCCAAGGATTTGACGCGCCGGTCCCAAATCTTTCATAGAAAACGACTCACTCAAAGTCTCTTTTAGCTCATTGATTCTTGAAATGTTCCTTCCAACAATCAACATATCATCGACATAGAGCAAAAGAATAATAAAATCACCGTCAAAGAATTTTCGCACAAAAACACAATGATCGGTTTTGTTCATCTTATACCCATGTTCAAGCATTACCGAACTAAACTTGCGATACAATTGTCGTGGCGCTTGTTTCAAACCGTAAAGGCTCTTTACCAATTTGCAAACATAGCCTTCTTTCATTTTTTCTTGGAAACCCTCCGGTTGCTCCATGTATATCTCTTCTTGTAAGTCTCCATAAAGAAAAACTGTCTTCACATCCATTTGTTCAACCTGTAGGTTAAGACTAGCGGCTAAACCAAGAACAACACGAATGGATTGCATTTTCACTACAGGAGCAAAATCTCTCCAAAATCAATACCTTTTCTTTGCGAGAAGCCTCTAACTACCAACCGAGCTTTGTATCGAGGTTGTGAAGTATGTTTATCTTGCTTCAATCGATACACTCATCTATTTTTCAAAGCCTTCTTGCCCTTAGGAAACTTTATTAGCTCGAAAGTGTTATTCTCACGAAGGGATTGTATCTCATCCTCCATGGCATCCATCCATTCTTTTTTGTTTTCATCTTCCAATGCTTCTTGAAAACTCTCAGGTTCTCCTCCATCGGTGAGAAATACATACTCATGTGACGGGTACCTAACCGAAGGACGTCTCTCACGAGTAGACCGCCTTGGTTCATTAAAAGAAATGAATTATTCAACATTTTCATTTTCTTGCTCATTGGCATTGTCAACATTAGCTTGAACGCTAGAATCAACATCAACATCAACAAAATCATTAGTATTTAAAGGATTACCCATATGTAAATCCATACCTTGATTCTCAATTGGGACATAGTCGATGATTATCGGGGTAGGAGCAATTGTAATTGGATCCATGTCAACCATCTCTTCATTTGCTTGAGTAGAATCAACCTTGTCCACATTGTCGATATCTTCAATGGTATAATCCTCTATAAATACAACATCTTGACTACGAACAAGCTTCCTATTAATCGGATCAAAGAATCGATATCCAAACTCATCAAGACCATATCCAACAAACACACATTTCTTTGTTTTGTTATCCAACTTTGACCTCTCATCTTCGGGAACATGCACGTAAGCCATACACCCAAATACCCATAGATGATCATAAGAGACATCTTTACCACTCCAAACACGGTTCGGCACATCAAAATTCAAGGGAACACATGGTGTGACGTTTAACACATGTTCCACCGTACTCAATGCTTCACCCCAAAAATATCTCGGTAACTTTGCTTCTGAAAGCGAACACCTCACACTTTCCACCAATGTCTTATTCATTCTTTCGGCCAACCCATTCAATTGCGGTGTTTTTGGAGGCGACTTTTGATGACGAATACCTTGTTCTTGACAATACTCATCAAAAGGTCCAATGTACTCTCCCCCATTATCAGTTCGAATACACTTTAACTTTTTCCCAATTTCCCTCTCGACCGAAGCTTGAAACACTTTAAAGGTATCTAGCACTTGATCTTTCGTCTTTAATGTATAGACCCAAACTTTTCAAGAATGATCATCGATTAAGGTTACAAAGTAATACGCACCACCAAGTGATCTTGACTTCATCGGCCCACACATCGGAATGTACCAAGTCTAGTAACTCTAACTTTCTTTTCGATTCAGATGATCTAAACGACACCCGTCTTTGTTTTCCGGCCAAGCAATGTGAACACCTCTTTAAGTGCACATTTGAAACCCCACATAACACATTCTTCTTAGTCAACATAGCTAATCCTTTCTCACTTATATGAGCCAAGCGCTTGTGCGACAGCTCAGAAGAAGTATTATTTTCACAAGTGTTGATGCAACACTTGGATATCCCAAGTGGTCGGTAATCGGAAGACCACCTTGATACCTTAAGGACATCATTTGCTTGATCAAAAATAACTTATTATTTCTCGTCTTCCTCTCATACAATTCTTCAAGTTTGGACCAAAGAGTACGAGCATGAGAAATCGATATCACATGATTCAAAACATTGTCATCAACCCAATGAAGAACGTAAACACATACTTGTCTATGCATCAAATTCCACTTATCATCGCTTCTGTCCTCGGGTTTGTCCGTAGAGAACACCGGCAAGTGAAAACCTTTAACATAGAGCAAGTACTCCATTTTAGCCTTCCAAATATTGTAATTAGATCCATTCAAGCTCACCATTCTAGATGTGTTAGTCTCCATCCTTATACTCAAATCAAAACCTTGCTCTGATACCACTTTAATAGGAAAGAGTTTGTCGCAACGGAAGTTTGAATCAAAACAACTTTCCCAATTATCCGAGTATAAGAAAAATTTGAACAACTAACAATAAGATCACACCCACAATGCAAGACACATTTTAGTGTGGAAAACCTCTCAAGACGAGAGTAAAAACAATGGGACCCGTATAGGCCGCTTAACAATCCACTATAATCAATATGGATACAATCAAAGTTTCTTTCTAAATCATCAAAGTAGAGGCATACAGAATTTTCATCAAGACAAAACAACAATCTTGGTAATCAACAAAGCATAAGAACATCAAACAAAAGAAAGTTGAAAATGGGTACCCAAAAACAACAGTTCTATTTTTCCTTCGTCTGACCAACTTATAAGTATCAAAAACCGATCTCCACCGTTCCAAATGTATCCCCAGGTATCACAAAGAAACTGTTAAAATTTCACGCCGATCCAACGGTTGAAACTCCAAAAAACGTGATTCTTCTCCCGCTGCTACAAGAAACTCCGAAAATAGATATTGTTTTCTCTCTTCTATCTTCTCTCTTGTGATAGAAACTTTTCCCCAAAGAAACCCTAGATGTCACTAGAGATTCTAAACATGTCATTCAAGACATGGGCCTAAAAGAAACCTCTACCCCGATAGCAGTAAATCTTCTTACTACTAAGAGTAATATGATCAAAGTCATGACTCAAAAGGAGATAGCGGCAAAAATGGAGAACGATCAGACCTTGGAAGGATCCGACCATCCGAATCTTAGTAAATTATTTGGCTAGTATAGGAAGGGTTAGAAACTAAATAATATTACGAGAGAATCCAGAGCCCAAAAACGTTAGTTGATATAAAAGTCTAATAGTGAATATAAGATAATATAATAGTACTAAGGCAAAAATAAAAGTCTGCCATTAAAGAAAACCACTGTGATATTAAAGTCACCCATAAAAGTACTATTAAAGTCTCACAAAAAATGAAATAAAATTTAAAGAAATATGTTGATCTCAATCTTGTTTCGATCGATGTGACTATGACACGAAGAATCAATTGAAGCGAGATGACTAAAAATCAATCTATCATGTTGTGATAATTAATAAATATAGTGAAACTAGAGAAATAATTTAAAGCGCCAACAAAAAAAAAAAGTCACTTACAGACGAACTCTAAACATCGGTGTCACAAACGTAGAAGGGGGAGAAATTTTTTTTAGATAGTCACGACGTAAATAACAACTCTAATTAGATATTCCACTCGAAGAGGCGACATAATCAGCTATCTCAATACAACTTGAAAACACATTCTCACACAATTGAAGGTGCAAACGAATCGACCCTTGCTCGGGTCAAATAAAGTCAACATACACATTCAAATATGAATAAACCTAATGTTTTGTTAATCTTAACGTTAACTAGTCACTCACACATGTTTTCTTGCATTTATGCATCATTATCCCAAATACACGAAGGAAGGGAAAAAAAAAAAACAAGAAGTCATGATTTCCATGTTAAAGCTGGAAAGCTACAAAATGAAAGTCAAAGTTGAGCGAAAAGAAATGATCAAAAATTAAAAATTCAACATAAAAGAAAAAAATGTCATGGCATTAATGAACTAGAAATACAGAAATTTGACATCGTTCAAAAAAGTGCCACGACATTATGTAAAAAGACGCCATGAAGTTCACTCATATGCCTTGATGTTATTATCAAAACCAAGCGCTCTTTCATTTACGCTACAACATTTGTCAAGATTCTTGCAAGATTATTGGCGGTTCTAAGCTGATTTGGAAGATACAATTTTGACTCTATAGATACACGTATTTAGAAATTTCTAGGTCACGAGTACAAGAGTCGTCCATAACACCAATTGTAAGTATAATCGGACATCACTAGATTTGTTTTCTTGTTTCTCTTCTCTTCTTTAATTTTTCTAGTTTGTTTTGTGATCATTACATTCAAATATGTCAACTTTTAGTCTAATTGCAATGTATTTGCATAGTTTTATTTCCATTGTGAACTAATTCTCTTGTTTAGAGTTTGAAGGAACCGATACAATTAATTTAGAGTGAAGTTTTCTCTTTTTAATATTTTTATTTGTGGATTAAATTTGTTTTATCCTGGTTGCTTGGGTATTGATTGGTTGATCACCAATCGAAACATTTTAGAATTCTAATTGATTTGGAAAATGAAATTAGGTTTTATAACAATTTGGGTTAAATTAACATAATAATAACAATAAGAGCAACTAAATATAATTAGAAATAATATAAAACCTTTTATATGATAAGAGTAAAAATTTCTTATTGAAACACGTGAGAGTTTAAATTTAATAACAAATGTTATAATGGTCGGATAATTCTGAAAATGTACAGTGTTATATTGCACACATAACGAAAGAGAATGACTTTTGAATGAAAGGAGTTGAGCATATGCAATAGAAGTTATTCAATTTCAAAATTGGTTGATTTATATTTATTTTAAAATTGTATTGTTTTGGTAAATCACTTTAAATTGTATTTTAGAAGAAGAATTTGGAGAAAACTATTGAACAAGAAATGTTTCTGACATCTTAAAGTATGTGGCTATGTAATAAAATATACAACCAATGAAGTGGTGCCATGTGTCACTATTAGTTTGAGACTAATTAAAATTAATTAGTTTAAACTAAGTATGATTAAAGGATAATAAAACATGTTATTTTTGTAAAAAACCTAGAATGAAGGCTTAAATGGTAACTTTGCATGAATAAATTGGACAAAATGGTAATTAATCCTAGGAATTGTCTAGAAAATGGTTCAAAGGCTGGGGACTCAGCCAATTTCGTGCAAAAACCAGAGGAGAAGAGAGAGAGGGAGAAGAAGAGTGAAAATAGGGAGAAAACTGATGTGAATCCCACATCGGTTCCAACTTGTAGATTCTAGGTTAGCAACGGTTTCAATACTCCGATCGTGGGTCACCGTCACATCGTTGGTGTGGTTCGCATTAAAAATCATATGTGTGCCTTGCATGATAAAATCGTAACATTGAATAATAATAATAAAATATATGCACAAAATAAATGTGCTAAGAAAATATATACATCAGGTAAAAATTGATATGCTGCAAAACATGACATGTTATAAGAGTAGAAGAATTATCTCAAAATAGATTTTGGATAAATGCACAATTGAACATAATAAATAAAGTCTCCATCTCAACTGGTATATACCACTACACTAATGAAATTCGATTCCCATAGTCCAATCTAACTCGTCAAATCTTAGCACTTGTAGTTGCACCATAGCCCATTAAAGAAACAGATGCATGTTGAGTTGTGTTGGCTGCTTGACGAAATTGTAATGATACATTTATAATATATAAATGTGTATATTTACGCTCAAGACAACAATGAAAAAGAATATAATAAAGTTGGAGTAGTTTCCTTGTAAGAGGGTTTGTGAGTGTGTCTTGATCATTTGATGTTGCATTCACTATAGTAGGTTGACTAAGTGATTGTGGATACTTAGACTCTTATGCCAATTGGTGTCAGAGCGTCAACCACTCTATTTTCGCTACTCAAACGGTGGAGTCGTGAGAAATCAAACTTCACAAGAAACTACTGCCATCGTTTTTGCTTGGGTAATAACTTTTTCTGTGTGCAAACACAAGGGTCTGAATTTCACTACAATTGAACACTTGCGCGACACTTAGTGTCCATGCACACTTAGTCGACTTGCTATAGCGAATGCAACACCAAGTGATCAAGAAATGCGCACTAGCCGTTTACAAGAGAATTCCTCCAACTTTTTATTATCTCTAGAAAAGGAATACAATTTTACGCAATGATCAGATCACCACATTCACTCGTATCCTTTGCCATTCGTATAATAAGAGTGGACGACTCAAGTTGTTGTGGTGGCTTGTGTTGCTCGACAGTGCCATGCACAAGTAAACCAATCCAAGGAAGTCATGCATGTTGAGTTGCATGGTTTGTTTGACGAAATTGTAATGTTGCAATTGTAATCTTAGTACACTTTCAAGATTCACAGAATGATTGTTAGAACTCATAACCGAGATAGAAACCTACCTGGGGAACCATAAAATAAATCTTCTAAAATAGGCCTAAATGGGTTTGAAGATCAACCATGTAACTAACCACAGTTGACTCCGAAATTGATCGCTTAAGTACCAAATAAATTTGATAAGCAGTTGACTGGACAAAATAAGTGATCAATCGAAATGTTTTCTAAAATCCTAATCTGAACAACAAGTCACCCGATTGAGTAAATCTTCTCCAATTTCTCAACCAGGATTGGAGTTGAACCCAAACCAGATCAAATTAATTGATTTTCATGTATCGATCATTGACTTTTCCAATAAATTCTTAAATTTCATATCAAAATCAAACTCTCTATAAAAAAACCCAAATTTCCAAAACACACCATGAATTCGGTTTAAAAATCAACTCACCATCAAAGTTCTTTGATAAATGTTATATATTGTTGTGCCCAAAATACTAATATGTAAATTATTCTGTCAAAGTTTCATATTTTGAAAAGGGAAAACAAAAACAATGGAGATATTGACTTGTCCTTTAAGTTCCTTGGCGTATAGTTGTTATACATGCCTCTCGACTTATAGTTGATTCGAAAACACCTTGACATAATTTTGAGTTAATAAGCTAAACGATATCAAAATTTCAGATTTTCAAAATTTTGATCGAAATACCTCGAAAGTAATATGAATATCGACTTACTTGCATTATTTGTTGTCATCTTCCATGCCTAGAACTTCAATTCAATGATGTATGAGTACCTGGCTTGCTAGCATCTCGCAATCTTCTCCAACTTATTGTCCAAATGGAGAAAATAGGTCTAGGTTTAGAATAATGTGAATTTATATCAACTTGCGTGCCATGGTAATAAAGCTCGTCAAGGTTAGATTTTAATCTTTGTAACCTCCATTTTATTTCTTTTCAAAATGTAACTTTTGCATTAAATGAAAAAATAATAACTTCATGGGGCAGAAAAGGTGCATTAGTTTTTCCACTCAGTAGTTTTGATAACTTTGATTTCATCATAAATCATTATTAAACCCAAGCCAATGCAATCATAAGCTCAAATTAACTAATATAATTGAAAATCAACTAACGATTTTGAGTTTTCATCCAATAAATCCAATGTCAATGAAAAGAATAAGAAAAATCAACAAAAACTAACAAAACAAGGATTAGAATCAACTTCCTTGAAGACTTTTAATTTAAAACAAAGATGATAAGTGTGTATTTTACACACTTATTTATACTTTTTATACTTGATTTGATAAGTTTTTCTTAAGTGTTTGAAGGAATTTGACGTATTTTGTGTAAGTATCCAGATAATATATTTACAACAGGTTGAGCTAGAATGAAAGAAGTTGAAGAGGAAAGAAAAAGAAGAAACAAAAAAAGGAGCTAAAAAAAAGAAGAAGAAGAAAAGGAGGCGATCGATCGGCCCTCATTAGGCGATCGATCGCCTGAAAAGAATACAGAATCAAGACAAAAGAAAACAGAGAGATCGATCGGCTGAATAGAAGAATCGTTTAGAAGAATTGATGCACGAAACAGAGAAGGTGTCGATCGATCACTCATTCCTGCGATCGATCGACTGAAAAGAATGAAAATTGACGCAAAGAAGGTGCTGATCGATCACCACACTACCTACGATCGATCGGTTGAAGAAAACACTAGTTATAAAAGGGCGATCGATCGGCCAAGTCCTGCGATCGATCGGCTACAATTTTGGAAAGATTACCTTTTCTAATCTGAACCGTTAATCTAAGGAAGCATGGAATCTCAACCATTGATCGGCTGAAGAGAAAAAATAAAACCTAAAGCAAAGAAGCAGAACGAGGTATTCGGCGATTATTGGCAAGCAGAAGGCAGAAGGGAGAATTTCTCAAGAGACCAGAGAAGCGTTAACGATACATCAGCATAGTTTTTTTTCTTTTCCTTCAATTTCTACTTATGAACATCATGAACATCATTGTTATTTGTGTTATCTTTTCTCTTAGCATGAATTAACTTTTTCATCTAGGGCTACGATGTAGCCAGACAATGTTTATTTTATGTTTCTTCATTTAATTATATTTTATAAGTATTTCTTTCAATATTGTTGGCGCATTTAATTTCTGTTCTTAAAGCCTGTAAATTTCTGGTTAATCTTTACTTGATTTTTGGGATGTTTTGAGACTTAGAAGTGATAAACATCCGAGCACTGAAATTAATGCCATAAATATGCGTAGGCTAGAGATAGTTACGATATTGATGTGATCATTGAATTTCTTGATTTATTTGTATTTGATTAATGTAGGATTTGAGACTGAGAAGTGATAACCCATTAATCAGATAACCTATGCAATGCTCGAGAGAGATTGTATTAGAATTTAGTAAAATCGATCATCAACATATGAAGAATATTTATGAATATAATTGCGAAGGACTGAAATAACTGTTGTCTTGGTAAAATCATAGTACCTAGGCTTTTATCAATTTGATTTAATCCCATTTTATCTGTTTTGATATTTTACATTAGTTTATTTTAATTGTTTATTTTAATTTCAATTCTTGAAACCATAAAACGTGTATTCAATTTAGAATTAAGATTAATTATTTCGATTATTAATTAACAAGTCCTTGTGGGTTCAACACTCTATATATCACTATATTACTTGTTGCGACTCGTACACTTGCGAACTAATTTTCACAACAAGTTTTTGGCGTCGTTGCCGGGGACTTTAATATTAATATCGAATTAATTATTTTTAGTTTTATTTTGAATTCTATTTATTTTATTTCTTTATTTTCAGGTGCATGCGTAAAGAAGGAAACGCTAATCTTCTCTCGCTTAACCTTGAGATCGAGCGTACGTGTCGACAAAATCGGAGAGAGAGAAGAGAAACTATTCAAACAGCGCGTGCCGTCATGGGAGATAACGAGGAAGACAATACTGAGACTCGTCCTCTAGTGAATATTGATACCCGGACCTTGCTGGATTATGTTATACCTACTTTATCCGGAGTGCATTCAGCTATTCAGAAACCGGCCATTGCTGCTAATTTTGAAATTAAGTCGGGGACCTTGCACATGATTCAACAATCTCAGTTTAGTGGTTTACCTTCTGAAGACCCCAAAGATCATATTGCCAATTTTTTAAAAGTATGCGATACTTTCAGATTTCACAATGTGGGGGATGATGCAGTGAGGTTACGCCTATTTCCATTCTCACTAAGGGATCGTGCAAAGAGCTGACTTAACTCTCTACCAGCTAATTCTATTAATACTTGGGAAGAGTTATGTCAGAAATTTCTTTCCAAGTTCTTTCCTTTCGAGAAAACCGCTAAGCTTCGCAACGATATAATCAATTTCAGTCAATTCGATGGGAAAATATTATATGAGGCATAGGCACGTTTCAAAGATATGTTACAGAAGTGTCCAAACCATGGCCTACCGAAATGGATGCATATTCAAACTTTTTATGTGGGCTTATCTACATCTACAAAAACTCTGGTCAATGCAGCTTCAGATGGTGCTTTAATGAGAAAAACTGAAGAAGCAGCTTATGATTTATTAGAGGAATTAACACTTAATAATGACCAGTGTCCAGTGGAGCGAACAATTATGAAGCGCACAACGGGTACCCCAGAACTCGAGGCTATGAAAACTTTAACTCTACAAGTTGCATCATTGACTAAGCAACTACATGAATCACATATGGCAGCGAGTGTTGGGAAATCATCGAAAATTAATTGTCAGTGGTGTCAAAGGCCGCATTTGAGTGAAGAATGTCATGAGGGAAATCCCATGTCGAATGAAACCGCAGAGCAAGCTAATTAAATGGGCAATTTTAATCGTCAAGGTAATCCAAATTCTAATACTTATAATCCAGGATGGCGACAACACCCAAATTTTTCATGAAAGAATTCTCAAAATTCTATGCAACCATCTCTAGCAGCTCAACTCGGCCTATCTCAACAAGCGGAGAAGAAAAGTGATCTTGAAACAGCCATTATGCAGTTTATGACCGAGACCCGTACTGCGATGCAAAATCAATCAGCTCAAATTCGTAGTATTAAAAATCAACTTGGTCAATTTGCAAGCGTTATTAATGGAAGACCTCAAGGCTCACTACCAAGTAACACAGAGGTGAATCCAAAAGATCATTGTAATGCAATCACCACTCGAAAGGGAACAGTAATTGAACCAGTGCAAAGAGAGAAAAACGTGCCAAAAGTTAATAATGAGGAATCCAATGCAGTTGAAGTTCAAGGGTCATTACTATCTCATCAATCACCTCCGGTGCCATTTCCACGCAGATTGAAAGATGTGAAGCTAGATAAACAATTTTCTCAATTTCTTGATGTCTTCAAGAAGCTCCACATTAATATTCCATTTGCCGATGCGTTGGAACAAATGCCGAGTTATGTCAAATTTATGAATGATATTCTTTCCTACAAGTGCAAAATAGAGGAGTGTGGTATTATAGCTCTTATAGAAGAATGCAGTGCCATTATTCAGAGGAAGCTCCCTCAAAAATTAAAAGATCTGGGAAGTTTTACGGTACCTTGCGAGATTGGCAATTCTGTATTTACCAGGACACTATGCGATTTGGGGGCGAGTATTAATTTGATGTCTTTGTCTATATTCCGAAAACTCAATCTAGGCGAAGCCAAGCCGACAGGGATTACATTATTGATGGCCGATCGCTTTATTAAACACCCGAGAGGAATTATTGAAGATGTGCTTGTAAAAGTAGACAAATTCATATTCCCTACTGATTTTATTGTGCTTGATATGGAAGAAGATCGAGATGTGTCGATTATTTTGGGTAGACCATTCCTTGCTACGGGTCGTGCCCTTATTGATGTTCAAAAAGGTGAATTGAGTTTGAGAATACAAGATGAAGAAGTCACATTTAATGTCTTTAAGGCCATGAAGTATCCGGGGGATAACAGTGATGTTTTTCGCGTTGAAGTTACCGAGTCCGTGACAGATGAAGTTGTACTTCAACTAGATGACCCTTTAGAAGCATGTATGTTTGAGCAGACTTATTTTCTAGAAGAGGCCAAGGAAGTACATGGTTATGCGATGTGGATGGACTCTTATGAGCCGAATACTAGGAAATATTATGAAAATTTCGGTGAAGGCCCGTCACGCACGTTGCCATCCATTGAGCAACCACCGGTGTTAGAACTGAAGACACTGCCGGCCCATTTAAAATACGCATATTTATAGGCCTCATCTTCGTTACTGGTAATCATTTCTGCTAACTTATCTACAGAAGAAGAAGAGAAATTACTCTGAGTTCTCCGAAAATTCAAATCGGCAATTGGGTGAACTTTGGCTGATTTAAAGGGAATAAGCTCATCTTTTTGTATGCATAGAATTCTTATGGAGGAAGGTCACAAGCCATCAGTGGAACACCAACGATGTCTCAACCCCACCATGAAAGAAGTAGTGCGAAAAGAAATCTTAAAGTGGTTAGATGTCGGGGTGATATATCCAATTTCTAATAGTTCATGGGTTAGCCTTGTCCAAGTTGTACCGAAAAAGGGCGGGATGACAGTTGTGCAAAATGAAAATAATGAGCTCATTCTGACTCACACTGTTACCGGTTGGCGCATATATATGGATTATAGAAAATTAAACAAGGCTACAAGAAAAGATCACTTCCCGCTTCTGTTTATTGATCAGATGCTTGACAGGCTCACAGGACACGAATTTTATTGTTTTCTTGATGGTTACTCCAGGTACAACCAAATTGCCTTAGCCCCCGAAGACCAAGAGAAAACTATATTTACCCGCCCATATGGCACCTTTGCATTTCGACGGATGCCCTTTGGTCTTTGTAACGCTCCGGCCACTTTTCAAAGATGCATGATAGCAATATTTTCTGACATGGTCGAACGCATTATTGAGGTATTCATGGATGATTTTTCTGTTTTTGGGTCTTCTTTTGATCGTTGTCTAGAGAATCTCAATATGGTGCTTCAACGTTGTGCCGAGACAAATTTGGTTTTAAATTGGAAAAAATGTCATTTCATGGTACGTGAAGGTATTGTATTAGGCCATTGGGTATCATCCAAAGGGATAGAAGTGGATCGAGCCAAGATTGATACAATTGAGAAGTTACCACCGCCTATTTCAGTTAAGGGTGTGAGGAGTTTTTTGGGACATGCAAGATTTTATCGTCGATTCATCCAAGAATTCAGCAAGATCACAAAGCTATTATGTAATTTGTTGGAAAAAGGTGTGGAGTTCCATTTTGATGACGTGTGCTTAGTTGCATTCAATTTATTGAAAGATAAGCTCACTTCTGCATCCATTGTTGTAGCACCGGATTGGGATCTTCCATTTGAAATCATGAGCGATGCAAGCGACTTTGCAATTGGAGCAGTTTTGGGACAGCGCAAAGATAAAATATTTCACACTATTTATTACGCCAATCGAGTCCTTAATGACGCCCAGTTGAATTATGCCACAACGGAAAATGAATTACTTGCAGTGGTTTTCGCCTTCGACAAATTTTGGCCATACGTTATTGGCAATAAGGTAATAGTCTTCACCGATCATTCAGCTATTAAATATCTTATGGTTAAAAAAGATGCAAAGCCACGCCTCATTCATTGGGTTTTACTACTTCAAGAGTTTGATCTGGAAATTAGAGATAAAAAGGGCACGGAAAATCTAGTGGTAGATCACCTGTCAAGACTACAACCTCAGGAACATGTGCAAGAAGATGAAATACCTATTGTTGATACCTTTCCGGATGAACAACTCTTTAGTGTCGACAATACTCCATGGTATGCAAATAGCGTCAATTTCCTGGCTAGTGGTGTTCTACCCATAGAGCCTTCAGCTCATAAACGAAAGAAATTTTTTGCTGATGCTAAAAGATATTATTGGGATGATCCCCTTCTTTACAAACACTGTGTGGATCACGTTATAAGGCGGTGCAATTCGGAAGACGAGATGGAAAATATATTACGACATTGTCATTCACTAAAGTGTGAGGACCATTTTGGTGGTAAGAGAACAGCAGCAAAGGTATTACAATGTGGTTTCTTTTGGCCTACCCTTTTTAAAGACGCTCATTTATTTGTTATGTCCTGTGACCGCTGCCAACGTACCGGTAATATTTCACACCGAGATGAGATGCCATTGACCAATATCTTGGAAGTAGAGTTATTTGATGTTTGGGGAATCGATTTCATGGGTCCGTTTTCGACTTCTTTCAATCATAAATATATTCTCTTGGCAGTCCATTATGTATCAAAATAGGTGGAGGCATCTGCTACCCCAACCAATGACGGAAAAGTGGTGCTCAATTTTCTTTGCAAAAATATTTTTACACGATTCGGTACTCTTCGGGCTATTATCAGTGATGAAGGTACGTATTTTTTTAATAAGCAATTTGAAGCATTATTGTTGAAATATGGTGTGAAGCATCGCAAAGCTCTCCGGTTTCATCCGCAATCTAATGGCCAAACCGAAGTTTCGAATAGAGAAATCAAGCAAATTTTAGAAAAGACGGTTAGCTCTTCTCGCAAAGATTGGTCACGAAAGCTAGATGATTCTCTTTGGGTATATCGAATAGATTTCAAAACACCATTAGGTATGTCACCATACCGTTTGGTTTTTGGTAAAGCTTGTCATCTTCCGGTGGAATTAGAGCATCGAGCTTTATGGGCTATTAAAAAGATAAATATGGAGTCACAAGCAGTTGACGAAGCAAGACTATTATAGTTAAACGAGCTTGATGAATTTAGACGAGAAGCTTATAAAAATTCACGAATTTATAAAGAAAAGACAAAGGCGTGGCACGATAAACATATTGTATTGAAGGAATTTGCACCAGGACAGCAAGTATTATTATTTAATTCTCGACTTCGGCTATTTCTTGGAAAACTCAAATCACGATGGTCAGGTCCGTTCACGGTTATTAAAGTGTTTCCTCATGGTGCTGTTGAAATTCAAGGTGAAGACCACTCTACATTCAAGGTCAACGGTCAGAGATTGAAACCGTATTGAGGAGGTACATTCGACATTGCAAAATCCGTTCTCCTTCTCAATTAATTATGACGCAGCACATCGTCAAGCTGATGACGTTAAAACACGCACTCGGTGGGAGGTAACCCATTTGTCATTTATTTTCTTTTTACTTTATTTTTCTTATTTTCGTTTTCAGTTCTAATTTTGTTATTTCATTTTGATATGAGTAGTTTTATATTATAGGTTGTATTTGGTTTTAAAAAAAAAAACAAAAGCAACAGAGTTCGAAAGTTTAGTTTTATTTTCAAGTTTGTTGTATTTTACTCTGTATTTATGACAAAGGATTTTATCTGAATGATATTGAATGCAGTAAGTTTGGGGGTGAGAGATCAAAGGAAAAGTTGAGCGAGTTAAATGAGTGAGCGAATACTGAGCAGAAAATATTCAGTGGGAGAGATAAGGAAGGATGAGGTGTGCTCTGTACACGTTTGTATCCATAAAATTCCTACCCTTTTAAACTCGCCCTACATTACAAGCTTTTAAAGACCTAACGACTTTTATCTTAGTTAATGGATAGTTGTTATTAGTTGGATAGTGGGCAAAGCTGATGAATGATTAGAGTGAATGGAGTGATTCCTGAGTGAAATGAGAATACATCCCTTACCTGTAGCTACATTAGTTGAACCAACAATTAGGAGAAAATAAGAATGAAACACACACACACGAAGATTTCTATGTAAGCTATTGTCAATGCGCTACTATGAGTTATTTCTTTTGCAAAGTGTTAACTTGGTGTTTTTAGTATGAATTTTTCAAGCTGAGATGATTTACCAAAAACCTTGATTCAGATTGTTTTACCATTATATTATGTTAAGCATTTTAAATATGATTGAGATTATATTTTTGTTTTAACTGAGTTGCATTTTGTTCGTGTAACGCCTCGAGTTATCTGAACCCGGTTCGTCACACCATGCCCGTACATGACTAAAAATTTCAACCGTATTATTTTTTTTTAAAACTTGCAGCGGAAATCATCTAAGTAAAAATAGAGTTAATCAAAACTATTGTACAATGCTTGAATACTCAGTTAGAATTTTGGGGAATAATCGGCAAAAGGAATAAAGGATTAAATCGCAAAACACTTCATAAGTTTCAAAAGTCAAACGCATCGCCCGCTGAACAAAGTCAACAAAAATGGGCTGAAGCAGAAAATGGAAGACATCATCCGGTGGCAAAACGACAAAATGCACTCTACATCTTCCGATGACGTCAGCCAGATGATTTCCTTCATCCCATCGACTTTGTTCTACATCCACCGGTGACTAAACGACAAAATACTCTCTACACCTTCCGATGACGTCAGCACGCATCTGCCGATGAGTTTACTGAGACATCATCCGATAGACTTAAACCTACACCTTCCGATGACGTCAACACGCATCTACCGATGAGTTTACTAAGACATCATCCGATAGACAACAGAACAACAACTTAACCTTCAGAAAAGAATTTACTCACTTCACTGAAACCATTCAAAAATATTTCAAACCATTACATTACTAAAAATTCAGTGAGTGCCAACATTAAATCCCAACAGACACTATTATCAAAAAAAGGGAACTCAAAAACGTATTCAAAACATCAGAATCACTTCTGTCATGAAAACTCAACAATTTAAATTGAAACACTGTCAACTAAACTTTCAAATTACTAACACCAGTTAACCCGCCTCATCAGTTTACCAGGCCGAAACATGAATGTGCTCCTCCAACCAGCCTATCCCTTAGTGAACTCAGAGAATTCACCTGTAGTATCCTCAACACCTACATCACAAAACTCATCTATTAGCCTAATGCTAAGTAAGTAAAGCAGTAATGAAATGCATTGCTGAAACATAAATTCCTAAACATGCAATTTCTACTTTCTCATCTCAGTTGCATACACATACGTTCATAAACTGATCTGATCCCTTGGTTCCCTTGGGAGTGGGATCAATTCTCCCAATGTCATACATCCTCTACTCGATTAAGGGGCGGATGAATTCCCTTAATAGCTGATCTGATCCCATGGTTCCCTTGGGAGTGGGATCAATTCTCCCAATGTCATACATCCTCTACTCGATTAAGGGGCGGATTAGTTCCCTTAATAGTTTGTCTGTCACATTCAGTTCATACCTTACCATTCTTACATGGAAATTCATTTTCGTAGTCTTTCAAAAACATGATGCATGACATACAAAATCATTCACAAAATGCACAACCCTACTGTTTTGTGATGTAGGCCCGAAGGCACATGCATACTTTACTTACCTGGCTCTCCTGGAAATGCTCGGTTACAACTGCTCCAAAACTCGCTCACCTAAGGTCATGACAGTACGTTAATCCAACCCTTACTAAACCTTACCAAAAATCAATAATATGTTTGAGGAAATCGATTTGAAACTCTACTACCCGTGCATTCCCATTTATCACCAAGAACCTGAACCCACCCTCAATCACAGAAACCTCGAAATCTTCACATTGTATTCTCTCAGTAAACTAATCGCTAAAATGCAAGAAAACAAGACTTACCTAGGTTGAAGGAGAATCGGGCGAGAGAATCGCCTAGAGAGTTCTACTGCTCGAGCTAAAAATCGAAAGAGGAAAATGGGGATAGTGGCGGCTACTCTCACTGGACTTTTCCTTAAATGTGTCATTCACTATGTAAAATCCTAATTACCATCATGCCCTCGCCTGATCATTTATTAACCTAATCAATAACTCTCCCCAACCCTTCTATAAAAGTTCATCATTAATAATAGATTAAATTTTTGGTTCAATGGAACCAGGTGCTACAGTTCGCTTGAGGACAAGCTTTCATTCAAGTTTGGGGGTGTGATAAGTGTGTATTTTACACACTTATTTATACTTGATTTGATAAATTTTTCTCAAGTGTTTGTAGGAATTTGACGTATTTTGTCTAAGTATCCAGATAATTTATTTACAACAGGTTGAGCTAGAACGAAAGAAGTTGAAGAGGAAAAGAAAAAGAAAAAACAAAAAAGAAGCTAAAAAAAAGAAGAAGAAGAAAAGGAGGCGATCGATTGGCCCTCATTAGGCGATCGATCGCCTGAAAAAAATACAGAATCAAGACAAAAGAAAACAGAGGAAGAGCCGATCGATCGCTCATTTCTGCGATTGATCGGCTGAAGAGAAGAATCGTTTAGAAGAATTGATGCATGAAACAGAGAAGGTGTCAATCGATCGCTCATTCCTGCGATCGATCAGTTGAAAAGAATGAAAATTGATGCAAAGAAGGCGCTGATCGATCGCCACACTACCTACGATCGAACGGCTGAAGAAAAAACGAGTTATAAAAGGGCGATCGATCGGCCAAGTCCTGCGATCGATCGGCTACAATTTTGGAAAGATTACTTTTTCTAATTTGAACCGTTAATCTAAGGAAACATGGAATTTCAACCATTGATTGGCTGAAGAGAAAGAATAAAACCTAAAGCAGAGAAGCAGAACGAGGTATTCGGCGATTCTTGGCAAGCAGAAAGCAGAGGGGAGAATTTCTCAAGAGACCAGAGA
Source organism: Begonia masoniana (assembly GCA_022432975.1). Lineage (NCBI taxonomy): Eukaryota > Viridiplantae > Streptophyta > Magnoliopsida > Cucurbitales > Begoniaceae > Begonia > Begonia masoniana. The sequence continues at coordinate 36,755,646 of CM039513.1, forward strand.
AGCGTTAACGATACATCAGCATAGTTTTTTCTCTTTTCCTTTAATTTCTACTTATGAACATCATTGTTATTTGTGTTATCTTTTCTCTTAGCATGAACTAACTTTTTCATCTAGGGCTACGATGTAGCCAGACAATGTTTATTTTCTGTTTCTTCGTTTAATTATATTTTATAAGTATTTTTTCTAATATTGTTGGCGCATTTAATTTCTGTTCTTATAGCCTGTAAATTTCTGGCCAATCTTTACTTGATTTTTGGGATGTTTTGAGACTGAGAGGTGATAAATATCTAAGCACTGAACTTAATGTCATAAATATGCATAGGCTGTAGATAGTTACGGTATTGATGTGATCAATGGATTTCTTGATATATTTGTATTTAATTACTGTAGGATTTGAGACTGAGAACTGATAACTCATTAATCAGATAACCTATGCAATGCTCGAGAGAGATTGTATTAGAATTTAGTGAAATCGATCATCAACATAGGAAGAATATTTATGAATATAATTACGAAGGACTGAAATAACTGTTGTCTTGTTGAAATCGTAGTACCTAGGCTTTTATTAATTTGATTTAATCTCATGTTATCTATTTTGATATTTTACATTAGTTTATTTTAATTATTTTAATTGTTTATTTTAATTTCAATTCTTGAAACCATAAAACGTGTATTCAATTTAGAATTAAGATTAATTATTTTGATTATTAATTAACAAGTTCTTATGGGTTCGACACTCTATATATCACTATATTACTTGTTGTGACTCGTACACTTGCGAACTAATTTTCACAACAAAAGACTAGGATGACAACAACGTAAATATAGCGTCATATAATATTTCTCTTCCCTTCGCAACCATCTCATCCTCTTCTCTTTACTATTTTTATTTTAACTATTGCAATAACTATTCTTTTTTTTTTTACCAACTTTGACTATTTGGCCAAAATTATTGGGTAATATTCACATTAGTCCTCTAAGTATGGAGTGTTTAACAAAAAAGACCTTAGAGTCATTTTGTAAACAAGACTACCCTTGAAGTATGATAAAACTAACAAACATACCACTAGTGGGTCACCTTTCTCACTTGAATCGTTCAAGTGAGATCGGGGGCTAGTGCGGGGGGTCAAGACCCCCTATTCTCAGTGTGCATTTGTGCACGCTCGGAAACGGGGGATCCTGATCCCCCACATTGGCCCCCAGATTTCACTTTAGGGCACAAATCGGGGGGCTAATCTCGTAGATCGGGGGTCGATTTGCACTAGTATAAGTATACCAGCCCTCCATTTTGCGATTCTCACCCCTTATCGCTGCCCTTTGCAACTCCCACCCCTCGAAAACCCCCCTTTTGGCGATAATCGGCCTCCAAAACTACTCCAAACCAACCTCCACACTCTCCCAAATCGATTGGCATCTGGTTCCTTTTCCTCATTGACCGTCGAAGCTCCAAATCTCGACCAAATTGTTCCAAACCGCGGTAAATTGCTTCAAAATTTCTCCCCAGTTGATGTTCAAACAAAATGCTCCATTGACACAAGGTGCTCTGTCAGAAGGAGGGTCGTCACAATGTGCACCGTCCCACTAACCGGCCTCCAACACAAGTCCACCGACAAGGTACCAGGTATCGTTTAAATGAATTTAGTACTCGATTTTGTGAACTTAAGTATAAAGAGGACATGATAAATCGGTCAGTTATATTCTCTAATATTATTCTAAATCGGTCAATTGAACCGTTGGGAGTTCACAATTTTTTTGACTGAATTGGACTACGAGGCTTTTGTGAATTGAAGGGGTATTGTTATGAGCATCTCATTCGGCTATTCTATGCAAATTTGGCTCTGTTAGGGGATTATGGTTCAGTGAAGACATATATATTAGGTTTGGAAATCTTGATATTCACCGAGGATGTAAATTAGTTGATCAATTTTTCGAGTGACAATATTGAACTTGAGCAATACTACTCTGCTTCTCGGGATTGCGATTTTATCAAAGCAGGCGAAGAACTTGAACTCCTTAGAAAAATTCATCAAAATCACGAGATTCAACTGTTAAGCAAACCGAAATCGAAGGGCTTCAATGTAGAAGCTTGGGTTATTTACAATGTGATAACTCATGCTATTCTACCATGGGATGACCACAAAGATCAGGCAAGCTGCATAGATCTCTATGTAATGGAGAAACTTTATAATGGGAAGATGTTTGACTAGAGATTTTTTATTTCGGGCCACATGTTAGAGATTAGCTGAACATGTAATAAGAATATGTTGTATAACACGTTGATTCATAAGATTTTTGACCACTTTAACATTCAAAAACCGTCTAGTGAGCCGATGAGAATTCAAGATCGACAGATGTCTTCGACAAGACCCATTTATTTCATATGAGAATAATTGAAGTTGTTCAAGGCCGATCACGAAGACTCTACCTCGGCAGCTCATCCACCCTATGCACCTCTTAGGATGTTTCTGTAACACCCGGGATTTTCGGTGTTATGATTTTTAACTATATGCTCCGAAACGGAGAAATTTAAGGTTATTTCACGAACGAAAAATTTCATTGGAACCCTAAGAATTAATTGGGAGATTTAATGGAATAAGAAAATTACGAAGGATCTAAACTGACGGACTACATAACGATTTAATTAGAGGTTAGGGTTAAAGGGCAAAATGGAAAATTGGAAGTTAATTTTTATAAAACCCCTCTCTCTCCCTTATTTTCTTCTTCATCCACGGTTTCTCCAGATCACCTCTCTCCCTCTTCTCCTCTGTGTTTTCCCTCTCTCTCGGACGACTTCATTTCGCCAGCCACGATTTCTTTCTCCGACACCATTTCCTCTTCCGATTTTCTTCAACGATTAAAGCCCTAGGTAAGATTTAAGTGTTTTATACGTTAAGGTTTTGATTTAGGGTTGATGTTAGTTAGGGTTTGAGGTTTTAGGGTTGTGAAATTATAAGTTAATGTTAGAAATTGATGGGTTTATCGTATTAATGACTATTAATGGTAAAATTATGGTTATTGTTGGTAGTTAGGGTGAAATTTGAATATTGGTTGGAAAATTGGGTAGTTGAAATTTGTAAATGTCATTAATGGGTGGTTAATAAAATTGTGAGCTCAAAGTGTCTGGTGAAATGCTTGAAAGACGTAAACCGGAATTTCTAGGAAATTTCTTTAGATAGGAGTTGTGTTTAGTTTCGGATTCGGTTGTTTAGGATCGATTTTAATGATGGAATTGTAAAATGTCTTAGGTGGAAAAGGCTTAAGGCGAGGTGCTCGGCTTGCTAAGGATGCCAAGTAAGTGGATGTTAGGTTTTCGGCCCTTAAGACCCTACATTGTAACGATGCTAGGATGTTTGAGTTTTTTTATGATGTTGATGAATTGTGGGGTTTTGATGAGTCGGGTAGTGATAGGACATTAAATGTTTGTTATGTATTATGTTTGTTTGTAAGTTACGAATGTCTATGGAATTGTCATTGATGAATGGTATTTGTCTTAAGTGTATTTTCTCCCATGCATCACGTTTTCTAAAGATGGCATACTCAAATGTTTTACACACACGTTTTCATGTAAAGAGAAGTAAAAAGATGAAATGTATATAATGGTTAAGCGTGGGTAGTGTATGAGAAGGGCATAGAGCACGTTCATGGCAACTCATTGGCAAGACAAGTACACCCAATAAATGGCAACTCACTAGCAAGTCACGTGGTCTACGGGGTAAACGAGGTGCTGCCTGTGCCTACTCTTGCGTAAATCCCCCTTTTCCCATGTTATGTAACGTTAAGAAATGAAATGAACATGTTTTACGAAATCATGCATTCATGTATATGTTTATGTTTAGTGCACCACTTACTAAGCATTAGACTTATCGTTTAAATCTTATGATGTAGGTGAAGAAGTTGAAGGTGAGGAACACCCTCCAGAAGTCAATGTATAGGACGGTCGATGGACGGTGCTCGTGGCGGGCGGGTGGTGTTGGCATGGCTATTTTGACCTGTGGGTGTGCTCCAAGCTTTTAGGTGAACTTATGTAAAGGTACTAGGGATAGTTGTAGATGAATGTCTATTTTTGGATGAATATGAGTTAGCTTAGAGTTATTGTCATTTTGGACAGGTTTATGAATGGATTTTCCATAAAATGATTTTACAGAATTTTCGTTGCACGTTTTATGTTGGTGAAATAGATTAAGTATCGGATTGGATTTGATGATTGAAGTACGTAGGTTTGCACATAAAGGTGTTATATATTAGGTGGAGATAGATGTGTGATTTGAGGATTATGTATTGGTTGAAGTTTTGTAGGTGAAAACTTGGAGAAAAGCAAAGGAAAGGAAAAAAGGGAGGAGGAGGTGCGCTACGCGCGTAGGGCGATCAAGGCGCGCGATGTGCGCACTGCCCTGCCCAGCAATCAATCGGCACCGCAGGCCGCGATCGATCGGCGAAATTTCCCTCCCCAGACGTTTAGCAGAACGTGCGCCGATCGATCGGCGCCTAATGGCCGATCGATTAGCCAAAGCCACGACGCCCCAGCTCGGTGCGCTACTTTGCTAACTCAAACCGCGTTTAAAACGACGTTTAAAATAATTTTTGCTAAATTTTCGACTCGATTTTTGGGATTTTCGAACCCTCGAAAAATGTTGGAAAACGTGCCAAAAATACGTTTAAAATATGCCAAAAAAAGTCGGGTCAAAACATTTTGAAAATAGGAAAAAAAATTAAAAAAACTCGATCGATCGGAGCTGGGGGCCGATCGATCGGGCCCTCTCAGGTTTCTTTGGCCAAAAATGCCCATTTTTCCATTTTTTCACTTTTTTCACTTTTCTTTATATTTCTCCAAGCCAAACACCTCCAAATCACCTGAAAATTTACACACACATTCCCGACGTTATTTACTTTAAAACAAAAACGAGCGGCATAACGCCTAAAATTTCCAAAACCCAAAGACCTGAAATTTAAATCTCAAAACACTAATATTAGCATACCAACCATCCATCAAACATCCACTAACCATAATCCTCCAAGATAAAAATATCTACAATACAAAATACCAAAGTCCCCCACCAGACTACCCGAGAAACGTGGCTGAGACGCCCCGACAAGTGCCCACACCGGCATGCTCCATGCACCTCCGACTGCAACCTAGTCCTGGGCTCCTTCATCCAGCTCACCTGAATAAAACTCGTCACCTACACCACAGAACACAAAAGTAAGCCTAATGCTTAATAAGTAGGGAGTAATGCACTTTAAAACAATGCATGCTCAACTCAACCCTTAAATGCAGTCTCTACAAGCTCTGTTGTTTTCATTTCAGTTTCATTGCATTTATCTTTCACTTACATGTGAATCAAGTAGGCACGCGTCCCAACACAATTCAGGACGACCACACCTTGACCCACAAAGCGAGACCAGAGGCACACATCCTAAACAATCCAGGACGGCCATACCGAATCTCCTCCCTCACTTACATGTGAATCAAGTAGGCACGCATCCCAACACAATCCAAGACGGCCACGCCTTGACCCACGGAGCGAGACCGGAAGCACGCATCCCAAACAATCCAGGACGGCCTACCGAATCTCCTCCCATATCGATCGTAGAATCCTCAGTGTGCCTTTTAGCAATTGATCATAGAATCCTCAGTGTACCTTCTAGCACGATCAGGTCGAGGCATTCCTACTTACGACACATTACGTAATTTAGCATAGCATCTCTCGTAGTATCCCTCTCGGGGTGCTACAAACTAGCCACTTGCCCGACGAGACTATTCTACTCGAGACCAAGTTGCATATCCATTTTCTTATCTTACATTACATTCTCACCACTCAAACATGCCAAACACGTGGTTTCGTAGTTAGAAAACAATGATACATGTCATACGATGCTTGACTCAAAACAAAACACAACAAATAAGCAAGCAATCTCTACCGTTCCATGGTATAGGCCTGAAGGCAACAAAACACGCATCCACTACTTACCTGATTGCTCGACTTTCAATTGCTTACTTCGTCAAATCACTTCGCTAGCTCAATGACCTAAAATAAAGAAAACTTAACTTAGTAAGCTACTAATAAACTCTAAAGGATTTTCTAACTAAAACTAAACAACACTTCAAACAAATTCACCCTCAAAGCCCTAAACCCAATTTTTACTACAAATTTTAACGTCCAACCTCAAACGGCCATAATTTACTTGTTTTTCAACAGATTTCGACGTGCCACCCCAATTCGTAAACCTCTACACGTCTACTATCCATTGAAATACTCAAATTAACCAACCAAACACAATGGCCAATTCGAAATGCTCAAAATAGAACCGGCCCTCAATGGTTTCAAAACCGGTTTTTCCATAACTCTCCTCCAATCTTAAATCTCTTCTTAAAAATACCTAAACCAATCCATGCAACAACTAATATATGCAATTTGGAACGAAAACTACCCTTTGAACCAAAAATTTCGGACCCCATGGTTAGGGTTTCCCAAACCCTAACCAATCTCTTCCAAAACCTCATAAAAACACTAAAAAGCAACACCTACTTGCAACAAACCAAAAACCCATTAAATTTTTACCTTGAAACACCTTGAAATATTGAAGAAAAAGTAGAGGATGGATCGGCTATGGAGGAAGGGGAAGAAAACCGTGAGAAGATGAGGGAGAAAGAAGAACAATCCACATGTAACCTACCCATTTTCCACTTTTTGTTTCCCTCCACCAATTTCTTTAAAATCTCAAATAAACCTCTCACCTTTCCTCTCTTGGATTCCAACGTGAATGCCATACTCCTTCACTTTTCTTTTAATTTTTTATTTCATTTATTTCCTAACTTTCTATTGGTTAATAACAAATTTGGACTTTTCAACCCCTTGTTTTTGACTTGTCAACTTCTATTCTTCTCTTATTCACATTGAAATCTTCCTTAATCTTCACCTTCAAATCTTTTATTTCCTTCACATTTTTACTTATCCTTTTATCAAGTCAAAGTCATCTACTCAACTCTTTCAACGTGAACACCTCACCCATTTCATTTGTCTTTCATTTTACTTCTTTACTTTTCTTTATATCAAACCAATAATATTACACATCATACAATTTATGTTTTCTCACAAATTTCTCATCTAACTTAGCTTTCCTTCCCATAACTTAGGAAAATTCTAAATTAACACTAAACGTTCATATCATAACCTAACCTAAGGCTACACACGTTATAGAAATTTTCCGGGTGTTACAGGCCGATCTATCGACTCCTGTGGGGAGCCAGGCACGCGGTGTACGCTGTGGGCGAGCGGTGCGTGCGATGCACGTGAGGTGTGCCCGGCGCGCGGTGCGTATGGTGCATGTGGTAGGCGCACGGTGGGATCCGTCAGATGGGCGCGCGGTGGGCGCGCGGTGGACCCGCCCCCGTTTCTTCTCTCGGTGGATCATTCTACTACGTGACGTTCATAGATGATTCAACAAGAAAGGTATAAGTCTACTTCATGAAGAACAAGTCTGATGTATTCAATGTTTTCAAGAAGTGGAATGCTGTAACACCCGGTTTCAATATAAATCAAAATAAGTTATTAAACGGAGGTATATAATCTTATGGTTTAAAATTGAGTGAAATGTTGATTAGGTTATTAAGAGACTAGGCAGGGGCAAGATGGTAATTGCGAATTTATATTGTGGATAACGTATTTAAGGGAAGTGTTAATGAGGTAGCCGCCACTGTTTCATTTCATTTCCTCTTACACTCTCAGCTCCTCAGCTTAGCAGAGCGCGATAGGAGACCCTCTTCGATCCCTCCAGCGATTTCCTCAGAACTAGGTTTGAGCAAACTCCCGAGGGAGAGGTTTCAACAAGCTTCCCAAGAGACCAGGTAAGTGAAGTTTGCTTGTGTCTTCGGGCCTACATCACAAAACGTTAGGATTATGATTACTTGTGTGAATCTGTATTCTATGCATCATGTTTTAAAACATACGAAAATGAATTTGAATGCATGATTGGCATGGTAAGGATTGAATATATAGAAACAGTCATGAAAATCAGTTTCACTGTTAAGGGAATTAATCCACCCCTTAATGAGACAGGGATGTATGTACTTTGGAAGAGCTTATCCAACTTCCAATTTAACAGGGGGATCTGAACAGGAGAATCAGTTTCACTGTTAAGGGAATTAATCCACCCCTTAATGAGACAGGGATGTATGTACTTTGGGAGAGTTGATCCAACTCTTAATTTCACAGGGGGATCTGAACAGAAACGAAGCATGAGCAACTGAGTTGAGAAAGTAGAAATTGCATATTAGGAATTTATATTTCGTTGTTTCATTTCTTGTTGGCTTTACTTACTTAGCATTAGGCTAATAGATGAGTTTTGTGATGTAGGTGTTGAGGACACTGCAGGTGAGTTTCCTGAGTGCACAGATGATTGATGTGGTTGGAGGAGTACATCCATGTCTCGGCTTGGTAAACTGTTGAGGCGGGCTAACTGGTGTCAGCAGATGTTGAGGTTTAGTTGATAATGATCTAGTCTGAGTAGGTCGAGTTTTCACGACAGTAGAGATTTTAGTATTTCGAATATATTTTGAATATTATCAATTCTAGCAACCTGTTGAGTTTTAAGAGTTGGTTTTTACTGGATTTGATTAATGGAATGGTTTGAATTGTCTTTGAAAGGTCTTGGAGAGGCAAGAAAAATTTCTGTCTGTAGTTAGAGTTGTGCCTGTTTTTCTATCGGATGATGTCGAGTGTTTTAGTCGCCCGTTGATGTCGAGCTTTTGCTCGTCAGATATTAAGGGTTAAGTCATTCGGATGAGGAGATCATCCGGATGACGTCACCGGTTGATATAGAGAAAGTTGTTTGTATGAGGAGATCATCCAGCTGACGTCACCGGTGGATGTCCCTGTTAGACTGACCGGATGACTAAATTTATATTTTGTTGTTTAGTGACCGGTGGATGTCCCTGTTAGACTGACCGGATGACTAAATTTATATTTTGTCGTTTAGTGACCGGTGGATGTCCCTGTTAGACTGACCGGATGACTAAATTTATGTTTTGTCGTTTAGCGACCGGATGAAGTCTCCAAAAAGCCTTCTCCTTTTGTTGACTTTGTTCAAGCGGACGACGAGTTTGACTTTTCTGATTTTTAAAGTATTTTCACGAGTTAAACCTTTGCTTTTTAATCGATTGTTTCTTAAGATTTCTAACGTTTTTTTTTTAACGTGGTCTTTGTTAATTTTATTCTTGTTTAAACGAATTTTCGCTGCAAGATTTAAATATTTTGAGCTTTAGAAAATGTCAAATTTAACTGTCGGGCGAAGTTTTTTTTTTTTTTTAAAAAAAAAAAGAGATTTCTTAGTCATGATCAAGCTTTATGTAGCGAACCGAGTTCAGAAAACTCGGGGCATTACAAATGCTTTAGTTGATAATGAAACAAATCTGAAGGTGAAATGTTTGACGTTCGATAACGGAGGCGAGTACATCGATGCGGATTTGAGAGAGTATTGTGTTGTGAATGAGATCAAGATGGTGAAGACTATTCCTTGAACGCCTCAAGAGAATTGAATAGCTGAAAGGATGAACAGAATGCTGAATGAACATACAAGAAGCATGAGATTGCACGCTGGGCAGCCTAAAATTTTTTGGGCAGATTCAGTCAACACTGCAGCCTACCTGATCAACAGAGAACCCTTCTATAACATATTAAAAATGTGCAGCAGACAATTTTGACAAAGGAAAGAAGAACTTTTTTCTAGCTGAAGGATTCTGAAAAATTTAGCCGACGAAGTGGAAAAGCTCAGCCGATGATTTTGACAAAATCGGGCGATGATTTTTGACAAAAATTGAAATCTTTCCCTATAAATATAGAAGCTCGAGGAAGGGAAATGACACACAAAAAATTGGAGTTCTTACCTTGCTGGAATCGCCACGCCAAACTTTCGACGAAAAATCTCTCTCGGCTGAACTCCCTTCTAGCAAAATCCTGCACGACCGAACATCCTCTAGCGAAGAACCTCCTTGGCCGAATGCCCTTCCGGTCTCATTCTGTCTTCGGCGCTCCCTCGGCCAACAACCACTCCTCTCTCTCTCTCTCTCTCTCTCTCTCTCTCTCTCTCTCTCTCTCTCTCTCTCTCTCTATGTGTTCTCTGCCCTCGCGATGAAGAAGAAGAAGAGAAGGAAGGTTCAATTTTAATTTTAAAATTGAATCGATTCTTTTAACAGCCGCCCGAACCGAACCGGTTCATTTAAGCACAAATCGAACCAGCCAGCCCAATCCGAACAAGTATTGTTTAACAGAACTGGTACTGTTCACTCTACCGGCACTGTTCATCCAAATCGAACCGAACCCGACCCGACTCAAATTTTGACTTGAACCTATCTAAGATTTTAACGGTAAGAAATTTCTACCTAAATTCTTGTGAAATTGATTTATTAAAGTGAGAGATTTATATTGGATATTTTAGTTAGGTAGAAAATTTCTGAGAGTTGCCAAAATCTATTTCATTTTATCCGATTCGACCTAAGACCACACGTAAGATTCTGCCCAAATTATTCTGAAATTTAGATTTATTTAAGTAAGATTTTAATACAAAATATTTTTAGGTAGAAAATTATTTGGAAATTCAGAAAATCCTGATAACCCTACTCGTTTGAAATTCATGTAAATGAAAATGCAAATTTTCCAATGTTTTGGCTACAGCGCTACATCACAATAAATTTTTGTTATTTTCCTATAATTGTTTTATTACACGATTTGATATATGAGCACTCATGTTTAGGCATTGATATAGAATAGTCTAAAAGATAATATTTGTAGGACATTTGTATATGTATGAAAATGATGAAATTGACAGCAATTACGTGACAGCAAGAGCTTGAACGTTAAAAGTAAAAGTAAAAGAGGACGAAACTATAAGATGGCTAAGTCTTAAAAGAATGTTGACTCTCAACCAATATGTAACAGTTAACGGGATTCGGTAAAAGTACATGTTTCGCAACTACACATATTCTCACTTATTGAGTTTTTCTCACCGTTTTGTAAATTGTGATATAGGTCAATTTTTATCTTAAAAAAAACTGGCTGTTATTAAGAACTTCCCAGAGGCAAATGAGTATACAGAAGAATGAAATGTAAGGAATTGATGTAAATTAGTATGTTTAAATTTTCAAGGATATTTCACGTTTTATTGTCGAAAACTTTGAATAAGTTTTGTTGGATTTTATTACTTAATAAAATATTATTAATTCTGCTTCTATTTTAATGATGACCAATTTAATTAATGTTTAAGTTTTAAGCTTCCGCGCATTTAATGTTTCAATAATTATTTAAAAAAAATTTCAAAATAATATGGAATTAGGGTTTTAACGCTTGAATTTAATTTGATAAAACGATTTGGAAAATTTTTTTAAGGTTTTGAAATTAGGGTTTCAAATTGGAAAACCAAATTGGAAATTTTAAATTTGGGGCGTTATAGTTTGGTATCAGAGCACTAGATTTTTAAAACGGTTATATAAATTTATCTGTATACTCACGTGCACCTTGAAGATTGTCGATCAGCAAGTAAGTCTGTATTGCCAATTATATTTTGATAAAAGTATGTTAGATGATTTCATAGTACATGTCAAAATAGTATATAAAGATAGGTTTCTTAAATTAAAATTCTGTTGATGTAGAGAATGGCCAATCATAGAGGAAATGGAAATGAAAATGGTATGGATGTTATACTTGATCGAATGATGGAGATGATGGAACAGTTCGCTTAATCAGTTAATGCAACAGCCCAGACAGCTACTGCAGTGATCTAAGCAATTAATGCGCAATCTCATATTCCTATTAGGCCCCGAAATGCTGACATTGACTTTGACAGATTTTGAAGATTGGATCCCCCAATTTTTAATGGAAATTTGGCGGATATGGTAGCCACAGATAATTGGATAAGGACTATCACGGAGATTTTTGAGCATTCCAAGATTTTCGAAGAAGAGAAAGTACATTGTGCATTTTTTATGTTCCAAATGGAAGCACGTTATTGGTGGGATTCCATAAAGACGATGCATTCAGTCACTACCATGACCTGAGAGAAATTTCAAGATTTATTTAACGAGAAGTACTTTACGGACTCAATAATGGATGCGGCTGAAAAATTTATGGCTCTCAAGCAGACCGAAAGCGTGATGGATTATCTGCCCAAATTTGAGCAATTATCTCGTTATGTCCCTCACATTGCTGGTAACGAGGCTATGAAAGTGAAAAGATTCATCCAAGGATTAAGGGCGGAGATACTCAAGGACATCCATCTCATTACCTCCAAGAACTCATCTTTTGCATTTGTGGTGGAGAAAACATTGTCTGCAGAGCAAGGTGAGAAGGACGTCATGAAAGCTTAGGAGTTGTAAAAGAGATATAGTCAAGCAACTCAAGCTGCACGAAATAAAGTTCCACTATAACAATCGGCTGGATTTAAGCAATCCATGAACAATGGACCTGCTGGAGAACCTACTAAGTTTATTAAGAGGGAAACCATGACGACGAATGTGCCTTTATGTCCCTTATGCAAGAAACCACATTTGGGAGAGTTAGGGTAACACTTGTTTTAAATGTGAACAACCGGGACATTATATTAATAACTGCCCAAAGAATGTTGGGGAACAAACCAAGACGACTGTTAGAGTCTTCGCCATGACTAAGGATGAAACTGAAGGAAATACATCTATGATGACAGGTTCGATATTTATTTCTGGCATATCTTCTAAGATTTTAATTGATTCAGGAGCTACACACTCTTTTATATCCCTTGAATATGCTAAAAAGTTAGAAATCAAAGTAGAATCCTTAGAGTATAAATTGAGAGTAGCCACACCTTCGGGCAAAATTATGGTTGCCGACTCTATTATTAGAGAGTGCGAAGTGTGTATTGAGGAAAATCAACTGGAGGTTGATTTAATTATTTTGACAATGTATGATTACGACGTTATCCTTGGAATGGATTGGCTTACCAAACATTATGCGACTATCGATTGTCGCAAGAAGATGGTAGATTTCCATTTGCCTGGAAAAGAGTCATTTTCTTTCTATGGAGATTCTAAAGGTTCAAGAGTTCTGGTAATATTAACTATGCAAGCTCGAAGATTATTAAATTCTGGATACATTGAAATTCTGGCCAGTGCTATATGTTCTGACCTGATAGAGCCAGGACATTGGATAAAGTGTCGATAGTTGGTGAATTTTTGAATGTTTTTCCTAATGACCTGACAAACTTACCACCTGCAAGGGATGTGGAATTCTGCATTGATCTGCTACCTAGAATGGTGTCGATCTCTAAAGCTCCTTATAGAATGGCGCCAAGCGAATTAAAAGAGTTAAAAACTCAACTTCATGATTTGATGAAGAAAAGATTTATTCAACCGAGTTTCTCACCATGGGGAGCACCAATGCTATTTGTGAAGAAAAAAAGATGGATCAATGTGGATGTGCATAGACTATCGAGTGCTCAACAAAGTCACTGTTAAAAACAAGTATCCATTGCCAAGAATTGACGATTTATTTGATCAAGTAAAGGAAGCAGCAGTTTTCTAAAAGATAGATCTCAGATCCAACTATCATCAACTAAGAATTAAAGAAGCTGATGTATTAAAAACGGTGTTTCGCACAAGATATGGCCATTATGAATTTTGAGTCATGCCGTTTGGATTGAGTAACGCACTAGCTGCATTTATGGATTTAATGAATCGGATTTTTAAGACATTTTTGAATGACTTCGTAATAGTCTTTATTGACGACATCCTTATCTACTCGAATGATAAAGAGGAACATAAAGAACACTTGAGAATTATTTTATCAACGTTGAGACGTGAGAAGCTATATGTAAAATTCTCCAAGTGTGAATTTTGGATGGAGAAGGTGAATTTCCTTGGCCACATTATTTCAAAGAATGATGTAGCAGTGGACTCAATGAAAATTGAAGCTATTAGTAAATGGCCTCAACCAAAGAAAGCAGCTGAGATAAGAAGTTTTTTTAGCCTTGCAGGATATTATCAAAGATTCGTAGAAGGATTCTCAAGTTTAGCCAACCCGCTTACAAAGCTAACTAAGAATGGTGTCAAATATTTATGGACTGAAGAGTGCGAACGAAGCTTTCAAGAGCTAAAGATGAGACTAATCTCAGCATCTATACTTACTATACCATCTGGATCAGGAAAATTTGTGGTGTATAGTGATGCTTCAAAGTATGAACTGTGATGTGTTCTCATGTAGGAAGGAAAAATGGTAGCTTATGCCTCGAGACAGTTGAAGGAACACGAGAAGAACTACCCAACTCATTATTTGAAGCTTGTAGTAGTAGTTCACGCATTAAAAATTTGGAGGCATTATTTTTATGGAGAAATGTGTGAAATTTATACGGATCACAAAAGTCTAAAATATTTCATAATTTAGAAGGATCTGAATATGAGGCAACGCAGATGGTTAAAACTGGTAAAAGACTATGACTGCGAGATTATTTACCATCCTGGCAAGGCTAATGTTGTTGTTGATGCATTAAGTAGGAGAGCATCGTCGCAAGTTTTATCGTTGCGGCAGATTCCAGAAAAGTTAACTGAAGAGATGCAGAAATTTGGTATCGAAGTGGTACCGTTTGGATTATTGAAAAAATTGTCTGCTACTCTTCAGCCAAGTTTGCTTGAGCAAATAAAGGATAAACAACGATGCGATACATTTATTTACAAGGTGAAAGGTGAACTAGAGGCTGGAAAAGTTTTTGAATTCTCTATGTCGGATGACGGGATAATCCTATTCAAAATGAGATGGCATATACCAAATGATGCTAAAGTTAAAGAGAGCTATATTGAAGGAAGCACACTCAACCCCTTACTCAATACATCCTAGGTCGACAAAAATGTATCGAGATTTAAAGCAGCATTATTGGTGGCGTGGATTAAAAGTGGATGTAGCAAAATTCGTCGAGAAATGTCTCACTTGTAAACAAGTAAAAGTAGATCATCAAAAACCTGCAGGTACATTGCAACCACTTATGGTGCCCCAGTGGAAGTGGGAGCAAATCACTATGTATTTTGTGGTAGGACTTCCAAAGACTATTAAGGGTCACGACTCTATTTGGATTATAGTTGATCGATTGACCAAGTCAGTCCATTTTCTTCCCGCAAGGACTACATATACTATGAATCAATATACTCAGCTCTATGTTCAGGAGATTATTAGACTTCATGGCACGTCCATTTCTATCGTTTCTGATCGAGATTCACGTTTTATCTCCAAATTTTGGAAGAGTATGCAAAAAGCCATGGGTACTAAGTTGAATTTCAGTACAGTTTTTCATTCTCAGACAGATGGACAATCGAAAAGAACTATTCAGACCATAGAGGATATGTTACGAGCTTGTGTTATTGATTTCCAAGGAAATCGGAGTAAAAACCTGCCATTGGTAGAGTTCGCCTGCAACAACAGTTATCAAGCTTTGATTGGGATGACACCTTATGAAGCTTTATATGGCTAAAAGTATAGATCATCAGTGCATTGGGATGAAGTAGGTGAAGCAATACTAGTTGGGCCAGATATTTTGAGACAGACTGCGGAGATTGTTGTACTAATCAGAAAAAGAATTCTTACAGCCCATAGTAGACAGAAAATCTATGTTGATCGAAGAAGAAGAAAATTGGAGTTTGCAGTAGGGGATCAAGTTTTCTTAAAAATCTTGCCAATAAAAGGTGTGATGCGATTTGGGAAAAAGGGAAAACTAAGCCCAAGATACATTGGTCATTGACAATTACAGCAAGAATTGGAGAAGTTGCTTATAAACTAAATTTACCTGAGTCACTCAAGCACGTTCACAACGTGTTTCACATATCGATACTGAGGAAATACGTTTCAGATCCCTCGCATGTTTTACCAATGAGATCTGAAGAATTTGTGCTCAACCCTGACTTATCCTACGAAGAGAGACCAATACAAATTCTGGAATCAGAAGAAATGAAGCTATGGAATAAGAAGATCTCACTTGTAAATGTTCTATGGAAGAATCAAAACGTTAAGGAGGCAACTTGGGAAAAAGAAGAAGAAATGAGAAGGATCTATCCTGAACTTTTCAAGTGATTCTTTAAATTTTGAGGATGAAATTTGTAAAACCCGGGTTTTCGGGTTTTTGGGTTTTCGGGTTTTCTGAGTTCTAGGGTTATTTTTGTAAATTCGTGATTTAGGCTTGTTTTGTAAGCGGATGGTTTTATTAGAGCCTTAGGAATTTATGAGGATTTTTAGATGAATAAGTAAAATTTTAGAGATCCAAATCGATGGGTAACGCTAGAGTTTCTGTTTTTAGCCTTTTTGAGTTTTAATTCGTGAAAATAGTAAAATAAGCCCATTTTACAAACGGGAAGTTTCGTTAGAACCCTAGGAATAAGTTGGAATATTTGGAGAGATAAGAAATTTCATAGAAACCGAATTGTTAAACTAAATAACAAGTTAAGTAGAAAGTTAATTAGAAGGGCATTTATGTAATTTGCAAGTCAAAGTTTTATTAAATAGAAATAACCCCTCTCCCCCTCACATTTCTCCTCTCTCCCACGTAGCTCTCTCTCTCTCTCCCTTTTCTCTCCCTCTCCCTGTGATCTCCATCCCACGACGACTCCTCTCACGCCGGCGATTCAACAACATTTCTTCTTCTGATTTCTTTTCTCCAATCGATCCTCTAGGTAAGCCCTAAGCTCTAGACACGTTTAGTTTTCGGTTTAGGGTTGTTATTCGTTAGGTTTTATCGATTTAGGGTTTGTGTAAATTTATGTTTTTGGTTAGAAACCGTCAGTTTTGAAAGTATTGATGATTGTTGATGATAGATTAATAGTTATTGATGATTTTTAGATTGAGAATGGATTTAAGGTTGGATTTTTGGTGTTTAGAAATAACGTTTTAATGTATGTTGGAAATCGAGATTTCTAGGCTTGATCGCTATGTGTAGTTTGAAAATTAGCTGTGGTATATTAAAGTAGACATTATGGGGGACGTATAGGCGTTTGAATTGTTGAGAAAGGATGTCGGATTAGGGAGGAATTTGCGTTTGAATGTGCGCACGTAAGGTGTTCGATAAATTGCCTAAATGAATAGTTAAATGGGTTTAGATGGAAATTATGAGGAATTGAGCTCCGATTTAGTTAAGGACGTGAGAATTATGTTTCGAGGTGTCGGTAGTGGATTAATTTCACTTATGATGTTTTTACGAAAATGAGAGTTTAGTTATCCCGAGCGAGTGCTAATGTAACGTTTTGGTGTTCAGGTTTTTCAGGTTCCACGGTTAAGATTTCTGATTGAGATAATTGCTAAGGACGCCAGGTAAGTAGTGTATATTTACGTGTTGCCCTTTTGGCCTACATCACAGAACATTAGGTTTGCTTGCATGTTTTACGTACGTCTAGTCTATGCATCATGTTTTAGAAAAAGTACGAAAATGTTTTAGCATATGTTTTCACGACTTAATGTAGAAACTGCAACGATGTAAAAAGAAAATGTAAAGTGTCTGAGGGAAGTGGTTCACCCTTCAGATGTAGATTGTGGAACGTCCAGAAAATATAAAGTGTCTAAGGGATGTGGTTCACCCTTCAGATGTAGATTGTGGAACGTCTAGAAAATGTAGTGTCCGAAGGAAGTGGTTCAACCTTCGGATGAAGTTGTGGAACGTCTAGAGATGGAGAAACTAATCCGCCCTCCATTGGTAGAGGATTACATGAATGAATGATAGAAACGAAATGATTATGTACGATGAAACATGAATGATAGAAACGAAATGATTATGTACGATGAAACACGAATGAATGATAGAAACAATGAAAATGTTAGAACGGAAACGAAATGATTATGTACGATGAAATAGTAGAAACTACATATGTTAAGTTAAATGTTTTAAATTCATATTTGCATTACTTGCTAAGAGTTATAATTCAATTCCGATTTCGATTCTGGTTTCGATTTCGGTTTAGTTTCAGCTTAGAGTTTATTTAAAGTATAGAGATAAGTAATTGTTGGAATAAAAAAAAAATATAGTACGGAAAATTGTGTACAGTATTAGGGACGTTACACTAAGCATTAGGCTTATAATGTGAGTTCTGTGATGTAGGTGAAGAAGAACAGGTACGGTGAATTTCACGAGCATGTTAGGGTTATGGACGCGGTTGGAGGAGTACGACCATGGCGGAAACCCGGCAACATTGTTAGGGCTATTCCGACCGTGGTTGGTATGAGTGAGGTGTCTATTTTGTTTGGAAATGATTAGGGAGTTTTGAGTATGTGTATTGAAATGTGATTGAAGAAAGCATGGAAATGTTATGTATGTGGATCGAACGGTTTTGATGTGAATATGGTGTTTGTAGAATGTTTAGGATGTGAAGTTGTTATTCGGGAAAGATTAATGTGGATGAGTTTTGGTGATTTGGAAGTAGGTTTGCGAGTTTAAATCGAAATGGGGGGTTTTATGTCGGGATTTGATGAGCTTGAATGTTCGGTTTATGGATGGTGATGGAATTGGTATTGAATAGGTAGAGTTGGTTAAGTTTGGAAGTGATTGGAGGTGTTGATGAGGTACAAAATGAAAAAAAAAAAAGAGAAGAAAGGAAAAGTAAAAACTGTTTCACTGTAGCTCATGTAGAATAGTGGTCGACCGCTATTGCAAGGTGTCGACCGAACTTACAAAGGAATGCAACCCGAGAGCAAAACTGTTTTTGCACTGTAGACCACTTAGATTAGGGGTCGACCGCTATTGCAAGGTGTCGACTGGTTTCAGTACAACCAAAAACCAGAACCTATTTAGTGGTCGACCACTGTTATGAAGTGTCGACCGAAAGCTCTGGGGGTCGACCAGAGTGCTTTTTATAGTGTTAAACTTGAGATTTTGGTTAATTTTATCTTGTAACGAGTCTTCCACGCACAATAGTCTTCCGACGAATGAGGTTAATTGTCTCTAAACAAGTGAGGGTAAGGGATTGAAATCTTAGACAAGTCATTTTAGGCACGTTTAAGTTAGAGCCAAAATGTCGATAGATATAGATTGTAATACCCGAGTCCGTTCTCTAACGAGCGAAACGAAAGAAAATGAATGGACAAATGATGAATGAAACTATGAACGAATGAAAAAAAAAATTTTACGTGAAAAACTCGAGGTCTTAGGTCAATGTAAAGTCAACGTCAGGTCAAGTCCTGTGACGGCCCTACGGGGTTGGGGTCGTTACAAAATTTCTTTAAGGAGGGTAGATTGTAATATATTAAAAATGTGTATCAGACAATTTTGACAAAGGAAGGAAAAACTTTTTTCCAGCTGAAGGATTCTGAAAAATTTAGCCGACGAATGTGCAGCAGACAATTTTGACAAAGGAAGGAAGAACCTTTTTTCAGCTGAAGGATTCTGAAAAATTTAGTCGACGAAGTGCAAAAGCTCAGCCGATAATTTTGACAAAATCGGTTGATGGTTTCTAACAAAAATTGAAATTCTTCCCTATAAATTCAGAAGCTCGAGGAAGGGAAATGACACACCAAAAATCGAAGTTCTTACCTTGTCAGAATCGCCACGCCAAACTTCTAACGAAAAATCTCTCTCGGGAAAAGTCCCCTCTGGCGAAATCTCGCAAGGCCGAACACCCTCTGGCGAAGAACCTCCTCGGCCGAACGCCCTTCCGACCTCACTCGGTGTTCGGCGCTCCCTCGACCGACAATCACTCCTCTCGATCTCTCTCTCTCTCTGTTCTCTGCCCTCCCGAAGAAGAAGAAGAAGAGAAGGAAGGTTTAGTTTTAATTTTAAAACTGAACCGGTTCTTTTAATTGCCCGAATCGAACCGGTTCATTTAAGCACAAACTGAACCGGCCAGCCCAACCCGAACTGGTACTGTTCACTCAAACCGGTACTGTTCACTCGACCAGCACTGTTTATCCGAATCGAACCGAACCTGACCCGACTCAAATTTCGACCCAAACCGATCTAGGATTTTACTGGTATGAAATTTCTACCTAAATTCTTGTGAAATTGATTTACTAAAGTGAGAAATTTATACTAGATATTTTATTTAGGTAGAAAATTTTCGAGAGTTGCCAAAATCAATTTAATTCGATCCGATTCGACCTAAGACCACACATAAGAAAATTCTGCCCAAATTATTCTGAAATTTAGATTTATTTAAGTAAGATTTTAATACCAAATATTTTTAGACATGAAATTATTTGAAAATTCAGAAAATCCCGATAATCCTACTTGGTTGGAATTCATGTAAGTGAAAATACAAATTTTTCAACGTTTTGGCTACAGCTCTACATCACAATAAATTTATGTTATTTTTCTATAATTGTTTTATTACACGATTTGATATATGAGCACTCATGTTTAGGCATTGATATAAAATAGTCTAAAAGATAATATTTGTAGGACATTTGTATATGTATGAAAATGATGGAATTGACGGGAATTACGTGAAAGCAAGAGCTTTAACGTTAAAAGTAAAAGAGGAAGAAACCATGAGATGGCTATGTCTTAAAAGAATGTTGACTTTCAACCAATATGTAACAGTTAACAGGATTCGGTAAAAGTACATGTTTTGAATTACACGTATTCTCACTTATTGAGTTTTTCTCACTGTTTTGTAAATTGTGATGTAGGTGAATTTTTATCTGAGAAACAAATGGCTGTGATTGATAACCTCCCAGAGGCAAATGAGTATACAGAAGAATGAAATGTTTTTGAGGAAATGATGTAAATTAGTATGTTTAAATTTTCTAGGATATTTCACGTTTTATTGTCGAAAACTTTGAATAAATTTTGTTGGATTTTATTACTTAATAAATAATTATTAATTCTGCTTTTATTTCAATGATGACCCATTTAATTAATGTTTAAGTTTTAAGCTTCTGTGCATTTAATGTTTCAATAATTATTTAAAGAGAATTTCAAAATATTATAGAATTAGGGTTTTAACGCTCGAATTTAATTTGATAAAATGATTGGGAAAAAATTTTAAGGTTTTGAAATTAGGGTTTCAAATTGAGAAATCAAATTGGAGATTTTAAATTTGGGGCGTTACACCTTCGTACCTCTAGATTTCAAAATTCCAAAAGAAGCTTGGAGCGGTAAAAAGGTAAACCTTTCTTTTCTAAAGGTGTTGGTTGTTTATCATATGTTCACATTGATGATTCTGATAGAAGCAAGCTTAATATGAAGTCTACGAAATATTATTTATTGGTTATGGTGACGCCGAGTTTGGTTATCTTTTCTGGAATAATCAAAATCAGAATATCATTCACAGCAGGAACGTCATTTTCAACGAACAGGTCTTTTACAAAGATGTTGTTGGCAAGACTTCTGATAGTGGGGGTTCCGAATTGAAAGAGTGTACTACGGTCAATTTGAGAGATTTTTCAGCTGATAATACTCCAACTGTCGAAGAAAATCGGGGTGTTGTTGAAAAAAAGGTTGACGAGAATGTGGCTCCAGAGGTAAATCTACAAACGCCAAATGTTGAACTGAGAAGATCATCCAGAATTAGCAAACCAGTCAAGAGATGGTCTCCGTCTCTTAATTACATCCTGCTAATTGACGCAGGTGAACTAGAATGTTATGAGGAAGCAACACAGTCTGATGATTCGATCAAGTGGGAGGCAGCCATGAAAGATGAGATGGAACTCGTTGAAGTCAAATCAAACTTGAAAATTGGCTAAGTTGTCGAAGGGGAAGAAAGCGCTGCACAACAAGTGGGTTTACCGGATTAAAAAGGAACATGATGGGAGTAGGAGATACAAGGCTAGGTTGGTTGTCAAAGGTTTCTAACAGAAGGAAGGTATTGACTACACCGAGATCTTCTCACCAATGGTGAAGTTGATGACAATCAAAACTGTTTTGGATTTGGTTGCGAAAGAAGACCTTCATCTTCAGCAGATGGACGTGAAAACTGCCTTTCTTCACGGCGATTTAGACGAAGAGATCTACATACGGCAACCACAAGGTTTTGAGGTGAAAGGGAAAGAGAAGCTTGTGTGTAAGCTTCAGAAGAGCTTGTATGACTTGAAACATGCTTCAAGGGAATGGTACAAGAGGTTCGATAGCTTCATGAAGGGTAATAAATTTGTGAGATGTGAATTCGATCACTGCTGCTACATCAAAAGGTTTGATAACTTCTACATTAATCTGCTCCTTTACGTTGATGACATATTGATTGCTGAAGCAAGCTTGCACGAGATTGACAGGCTGAAGAGGGAATTGTCTGAGGAGTTTGAGATGAGGATTTTGGTGCTGCAAAATAAATCCTTGGGATGAGGATCTTCAGGGACAGGGAGGTTCTCATACTTTCATAAGAAGAGTATGTGAAGAAGGTTCTTAGCAAGTTCAAGTTATAGGATGCAAAGCCGGTCACTACACCGTTGCCTGGTCATTTCAGACTATCCAAAGATCAGTCATCCTCGGCCAAGGAAGAGAAGGACTACATGGCTACGTTTCCATATGCCTCCGCTGTCGGTAGTCTTATGTAGGTGATGGTTTGCACATGACCAGACATTGCACATGCAGTGGGAGTTGTCAGCAAGTTTATGAGCAATCTAGGAAGGCAACATTGGGAAGCCGTAAAGTGGATCTTGCAATATTTGAAGGAAGTTCAGGATTCGCTTTATGTTTTTGAAAGTCAGATTTGGGTTTGGATGGATACGTTGATGCTGATAACGGTGGTAATGTTGACAATAGGAAAAGCACAATCGGGTATGCCTACACTTTAGGTGGCACCGCAATCAATTGGGTCTCGAAGCTTCAAGAGGTAGTCACTCTTTCTAGCTGCGAAGTCGAGTATATTGCGGTGACAGAAGCTGCGAAGGAGATGATGTGGTTGCAGCCTTTCTTACGTGAGTTAGGCCAAAACTATGATGGGAGTGTATTGCATTGTGATAGCCAGAGTGCTATCCATTTGGCATAGAACCAAGTTTATTATGGCAAAACAAAGCATATACAGGTGCGTTATCACTTCATCAGATCCGTCTTAGAAGATGGAGTGCTGGCGCTTGAGAAGATCCCAGGGAGTCGGAATCCAGCTGATATGTTGACGAAAACTGTGACGAGTGATAAGCTGAAGTTGTTTGCAACTTCAGTCGGACTTCTTGGATGAGGTATGAGAATGAAGCCACTATAGATGGAGAGATGACGAGATTAGTATGCAAGTAGGAGATTGTTGAGTTGTGGAGTCTACGCTGATTAAAGACCTTATGCAGAGAAATCTGCAGATTTCTTTTTACAAGGGTCTTTAGTGTTGGGGATATTTTGATTATTTTATCCTCTTATTTTGTTGCCCTATTTCGTTGAATATATAAAGATGTATTTAGGGTTTCAAATGATTGTAGAGAGCATGAGAGGCAGAGACAGGATTGTAACTCATTTCTTTTTCATCTTAGTGAAATCTCGTAGCAACAAGTGGATGTAGCTCTCGCATTGAGAGTGAACCACTATAAAATCTGTGTCTTCCTATTTTTTGCATTATTATTCGTTTCAAAGCAGGTTGGATTAAAGCGTTTAATCCTAACATAGATAGCTCCTGCACAAAAATAAAAATAGATATTATAACATACTCAAGTATGAAATTCATCTATGGAATCTTAATAAGCACTTAATTACGTCCTAGCGGTGTTGAAACCAATTAATGTGTCCTACGTTGCTGAAGCAGAAGCAGCGCCTGATGTGTAAAAAAATTCTCTATAAGTGCAACTATTATGCCTCGCACGCCGACATCTTCCACATGTCATTGTTGAGTTCTTTCTAAAGATTGTTGAGCCTCGGGGCTTATCGAAATCTAGCACTTTTTTTTTCTTCGGCCTCCAAGGTTGGTGTTTTCTACTTGACGGACAAATTTCATGCATACTTACTTCGAGCCACATGTGTTGGCCACTAAGCGGATGAATGAAGCTTGCATACATCCTCATATAAGTTTTCCGGTGATAGCAATGATGAGCATAATCTTCCGGTGCAATCCTCATGAAATGGATGCATGGAATTGTATGGAGATGTGGAATCCTAGTAAGCTCTGACTGGTAACAAATGTAGTCACGTCTATTCAAATCAACCACATATTGGTCGTTGTCGTTACTCACTTCAAATTGATCAGCTCCTACAAAAATAGAACTTCAATTTCGTGCTGTAAGTTCTAACTTTGCAATCTTCTTCCTAACCTGAGGACATAATATGTTTGTTGACTAAGCCATCTTTTCATGTCTATTTACAATCTGAGACATCAAATACTTTCTAATCATCTCGAACATAGTCAATGTTGATTTGTCCCTCGCAGGTATTAAAAACACATTGAAGAACTCATTCAAATTGGTCAATCTCATGTCACTCTCAGAGAGCTATGTGGGTGGCCGAGTCAATGGAGAATAAGTGTCTCATTTCTCTCTCAAAGTGAGGGCCTAGGCCCTCTGCCCTGATTCAACTTTCCCAAGAGGCAATCAAGCCTTGAAAGATGTCCAATTGGTCTAGTTTAGAGAGCCTAGATTCTCTTCTCCCCAGACGGATCTCAAGTTTTATTATAGCTTAGGAGCCATGCGAGATGTCTCATGCACGATTTTGAATGAGAGAAAGAAGTGAGGAATCCTCTCAATTCCCTTGGAAAATAGAAGGATATAGAAGATTACAATAACCCGTACATATGATTCGATTAAATTATGAATAATTAGAAATTCTACTTTCTTTTTTATTAAAAAGATTTGAACTAAAAAATTTGTGTTTGGTTGCTTTAGTTGCGGTCCACATCACATCTTTGTACACTTTCCTCCAAAAGTCTTTTTTGAAATTTGCGTACATCTCTGAGGCTGTAGCAATGTTGGGCTGACAGTAATACCTCTGCCACAATAGACAACAACCCCCAAGTTAATCAACAACAAAAGCATGTATAAACACACAATTTATAAACAACAGCAAATGCATTATACCTTTTGTCGATACGAAATAAACGTTTAGTTGTAGCCCGACTTAGTGTCTATGTCTGTCTTTAATACTTGCAGAAACTGATGTGAACCCCGGATATTATGAGATTTGAGACCCTTTAACAAGTGGAATAGTTCAAAGGAACGCCTTTTTGAATTAAGAATAAAGTAACCAATCGAAGAAAATTCGATGGAACCATAGTTATCAAAACAAGAGCTTGGCCCGAGCCACACTTGTTGACTGAACCAAAGCTATCAAAATAAGAGCTTGACCCAGACCATACTCATTGGTAAGAACCAAAGCTATCAAGCGAGATTCTTCAAGCGTGACTTGAAGAAGATCAATGTTCTTTGCAAAGAACCAAAGAAACATACTCTCTAAAAAAAACTCAATTTTAAATTCAAACTTCTTCTATTAAATCGAAAGTGTTTTGCCATTAAGTATGCTACATGTTAAAATTAAATTAAATGCTAAAAATAAAAAGAAAATAAAGATAAAATAACTAATAAAATAGTGGGATAAGGATCCTTAGCATGATCAGATGTCATCTCATATTTAAACTTCGTTTGAACATAATTTGAGTAGATTCGGCTAGATAAGATCTTTTATACGATATTTGCATGTACTGTAGCACCTGGTTCTATCGAACCAGCCTTTTATTATTAAAGTAATACACTTGACTAGGTAATGAATTAAATAAGGTTATTGAACAACTTGTTAAGGGTATTAGAGTAATTTACAATGTTCAAAAGTTGGGTAACGTATTTAAGGATAAGGGTTGGGTTTATTGCACTGTAGCCGCCACCCCCCCCCCCCCTCTCATACTCTTCTCTTCGGAAACTTTCAGCTCAAGCAGCCGAGCTCTCTAGGCGATTCTCCTCGCTCGGTTCTCCTTCGACTTAGGTAAGTTTCTTTTCCTTATTTCTCTTGTGGTATAGTGGTGAAATGCCTGGAGGATTGCAATGTGAGGATTTTGAGGATGCTGAGATTGAGTGTAGATTCGGGTTTTAGCGATAAGTAGGAATGCTCGGGTAGTAGAGTTTCTAACTAGATTTCTCGAACCGCTGTTTGATATTTTGAAAGGTTTGGTGAAGCCTTGATTTATATTCTGTATGAACTTAGGTGAACAGACCTCCGAAGTAGCTAGCAACCAGACAGATTTCCAGGAGCCAGGTAAGTAAAGTATTGCTTGTGCCTTCGGGCCTACATCACAAAACAGTAGGTTTATGTATGCTTGAATGTTTCTATTGTCCATGCATCATGTTTTGTTAAAAGTTACGAAAATGAATTTCATGTAAGGAATGGTAAGGTATGAACTGTATGCGACAGACAAGCTATTAAGGGAACTAATCCACCCCTTAACTTATGAAGGGATTTAGACATTGGGAGAATTGATCCCACTCCCAAGGGAACCATGGGATCAGATCAAGTGTTAAGGGAATTCATCTGCCCCTTAATTAAGTAGGAGGATGTAGACATTGGGAGAATTGATCCCACTCCCAAGGGAACCATGGGATCAGATCATGTTATGAACGAATGCGTATGCCACTGAGATGAGAAAAATAGAAACTGCATTTTAGGAGTATAAGTTCAGCATTTTACTTCATTCATATACTGCTTTACTTACTTAGCATTAGGCTAATAGATGAGTTTTGTGATGTAGGTGAAGAAGTGTTAGCAGGTGTGTCTCCTGGTCGTGTTGAGGAATAGTGGACGTTGGAGGAGAGCATTCAGGCTTCGGCATGGTAACTGATGGGGCGGTTTAGCATGTTGTCTACAGATGTGGAGGTTTAGTGGATAATGATTTAATCGAGTATATGAAGTTTTTAGTAAATGAGATTACAGCTATTTGACTTTGTTTTCGAGAATTTCTGATTTTCATGTTTTTACTGAATTTGATCAATACAATGACTTGGAATGTTATGAATGGATTTTTGGTAAAATGTTTTAAGTCTGTTAGATAGTCGAAGCTTTCTCGGGTTATAGACAGGTTGTTTAGTCCATTGGTAGGAATTGAATAATTTTTGTATCAGTGGATATGTGTAGAGGTTTATTGCATTCTGTGGAAGGAAATCGTGTTGATGTCTATCGGAGGAAGGAAGTCTATCGGTAGATGTGGTGTGTCAGTCTGTCGGAAGATGGAAGTCTATCGGCAAATGCCTTAAGGAGTCATGTGAGAAGCACGTGTCGGCAAATGTAGTCTATTCGATCGGAAGGTGTAGAGTATTAAGTCGTCGAGTAGTGATCGGCAGGTGTAGTCTGAGAGAGTTAAGGGGTTTTGTCGTTTAGTGAATCGGAAGATGTAGAGTAATCTGTTTTGTCGTTTAGTGAATCGGAAGATGTAGAGTAATCTGTTTTGTCGTTTAGTGAATCGGAAGATGTAGAGTAATCTGTTTGTCGTTTAGTGAATCGGAAGATGTAGAGTAATCTGTCTTGTCGTTTAGTGAATCGGAAGATGTAGAGTAATCTGTTTGTCGTTTAGTGAATCGGAAGATGTAGTGTATGTTTTAATTCTATCGGAAGGAGTCATATTGTTGTTATCGGAAGATGTCGTGTGTTTATCTATTGAGAGATGAAATTGCGCTGACTTCATCGGCAGATGAAGTTATGTTGACTTCATCGGCAGATGAAGTGGTGTATGAAGTTCTCACGACTTCATCGGCAGATGAAGTTGTGGGTGAAGTCGTGTAGACGTCATCGGCAGAAGCCTTTGGTTTTCTACTTCTGCTTCTTCTGTTGACTTTGTCGTCGGCAGATGAATTCGACTTTTGTAATTCCTTGAGTAGTCCATCACTTAAAACCTTAATTCTTTTGACCGGACACTCGAAATATTTCCATTAATCTTTCCAACAATATTTCACCGCTAGTTTAACCCCATTGTAGTCTTAAATAATTTTTCCGCTGCAAAGTTTTCAAATGTTTTGAACGTTTAGTAAACGTCAAATTTTGTATGTCGAATGAAGTTTTAAATTTATTTGAAATTTCTTAGTCATGGTCAAGTAATGAGTAGCGAACCGGGTTCAGATAACTCGGGGCGTTACAGTATGGTATCAGAGACATTCAGTTAAACCGTTCAAAAGATTACTCATCAGTGCCAACCGTCGCATGAAAGTACTCCAACAACTGTAAGTGTTTATGTTAGCTTCAGTTATAAGATGTTTATGAGTATAGATAACTTTGTGCAGAACCTTAGACAAATGGCTAGACGACCAGGGAGATCAAGAGTACCTAGGGAGATGCCAAACTTGAGGAATGAAGAAGATTCAAGTGTAATTAGACAGCTGACGGAGTTGATGCGTCAGCAGACAGATATTGTGCGACAGCAATCTGACCAGTTAGGTGTGTTATTGAGTCGGGAAACACAAGGAAGTGCCAATTCAGGTCACGTCAATGAGCATTCAGGGGATAGATTTCGTAGGCTGCAACCGCCCACATTTGATGGAAAGTCATCTAACCCGATTGTTGCTGAGGAATGGCTTCGAAAGATAGAGAGCATGTTCAGGTGTGCCAATGTTGGAGAAGGGGAGAAAGTCATTTTGGCAACGTTTCATCTAGCAGGGGATGCACAACTTTGGTGGGAGTCGCTGGAGATCACCACCGATATTGCAACCATGTCCTGGTCGCAATTCAAGGAAGTCTTCTATGAGAAATATTTTAGCACCACTGTCCAGAACGCAAAGAAGGCTGAGTTTTTGAGCTTGAAGCAGACTGGGTCTGTGGCAGAGTACAATAGGCAATTCGAGTCTCTGTCAAGGTTTGCTGGATACCTCGTCCATAGAAATGAGGATAAAGTGTTTCAATACCTGCAAGGTCTAAAGCCAGAGATTTACAGAGGAGTGAAGTACTCAGGCATTAAAGGCTTGTCATTCAGCGAAGTAGTGTCTACTGCATTGGAGGCAGAAGAAGCTGAAATGAAGTGTGCTGGACCAAAGGAAGCCCCGCGAAAGTTCTTCCAGCCCCACCAACAGAGGGGAATAAAGAGACCCGCTGATGGTCAGAGTGGCCAAGGTTCTGGAAAGAAGGTACCGGACACCAAGAAGTTTCCTCAGTGCATGAAATGTATGAAGAGCCACCCGGGCGAGTGTAAGTTTGGGACTGGTAAGTGTTATAACTGTGAGGAGTTTGGGCATTCGTTTAAGGATTGCCCGAAGCCCAGGGTCCTTCGATGTTTCAACTGTAATAAGACTGGCCACGTCATCAGAGACTGCCCAACGTTGAAGAGTGGCCCTGCTAAGATAAAACCGAGAATATTTTCCATGATGGAGTCGGGCGAAGAGGACCAGCCCGCTGTTGTGTCAGGTACTATATTGGTTAATTCTATGCCTGCTTTTACCTTGCTAGATTCAGGAGCAACCCATTCTTTTGTTGCGTCTGCTTTTGCTGATAAATTAGAAGTACAATCCACACCTTCTAGGCATGTATTCAATGTTGCTTTACCCTCTGGTGAACATTTACATTCCAACCAAGTGTTGCATGATTGCATGGTATTAGTAGGGGACAAAAATCTATCTGCTGATTTAATTGTTATGGATATAATGGGATTTGATGTAATCTTAGGAATGGATTGGTTGTTCAAACACCACGCCATAATTGATTGTAGGACTGGGATAGTTAGTTTCCAACCCCCTGGTGGTTTGAAACATACCTTCCAAGCTTCAGAGAAGAGTAAGGAAATGTCTGTTATGACTTCTTTAAATTTTAGACCTTCACCATGCAAGGAGTACTTGTGCTTCTTGGCATGTGTTCTAGATACACAACTTGTAGGTAAGGCAACTCCTCAAAATATCCTTGCTGTCCAAGACTTCCCAGAAGTGTTTCTGGATGACCTTCCCGGTTTGCCACCGGATAGAGAAATTGAGTTTGTTGTAGATGTCTACCCTGGAGCAGAACCTGTGTCTAAAAATCCATATAGACTAGCACCAACAGAACTTAAGGAGTTAAAGAAACAGTTGGAGGACTTGTTGGAGAAGGGATTCATACGCCCTAGCTTCTCACCGTGGGGTGCACCTGTCCTCTTTGTCAAGAAGAAAGATGGATCGATGCGTATGTGCATAGACTATAGAGAATTAAACAAGCTGACCATCAAAAACAAGTATCCCCTGCCTAGGATTGATGATTTATTTGACCAGCTCAATGGTGCAAGAGTTTTCTCTAAGATTGACTTAAGGTCTGGTTATTATCAGTTGAAGGTTAAATCTGAAGATATCCCAAAGACTGCCTTTCGCACAAGGTATGGGCATTATGAGTTTTTGGTTATGTCTTTTGGTTTGACAAATGCACCAGCAGCATTCATGGACCTTATGAATAGGGTGTTTCACGAGTATTTGGACAAGTTTGTTATTGTATTCATAGACGACATTCTGATCTATTCTAGAACTAAGGAGGATCATGCTAGGCACTTGAATTTGGTGTTAGGAGTACTTAGGCAGCACCAGCTTTATGCTAAGTTCTCCAAGTGTGAGTTTTGGTTGGATAGAGTTCACTTTCTGGGTCATGTGATCTCTGGAGATGGAATATCGGTCGATCCAGCCAAGGTTCAAGCAGTTAAGGAATGGCCCCAACCGAAGAATGCTACTGATATTAGAAGTTTCTTGGACTTGCAGGGTATTATAGAAAGTTCATTGAAGGATTTTCAAAGATTGCTACACCTCTTACTAAGTTAACAAGGAAAAATGTGAAGTACTTATGGACCGATGAATGTGAGCATAGTTTCCAAGCCTTGAAACAGAAACTGACCAATACTCCAATCCTGACCCTTCCTGCTGAGAATGGTAAATTTAGTATTTATTGTGATGCATCCAAGATTGGTCTTGGCTGTGTCTTGATGCAAGAAGGAAAAGTGATAGCCTATGCTTCCAGACAGTTGAAAACTCATGAGAAGAATTACCCTACACATGACTTAGAATTAGCTGCTGTGGTATTTGCACTTAAAATTTGGAGACATTATTTGTATGGACAATCTTGTGAAATATTTTCCGACCATAAGAGCCTGAAGTACATTTTCACACAGAAGGAACTAAACATGAGGCAACGTAGATGGTTGGAATTTGTAAAAGACTATGACCTTGAGATTAAGTACCACCCTGGTAAGGCAAATGTTGTGGCAGATGCCTTGAGTAGAGTAACAACATCAACCCCACCTATGAATTTCAGTATGCCATTAACTCTAGAGTCAGAATTCCAAAAGTTTAATCTAGAAGCAGTAACTGATGTGACAGCCATACTTTCAGCCATAACTTTAAAGCCTACCATTCTAGAGAAAATAAAGGAAGCTCAGATAACTGATGACGAGTGTAGCAAGTACAAGTCAAACATGGATTCTACGGACAAGTCAGATTTTAACCATTCTACCGATGGGGTCCTTAAGTTTAGAAATAGATGGTTTGTTCCAGCTGATACCGAACTTAGAAAGGAAATTCTTTCTGAGGCACACTCTTCCAGGTTCTCTGTCCACCCTGGAAGTACCAAGATGTACAGAGATCTCAAGCAGCATTTTTGGTGGCCAGGTATGAAAAGATGTGTGGCGAAGCATGTGGAGTCATGTTTGGTCTGCCAACAGATTAAGGCTGAACATCAAAGACCTGCAGGAACATTACAACCCCTACCGGTTCCGGAATGGAAGTGGGATCAAGTGGCAATGGATTTTGTTACAGGATTGCCTAGAACAACAAAAGGACATGATGCAATTTGGGTAATAGTTGACCGTTTGACCAAATCCACCCATTTTCTGCCGATAAAGATAACATATTCGATGGATCAACTTGCTGAGTTGTATGTGCAAGAGATCATTAGATTACATGGAGTTCCAAGCACTATAGTTTCAGACCGAGACTCTAGATTTACATCTAAGTTTTGGAAAAGTTTGCATAAGGCTATGGGAACGCAACTTAACTTCAGCACAGCCTTTCACCCTCAAACAGATGGACAATCCGAGAGAACTATTCAGACCTTAGAGGATATGCTCCGAGCGTGCATATTAGATTTTCAAGGATCTTGGAGTAAGTATTTACCATTGGTAGAGTTCTCTTACAACAACAGTTTTCAGGCGACTATAGGAATGGCACCGTATGAGGCATTATATGGACGAAAATGCAGATCACCGTTGTACTGGGATGAAGTTGGTGAAGCACAACTACTAGGTCCTGATATCGTGCAGCAAACAGTGGAGAAGATTGCCCTCATCCGACAAAAAATTTTGACAGCTCAAAGCCGACAGAAAAGCTATGCAGACAAGAGGAGAAGAGAACTGGAATTTGAAGTAGAGGATGAAGTTTTTCTTAAGATATTACCATTCAAAGGAGTTGTGAGGTTTGGAAAGAGGGGCAAACTAAATCCTAGATTTATTGGACCGTTCCCAATTCTGAAGAAGATCGGGAAAACAGCTTATCAGTTACAGCTACCAGCCTCTATGGGAGGAATACATAACGTGTTTCATGTCTCTATGTTAAAGAAGTGTGTGCGGGATCCAGCTCAAGTTGTCGAACAGCAAAGCATTGAAATTCAACCTACACTTACCTATGAAGAAAAGCCAGTAAAGATTTTAGATTTTGCAGTAAAGGTATTACGCAACAAGGAGGTACCATTGGTAAAATTCTTGTGGCACAATCAGAATACAGAGGAAGCAACATGGGAGCGCCAGCAAGACATGTTAGACCAACATCCAGAGTTATTCAGGTACTGAATTTTGAGGACAAAATTCTTTTATGGAGGGTAGATTGTAGCACCTGGTTCTATCGAACCAGCCTTTTATTATTAAAGTAATACACTTGACTAGGTAATGAATTAAATAAGGTTATTGAACAACTTGTTAAGGGTATTAGAGTAATTTACAATGTTCAAAAGTTGGGTAACGTATTTAAGGATAAGGGTTGGGTTTATTGCACTGTAGCCGCCACCCCCCCCCCCCCCCCTCTCATACTCTTCTCTTCGGAAACTTTCAGCTCAAGCAGCCGAGCTCTCTAGGCGATTCTCCTCGCTCGGTTCTCCTTCGACTTAGGTAAGTTTCTTTTCCTTATTTCTCTTGTGGTATAGTGGTGAAATGCCTGGAGGATTGCAATGTGAGGATTTTGAGGATGCTGAGATTGAGTGTAGATTCGGGTTTTAGCGATAAGTAGGAATGCTCGGGTAGTAGAGTTTCTAACTAGATTTCTCGAACCGCTGTTTGATATTTTGAAAGGTTTGGTGAAGCCTTGATTTATATTCTGTATGAACTTAGGTGAACAGACCTCCGAAGTAGCTAGCAACCAGACAGATTTCCAGGAGCCAGGTAAGTAAAGTATTGCTTGTGCCTTCGGGCCTACATCACAAAACAGTAGGTTTATGTATGCTTGAATGTTTCTATTGTCCATGCATCATGTTTTGTTAAAAGTTACGAAAATGAATTTCATGTAAGGAATGGTAAGGTATGAACTGTATGCGACAGACAAGCTATTAAGGGAACTAATCCACCCCTTAACTTATGAAGGGATTTAGACATTGGGAGAATTGATCCCACTCCCAAGGGAACCATGGGATCAGATCAAGTGTTAAGGGAATTCATCTGCCCCTTAATTAAGTAGGAGGATGTAGACATTGGGAGAATTGATCCCACTCCCAAGGGAACCATGGGATCAGATCATGTTATGAACGAATGCGTATGCCACTGAGATGAGAAAAATAGAAACTGCATTTTAGGAGTATAAGTTCAGCATTTTACTTCATTCATATACTGCTTTACTTACTTAGCATTAGGCTAATAGATGAGTTTTGTGATGTAGGTGAAGAAGTGTTAGCAGGTGTGTCTCCTGGTCGTGTTGAGGAATAGTGGACGTTGGAGGAGAGCATTCAGGCTTCGGCATGGTAACTGATGGGGCGGTTTAGCATGTTGTCTACAGATGTGGAGGTTTAGTGGATAATGATTTAATCGAGTATATGAAGTTTTTAGTAAATGAGATTACAGCTATTTGACTTTGTTTTCGAGAATTTCTGATTTTCATGTTTTTACTGAATTTGATCAATACAATGACTTGGAGTGTTATGAATGGATTTTTGGTAAAATGTTTTAAGTCTGTTAGATAGTCGAAGCTTTCTCGGGTTATAGACAGGTTGTTTAGTCCATTGGTAGGAATTGAATAATTTTTGTATCAGTGGATATGTGTAGAGGTTTATTGCGTTCTGTGGAAGGAAATCGTGTTGATGTCTATCGGAGGAAGGAAGTCTATCGGTAGATGTGGTGTGTCAGTCTGTCGGAAGATGGAAGTCTATCGGCAAATGCCTTAAGGAGTCATGTGAGAAGCACGTGTCGGCAAATGTAGTCTATTCGATCGGAAGGTGTAGAGTATTAAGTCGTCGAGTAGTGATCGGCAGGTGTAGTCTGAGAGAGTTAAGGGGTTTTGTCGTTTAGTGAATCGGAAGATGTAGAGTAATCTGTTTTGTCGTTTAGTGAATCGGAAGATGTAGAGTAATCTGTTTTGTCGTTTAGTGAATCGGAAGATGTAGAGTAATCTGTTTGTCGTTTAGTGAATCGGAAGATGTAGAGTAATCTGTCTTGTCGTTTAGTGAATCGGAAGATGTAGAGTAATCTGTTTGTCGTTTAGTGAATCGGAAGATGTAGTGTATGTTTTAATTCTATCGGAAGGAGTCATATTGTTGTTATCGGAAGATGTCGTGTGTTTATCTATTGAGAGATGAAATTGCGCTGACTTCATCGGCAGATGAAGTTATGTTGACTTCATCGGCAGATGAAGTGGTGTATGAAGTTCTCACGACTTCATCGGCAGATGAAGTTGTGGGTGAAGTCGTGTAGACGTCATCGGCAGAAGCCTTTGGTTTTCTACTTCTGCTTCTTCTGTTGACTTTGTCGTCGGCAGATGAATTCGACTTTTGTAATTCCTTGAGTAGTCCATCACTTAAAACCTTAATTCTTTTGACCGGACACTCGAAATATTTCCATTAATCTTTCCAACAATATTTTCACCGCTAGTTTAACCTCATTGTAGTCTTAAATAATTTTTCCGCTGCAAAGTTTTCAAATGTTTTGAACGTTTAGTAAACGTCAAATTTTGTATGTCGAATGAAGTTTTAAATTTATTTGAAATTTCTTAGTCATGGTCAAGTAATGAGTAGCGAACCGGGTTCAGATAACTCGGGGCGTTACATGTACTTACATGTGCTTATACATGTGACTTTTAATCCTCGTGTGAGTATGTGATTGGCAGATGTCCTTTTTAATTCATACATGTATATGTGCATGACATGTGTTTTTAAATTCTTATATGAGCATGTGCGTCACACCCTTCTTTTTTAATTATTCTGTGAGCATGTGCACCACACCTTCTCCAATTGTTCATGTAAATCTTTATCTCTCCAATCCGCGTGAATTTTTATCTCTTTCAAACTCGTGTGAATCTTTACCTCTGTCTCTCCAATTTTTGTGAATATTCATGCATCTCTCTTCAAACATCTTTTTGAATTCTACTTTTAGTTTTTTTAATCAAAAACTCATTTTGTACACTTTCAAATGCATCATCTTCCTTCAATAAATCTTTATGCATGTTTAAAAAATCTTTGATTGAATCTTTTATTTTTTGCATTCCTTGGTTCATATCATTCACTTTCCCTTTGAAGAGATTCGTCCTTGAATCTCCTGGATCATACACAAAGAAATTCACACTAGAAAGGTGTTAAGATTGTTAGAAAAAATCAAAACTTAGGAACAAGTAACAAGTGCTTGCTCCCTTGCCAACATTACACTATTTTTCTCACTTTCTTCATCAAGTTCTTTGACATTTTGTATCTCAACTTTGTACTCTTTGGCTCATAGTTGAATATCACTTTTTCTTCGTGAACCTCATGGATATCTTAGAAAATTTCCTCCATTGGACAATTATCTTCTTTTTTGTTGGAATTCCATAAAAATTGGATCTTTTGAAGAAAACTGACCTCTTTTTTGTGCTCTTTGGTTGGTGTCTCTTCGGTTGGTTGCTCTTCGATTGGTGTTTCTTCTTCGTAAAGTTCTTGGCACTTTTGAAAAATTGCTTCTTCCTCCAAATGTTCGATTTTTAGAGGAAAAATAACATCTTCTATCTTGTACTCTTCGGCCTTTTGTTTAACATCTTGTTCCTTCAACTTTTGTTTCTTTGTCTCTTGTGCCCTCTCTTATTCCTCAATCATCATGCCAAAAAGTTGTTCGATCTTTCTCAACGAAACTTTGCACTCTCGAATTTCTTTTTGTCAATAGTATCTATCTTTTTTAGCCTATTATTTACCTCTTTTTCCTTCAACTTTTGTTTTTTTTACCTTTTGTTCTACCAACTCTTTGTAGTATTCCTCTATACCTTTATCATTGAGTTGTTTGACCTCTTTCCATGAAGTTTTTGTCTCTCGATTTTGCTTTCATCGGTAGTATTCTTCATCGACCTCTTCTTAGCATATATTTGCTTTCGAGAGATTCTCATTCCACAATTTATGGTGTAAGAAAAAAAATAAAGTTTCTAGCTTTTTTTTGGACAATTTTGCGTTTTGCAAGAAAGATACAAACTCTTTCTTCCTTTTTTTTAATAAAAATTGAAACTTGGCTTGAAAGATATCAAATTTTTTTTTAGTAGTAGGACGAAAAGACTAAGATAAAGAAGATATTGATAATAAAATTTAAAGATAGCACCTAGAATTGGATGAGCCAAAGATCTTATACCAACTGATGCGAACCTCGGATATTATGAGATCTGAGACCCTTCAACAAGTGAAATAGTTCAAATAAAAACATTTTCGATTCAAGAATAAAGTAAGGAACTAAGACTCTAATCGAATAATTCGATGGAACCGTAGTTATCAAAACAAGAGGTTGACCCGAGTCACACTTGTTGGCTGAACCGAAGCTATCAAAATAAGAGCTTGATGTAGACCAAATTTGTTGGTAAAGAACCAAAGCTATCAAGCGAGATTCTGATTTGAAGAAGATCAATGTTATTCGCAAAGAACCAAAAAAGAAATACTCTCTAAAAACAACCCAAATTTTAATTCAAACTTCTTCTATTAAATCGAAAGTGTTTTGTCATTAATTCGGCTACACGTTAAAATTAAATTAAATGCTAAAAAGAAAAACAAAAATAAATATAAAATAATTAATAAAATCGTGGGATAAGGATCCTTTGCATAATCGTATGTCATCTCATGTTTAAACTCTGTTTGAACATGATTTGAGTAGATTCGACTAGATAAGATCTTTTCTACGATATTTGCATGCACTTGCATGTGCTTGTATATGTGACTTTTAATTCTCGTGTGAGCATGTGTCTGGCGCACGTCCTTTTTAATTCTTGCATGTGCATGTACATGACACGTGTTTTTAAATTTTTATATGAGCATGTTCATCGCACTCTTCCTTTTTAATTATTCTGTGAGCATATG
Source organism: Begonia masoniana (assembly GCA_022432975.1). Lineage (NCBI taxonomy): Eukaryota > Viridiplantae > Streptophyta > Magnoliopsida > Cucurbitales > Begoniaceae > Begonia > Begonia masoniana. The sequence goes on from CM039513.1 coordinate 36,792,939, forward strand.
CACCTCACCCTCTCCAATTCTTCACGTAAATCTTTATCTCTCCAATCCGCGTGAATTTTTATCTCATTCAAACTCGTGTGAATCTTTACATCTCTCTCTCCAATCTTTGTGAATCTTCATGCATCTCTCTCCAAACATCTTTTTGAATTCTACTTGTAGTTTTTTAATCAAAAACTCATTTTGTACACTTTCAAATGCATCATCTTCCTTCAATGAATCTTTATCTATGTTTGGAAAATCTTTGATTGAAGATTTTATTTTTGGCCTTCTTGGTTCATATCAAAAATCATTTCCATGACATTGTTACCATCAATGCTGACAGATGTCGGTAATTGGCCTAGGCAATAGCTCTTAAGATGACAGTCATCCAAACATATGATCGGTCTACCACATTGAATCAAACATCTCTTGAACGCAGGCGTACACATGTACATTCTTTAAAATACAACCTCCGACGTAGACTCATCTACCAAATTTATGCTAAGGACTAGAGTGTTACCCGGCTTAGATCTACGAATTTCTTGTACATAAGACCATAATAACTCGTATTATTCATCGTCCTTCCATTCATTCAATTTTCGGGCTTCACTTCTTACCCTTCTTACTAGACTTGGTGTAATGTTTTTTTTTTTTTTTTTTTTT
>CM039513.1:36793680-36955671 GCA_022432975.1 Begonia masoniana
TGCCAATTACACACTCCAAAACAAACTAAAGAAATTAGTTCATAGAATTTTTTTTTTTTGTAAAAACCCTCGCTTTTTTTTTTTTTTTTTTTTTTTTTTTTTTTTTTTTTTTTTTAAGTCCTTTAATTTTCTCGCTCAAGTTTTTTTTTCAATTTTATTTTTTACACGATTATTCATCAATAAATTAACGAAAAATGTCATGTATTTTATTTTCGTCGATGTTAACATTTATACACTAATGAACTGACTGTTTTTAGACAGCGAAGAAGAGTCAAATCGATCAATTAAAATTTTCTTTATGGAAAATTAGATATTTTTTATTAATAATATTGATGTAAATAAAAATAAGATAACGTGACGTATGTCGCTAAATTTATTGATGAACATCGACATGATGACCATTTAAAAATGAAATTGAAATTATAAAGACTTAAATGGAAAAAAAAATGAAACTGCAATGATCAAATCGAAACAAACTCTAAACTACAAGAACTAATAGAGCATTTTATCTTTCATTCATTGATAGAAATGATTTATAATTATTTGAGAAAAGTTCAATTTAACCCCAAACGTATAGGGTCAGTGGTCATTTGGTCCCTAATGTTTATTTTTGACCCAATCAGACCCTATCGTATACACCGTTTGCAATTCAAACCCTCCCGTTAAATTTTCTGTTAAATTTGACACGTGCTCTGCACATGCACTGCTAAAACCTCAAAATATCCTCATTTCCTCCAGAAATCCCTAAAGTAAAAGTTAAATTTGTCCGAAATCCCTACCGTAAATTCAAATTAAAATAATGAGAGATAGTTTAGTGTATGTTTTTAAAGTGAATTTAACTTTTACTTTAGGGATTTCGGGAGGAAATGAGGGTATTTTGAGGTTTTAGTAGCGCACGTATAGAGTACGTGTCAAATTTAACGAAAAATTTAACCCGAGGGTTTGAATTGCAAACGATGTATACGATAAGGTTTGATTGGGTAAAAAATAAACGTTAGGGACCAAATGACCACTGACTCTATACGTCATGAGCTAAATTGAAATTACCCCTAATTATTTTATAAACGAACAAATAGCAATTGTGTCCTATTATTGAGCTAACATTATTCTATTTTTTAATTCTTGATCCTTATAATTTTGATGGGGCATATTTGTGCCACGTCGCAAATTTATTCAAGCAACAAACAAATCTTTCATATTTTATTTATTTTATTTTTTTGAGAACACTCCTGTAATCATCATTTAATCAAAGCTAGTAGACGTAAATTCCTCTTGATCAAATTCAATCAATCCAAATTATTATTAATAGTTTCTGAAAATAAAATCATGTCACATCTATACGTACTATTAAAATCTAGTACAAGGTCAATTATGTGCTTTTATTCTCAGTGATATCATGTAAAGTCATTACTTAGTTACATGATATCATGGATAGAGAAACATTCGAATGTCGATCTTTAATGCTCAAAAACCCCAACCCGAATATCATAATGAAGAATGAATCACTCTTAGTTGATCTTCTTTGGTTCAGTCCGTTTTGAACGGACTCAGGTTTGGTTCAGAATGTAAAACAAGAAACCCGTAGAGCTTTGTTTGGTCTATTTTATCATAAAAAAACCAAACAAAACCGAATCGGTCTGGTTCTTTACAAAAACAATGGTTGCCTTCAATTGTTTCACAGCTGATAAAGATTGCAGATTGATAAAAATATTGAATTCGGAAACGACAAATAAACTTTAGACGTAGACAAATCAGAAATCTTCCAAATACCAAGGCAAAATGAGAGGTACGGACGATGCCCTATTTGATGAAGAGAAGAACAACACAACACCAACCGCGCAGCTAATTGTTGACTCCCTGCCCAGACAAACATAAATGTCTATCTCCCCCCTCGTTCTATGTTCTTTTTGGCATCATCTTTACAGAAACATTCAAAACCCTAATTCTGTAATTCCGCACCAAATCCATTCTACACCACAGTAAATCTACTAACAAGTTGTAATTTCGAGCTTTTTAGGACACTTAGATAAAGTATATAATCATGAAGGTAAATTTAACTGGAGAGGCCTGACCTGATGAACAACAATCTCTAGGGTTTTCGTGGGACAAAGTTCTGCAAATGTGACAAAGTTTGTACATTATTTTCAGTCTTTTTTAATTTCTGCAGTTGATATTACTGCTACGTTGAGAAAGAAAAGAAACAGAAGGCAGAAGGAAAGTAAATAATCTGTTTGGGTGAAGGGAAAATTTAATGGGGTTTCCTGGAAAATAATTTCGACGTACATTACAAGTTTAGTTTGTGTTGCTTTTCCGGGAAAGTTTGACTGGTCGGTCGGAAATAATGGAGTTGAATTCTTCAGTTGACATGTTTTCAATGTCCGTTGTGTTTTTGTCCACAAGATGTTTAAATTTCGTTCTTGAGGTGTCGCCTTTGACTCCCCTGTCGGTTTGCGACATCAGGTTTTTTAATTTTGTTAGCACGCCAAAAATGAGTTGTTAATCGGGCTTCGTAGTCGAGCCCAAGTCTGATTTTTGGGTGAAATTTTTATTTTCCTACAATTTTTTTAATGAGAACAGAGTCTTCCACGTGTTGTTTATTCGGTCTTAAGATTATAAAAAAGACTACACTTGAGGTATAAATATAACATTATTTTCCGTCAGTTATGTCGAAATTATCAGAAAGCTTTGATGAAATGAATATTTCTTTTTCCATGATTCAAAAATAAAATTGAGTAATTAAACTTTGATATTTAGTGGTTTTTCGACGATCAACGCACGTATATTTTGTCATGACAGCGAAAAACTTGAACGGAATTTTAAATTTACAAACGAGATGCTAATTCTGAGTTTATTGTTTGACTGTTAAGGTTACCTATTTTTCATAAAATATCTTAATTTTAATTAATTAATTTATATCAAATTATTATAATCACTAATATACATATTTCCTTAGTTAATAGGAGGAAATAGGAATACATTTTTATGTTTTTAAATTTACACCATGACACGTACATGTTAATAAGTATTAATCGATTTCTTTGACCTAATAAAATAAATCAAAATTAAAAAAAAAAAAAAAAATCAACCTGCGGCAGCCATATCTACTCTTCTTTTCTTTAATTCTTTTTATGAGGAACATAAAATGTAGACTGCGATCTAATCATTTTTGCATGGGAAACAAAAATTTCAGACTCGTCTTTTCATTTCATATCTCCCGTTACTTCTTGTTTAGGTTTCATTTACTTCTTCTTCTTGTGTTCTCTGCTTCCGCAAAGCTGTGGGATTTCTGCTTCGTGTCTTCTCTCTGATTCTTCTGCAAAGTTGTGGGATTTCTGTTTCGTCTTTTTTATCTGATTCTGCTGAGCATGTGAATTTTTTCATTCTGTTGTTGTGAACTTGTTTCATTTCTCTTAAGTTTTAATTCTCTTTTCTGTGTTCTTTGCATTTGCTTAGAGGTGAGATTTCTTCGGCTCTTCTCTCTGGGGTGTCGTCAATCTGCGTTCTTTGCATTTGCTCAAATGTGAGATTTTTTCTTCGACTCTTCTCTCCAGGGTGTCATGAATTTCTACTGTCCAATTCCATTGTTTATTTTAAAATTGTGCAATAGGTTGCTGTAAATTGGTGTTTGCTTGTTTCGATTTCTGTTTTTTTCATGGGTTCAAAATTTTATTTGTGTGCTCTACTGGTTTTCGTTTCTTTAGTTTTGGGTTGATATTCGGTCAAATGTTTTTTTTCATTATTGTTTGTTTCCTCTTATGCTTTTCTAAACATGCTTAGGGGTGATAGAGTAAAACATAAAAAAATAATAAAATGTTGAAAAAATTACTTTGATGTACATCTTGGTAATGCCTCAAGAAACATGTAACAAAAATAAAAAATAGAATTTTTTCCGAGCTTTTTTGCTCAAGCTCATCATCATGTTAGGAGGCTTTTCTTTTGATGGATAATCAAAGAGAGGATTCTCTTTGAAATTACTATCTTTATTCATACTGTGTTTGAAGAAAGAGGAGAATGTGAATCAACTTTTTTGGATTGCAAGGTAGTATAGTTTTTATGGTCGTGGATGTGAGAGAGTAGCTTGGTATTTGTTGGGTGATTTCGCATTCGATTAGGAATTTGTTGGTAGAGTGGAGGGGCATTGGGTCTATGGAAAAGAAAAGAGAATCCAAGCTCGTCCCCTATGCATGTTTTGATGAATTTGGAATCATACGAATGATGTGATTTTTTATGAGTCTTGTAGCGTTGAGAATTTTAGACATTCTTTTTCAGAACTCTTTTTTTTTTTTTTTGTAAGGAAGTTCATAGTGTTTGGCTTTCATTGTCTTTGGAGATATTCAATATTTTTTTAACTTATTTTTTGTTTTGTACGTCTGTGCTTCCATACACTTATATTTACCCAAACAATACATGAAAAATCAAGATCAGTTATCTGATGTCACACGAAGATCCTTGTGTGACACCGATTTTTAATGTAACGATTGACAGTATAGAAATGCGGAAATAAATGACACAAGAGGTTGTTAACGCAGTTCGGCAACCAACCTACGTCTGCGGGGCCACGCCCAGATATAAAAACATTTCCTTGAGTTAACAAAGTTACAAGACAATCGGACTTATACAAATAAAAACTCCCTCTTATCTTTGTCGCCGCCTCTAGCTAACTTCCTCAACGAAACTGTTTTTGCGAGATCCCCTCGTCTTTAGATCGACCTCTCTCGAGATCTAGATAACAACAAGATCCCCTCGTTGTTGGTTCATCCTGAAACCCATGTTATGGCAAGATCCCCTCGCCCACGATCAAGAACGACAAGCTCCCCTTGTCTAAGAAACAGAATTCCTCCCGAGTTCGGATGCAGCCTCCTCCCGAGACTGTGCTTCAATGAAGAACAAAGAAACTTGCCTCCTGGGACACCGCCTGGAACACCAACACGTTGTCGTCGGATGCAATACACAACACACTCAGTAGAACGAAGAAATCCACAGAATAGATAGAGTGTGTAAAACAATCACTAACTCAAACGCAGACGCGATGAGAGTGAAAGAAGTCGACGGCTCAGCAAACAAATAAACCTTCGCACGCGAGAAACAAAACTCCATCGTCAATCGGTTTTCACAGAAAACGAAAACCTTAAATAGTCTTGGTAACTTCCATATCTTCAATTCGTTCAGTTACCAAATTGGATTTAACACCGCAAGAAATAAGGAAAGCGAATCTTAACAAATTCGGTTGTGTGACACATTAGGAAAGTTTCCGTAACAACTCAGATATTCATCCAAAAATTCAGGAAAGCATACCATTAATCATGAGAATACGAAGCCCAGCAGATTGTACCGAATCTACAGCAAATCAGATTTCCAAATACAAAATTTCCAAAAAACAAGTGCTTTAAGCTTTTGGAAATAACTTCCCTAATATTCTTGTTTTCTTATTTTTCTCCATCACAGAATCCTCATGATTGCTCATATAATACCATCCAATAATTATAATCGGCTATTTCTTGATCACCAAGAATTAAATCAACAAATCGAAAAATAATGTAATTAACATATTATCTCCATATGTGTATATATATTGTCAAAAATACAATTGCCAACTCATATGCAAATCTTTGCATTTACAATCTTCCCCTTTGATATTTTTTGGCAAAATCAATATTGCACACAGGTTTAATAACTCCCCCTGAAAATAACTCCCCTGAATTGTGACTTTAATCATAAAAAAAAATATAACTCAGCATCATCTCATCGTATAGTATCAGAGTAGAGAATATTACCAAAACTCTAAAATACTCCCCCTTTTTGCCATAAAAAGACAAAGAGAATAACACCACCAGATAAAATCAGTAACATCACCTAATAATCTTCAAAATAGCCAAGATGAGTATCAGTAGCACCAGAGCCATCATATATGAATCATACCCATAGCATAATAGTCAATCAACAGAAAGATTATCCAGGGAGCAAATTTAGTGAGATCATAGTCAGAACCAGATAACTTGTTCAAGAGATAGTAAGAGACTAGACAAATGTAAGACATAGTTCAGATAGGATACAAAAATAACGAAAAGAATTAATTAGTTTGCAGGAATCAATTCTGGGCATTACCACTTTCTGGCACACTTGCTGGAACATCCTCTGGAACACTGGATGGACCACCTTCTTCCAGTATTAAGGTTTGTAGGTTTGAAGCATTCATATGAGGATTTTTCTTGTAAATATCATTTAGTAGCCCAAAAATTGTTGATCTCTGTCTTTCTAGCTCAGAAATTTGGATACTCAGGGATTTGGACATATCCGACAAAAACTTCACAGAACGAGCCAATAATGCTAAGTCAGTGTTTGACTCTGAAATAGGCATTCCTTCCACAAACCCTTCCAAGTCATTTACATGTTCGCCCATTCGAAGCGTGTAATTGATTCTTATTTCTTCCTTTTCTTCATACAGTACTTCATGTTCTCTGACAATGTGTTGTTGGGATGATAATATTCCAAATATAAGAGAGGGAACAGGAAGTGCCAACCTTGAATTGTTTCCGTCTGCATGCTTCATTATCTGCTCAAAGAAGAACTTGCCAAAATCCATAGGAATAGAATTGCCAATTTGAAAGAGCAATGCCGCCATAGACTTATTCAACCTTGTGCCATGGGATGTGGGAAGCCAGTTTCTCATAGCAATTTTATGGAGAATACTATATTTGACTGACAATTGAGCAGCAGGAAAATCTTTCCCATGGGGCCAAATTCTTCTAACACCCCCTGGGACATCAAATATGATTCTGTTGAAATCTGGAACAAACAGATCAGAGACAGTCGGCTTTAAACCCAAATAGTCATTGATGATCACTGGGTTGAAGTTAAAGATATGGCCTCTCACAAATACATGGCCAAAGTCAGGATGACCAGAGTCTTTCACCCCGAAATCTAGGTTACAGTAAAATTCATGCACAATCTTCCAGACAAAAGGACAGGTATTTCTGAAAGTTTTCTCTAGTCCCAAACTAACCAAATGATACACAACTGCATCGTATTGAGAAAAATCTCCCTCATGAATTTTTCTTTCTGGCCAAATGTTTCTTTGAGAGAAATTTAGCCATCGACTTGCATGCAATATGGATTTAAAATCGTCAGTCGTAACTTTAAGAGCTGACTTGCTGGGTTTTGTGCCTGGCTTACCCTTAGTGATGGATTTTGAATGAGAAGACTCCTTTACTGGTGGACTTGTGCTTGTTTTTTGTTGTTTGGATTTTGGAGTAGCGGGGGGAACTTCTTTGGAGGACTCAGCAACATCAGTATCTTTTCGGGTCTTTGAAACAGAAGACTTAGATGGTTTTGATGTGGCAGATTTTTTGGATTGAGGAGCATTTGTCTTTGGATACTTGGGAGTATTGAGGCGAGAAGATTTTGATTCTCTTGTGACAGAGGTTTTTGACTGCATTGGTGCAGCTAATCTGGAGGATTTTCTGGTAGATTTTACTGGAGATTTTCCCACAAACACATCTTCATCATCTGTATTCACTTCTTGAATGGCTTCTTGCAGCCATGAGCTGTTTGAAGATGATTCTTTCTCAACCCTTTTCCTTTTACCTTTTGAAGCCAAAGAGACTTTGGAATTTTTTGGTGCCTTGGGCGGCACGGAGCTGGTTTTGAATAGATCTCCTTTGCCAAATTTCTGTTGTACTCCAATGGTGTCAACTTGCCTTATTGGGGTTGCCTCAATAATTTTTGGAGAATCTGTTTTGGTAACACTAGGATTTACCGACGGTGAAATAGGTGAGTAAACCATAATTGCCGATTTGAAACTCAACGTTTTTGCTCGAACATTCACAGAGACATTCTCAGAAATTGTCTCGTCTGAAACTTCCTCAATGATCACCATTGTGAGAGAGAGGCAAGAAAACAAACCCTAGACGAAGATTGAAGAACACGATGAAGAAGGAGAGAGAGAGTGCTGAAACTTCCTGACGAATTGAGATAAATCTCTCACCTTTCACAAATACCAGTCAAATCATAGAATAAAGAAAAATCCCAGAGAACGTGTAATTATTTCGGAAAATAAATCCGAGAATCCAAAAACTTTCTATAAATTAGTAGAATGAATCTTTGCAGAATAAATCATATCTCCATAAGTTAGGAAATAATTCCAATAAAGTTGCTCCAATTTTCTCCGAGAATAACCATCAAATTTTCAAAAGGATATTCAGGATTTGCATGTCACACACGATGTTACTCCATGAAAATACTGATAACTTGCTACAGTAGATTGCCAAAACAAAATAAACAAAATGCCTAAAGCACATTGGCATTTTTTTTAAAATAAATAAATAAATGTACGAACCAACTTACATAATACAGAGGCCAAGGGCAGACCTCAACTCTTCAAATCTTATACCATCCAATGCCTTGGTGGTGAAGATATCCATGATTTGCTTTTCGGTCACCATATGTTCCAGATTTATAACTTTGTCTTCCACAAGAGATCGAATAAAATGATGTCCTATATCAATATATTTTGTCCGTGAATGCTGAACAGGATTTTTAGAAATATTGATTGTACTTAGATTATCGCAGTAGAGAGTCATGACACCCTGTGTAATACCATAGTCTTTCATCATTTGTTTCATCCAGAGAAGCTGAGTACAGCTGCTACCTGCTGCGATATATTCTGCCTCGGCAGTAGACAGAGAAATGGAATTCTGTTTCTTGCTAAACCATGACACCAAGTTGTGTCCAACATAAAAACATCCACCCGAAGTACTTTTTCTATCATCAGAACTTCCTGCCCCAGTCAGCATCACAATGACCTACTAGATTTGCATTAGAATCGAAGGAGTACCAGATGCCATAATCTGTTGTTCCACAAACATATTTTAGAATTCGTTTCACCGACACTAAGTGTGACTCCCTCGGATTGGCTTGAAATCGTGCACCTAGACCCATGCTATAACAGATATCTGGTCGGCTGACAGTAAAATATAATAGGCTTCCAATCATGCTTCTATATAGGTGTGGATCAACAGCAATTCCCTTTTCATCTTTAGAGATTTTCTCGTGTGTCCCAAGGGGTGTTCTACGCGGACGTGCATTTTCAAGCTTGAATTTTTTCAATAAGGTCTTGGCATACTTGGCTTGAGAGATAAAAATACCATTCTTTTCTTGCTGAATTTGAAGCCCAAGAAAATAAGTGAGTTCTCCAACCATACTTATCTCGAATTCACCGGTCATTTGAGCAACTAACTCATCCACCATCGCCTGTGACACCGAGCCAAACACTATGTCATCAACATATATTTGAGCAAGTAAAAACTAACCTTTTGCACGGCGGACGAAAAGGGTTTTATCTACTCCCCCTCGCTCATATTTCTTGGTTAATAAATATTGTGTGAGACGTTCATATTACGAACGAGGAGCTTGTTTAAGCCCATATAATGTCTTCTTCAATTTATAAACATACTTGGGATGATGAGGGTCTTCAAAACCTTTTGGTTGGGCAACATAAACTTCTTCATTTAGAAAGCCACTGAGAAACGCACTCTTCACATCCATTTGATATAGTTTGAACCGCATAACACACGCAATAGCCAAGAGGAGCCGAATAGATTCAAGTCGAGCAACCAGGGCGAATGTTTCATCGAAATCAATTCCTTCAATTTGAGAATACCCTTGAGCAACTAGCCGAGCTTTGTTGCGAGTAATGTTGCCATGCTCATCGGTTTTGTTCTTGTAAATCCACTTAGTACCAATAACATTCACATCGGGAGGACACGGTACTAAGTCCCAAACTTGATTGCGGGAGAATTGACTGAGTTCGTCTTGCATAGCCCCTATCCAGTATTCATCTTGTAGAGCTTCTTTGACATTCTTAGGTTCGATTGTTGAAGTGAAGCATGCCATTTGAATCATTTCTCGATAATTAACTTTCGGCTTATCTTTGGTGCGTATACCATCATTCAGATTACCAATAACCTCATCTATAGAATGATTCTTCTGAACACGTGAAGATGGTTGTCTGTTGTGTGTGATAGATATCTCCGTGTCATCAACTGGTTCTGTTTGCTCTGTGACACCGCTTGAGATATCCGCTGTGACACCAGGTGGAACATTAGTGTTTTCATAATTTGAACTCTGATTGGCATCATCTTTTGGAATAGAAGTTGTGTCCAGAGAGTTATCTATTTGAACGTTTGTGGATTCAATAACAGTTCGAGTTCTTTTATTGTAAACCCGATAGGCACGACTATTTGTGGCATAGCCGAGAAATATGGCTTCATCACTTTTTGGATCAAGTTTCCCCCTGTGTTCCCTCTCATTCAACACAAAGCAGATGCTGCCAAAAGGATGAAAATAATTGAGATTCGGAGTTTTACCTTTCCATATCTCATAGGGTGTCATAGAAGACTTGCCGCGGAGATACACTCGATTAATTGTATAACATGCTGTGCTCATGGCTTCGGCCTAGAACTTTTGAGGAACATCCCTCTCGTGTAGCATCACTCGAGTCATCTCTGCCAAAGTACGGTTCTTCCTTTCAACGACTCCATTTTGTTGAGGAGTCTTGGGTGCCGAGAACTCATGTGCAATGCTAAGATGTTTACAGAAATCCGAGAAGTCTGCATTTTCAAACTCCCTTCCATGGTCGCTGTGTATACGTATAATTTTCAAGATAACACAATCTTTCTCGCGTTGAAGACGAGTACACATTGATTTGAAAGCTTTGAATGTGTCGGATTTTTCTCTAAGAAACTCCACCCAAATGTAGCGTGAAAAATCATCAACTGTAACAAACACGTAACGTTTCCCACCAATACTTTCAACAGGCATTGGCCCCATTAAGTCCATGTGAAGTAATTCAAGAACACGGGAGGTTGTGGAACCCTGTGACATCGGGTGTGACACCTTGGTTTGCTTTCCAATTTGACATGGTCCACACAGTTTGTCTTCATCAAACTTTAAGATAGGAATTCCCCGAACAGCACCTTTTGAGATAATCTTCTCCATCATTCTGAAATTGACATGACCCAACTTTCTATGCCATAAAATAGTGTCTTCCATACTTGACCGAAGGCAGGTAGTTGTAGACGAAATAAAGTAACAATTGTCGGATGATCTAACTCCTTCAATAACACACTTGTTGTTTTGATCGGACACCACACATTTTTCTCTTGTGAATTGCACTTTCAATTCTTGATCGCAGAGCTGGCTAATACTAATTAGATTGGATTTCAGACCATTTACCAATAAAACATTGTTCAACTTTGGTAATCCGGGAACATTCAACGTTCCCCTACCTATGACATCCGTTGAGACACCGTTGCCGAATGTGACTTTTCCCACATATTTAGGAATAATATTCTTCAAATATCTTTCTTCACCTGTCATATGTCTAGAGCAGCCACTATCAAAATACCATGCATTGTTTCCGATCGCCTTTAGAGAAAGATGTGTAACGTTACACTTTAAACTTGATTTCATCACCCATTTCTAATAAGGAAATCTGTAAGAAGAGACATTTCTAACAGTTCCTAGTCTTAGATCCGCAAGATAAGTAAAGCATTTAGGGCGAATATGTCCACGGCGTTGACAATAGTGACATATTGAAACATATTTGTTACCTTTATTGTTGGAGGCATGATAGAAGTTATAGGAATTTGATTTTCTGTCAGTTCTTGGCATTCTATTTGCAGCTTGCTTTCCTTTATAGTCAACTCCCCTGTCTGACATCTGCTGTGACACCGGACTTTCTCTCACAAATTTTATCACAGAACGATTTTCTTTTACTGCCACAGAATTTAAACCTGAACTTTTGCCTTTGAAGCCCAACCCAGACCTATCAATACTTGATTTGCTGATATTTAAAATATCATCAAGATTAGATGAACCCGAACTTAGCATCTTGACATTCTTCTTCATGAGACTTATCTTATTGGTTAGATCATTAGCTTCAGCCTGGTTAGTTTTCAGCTTTGTCTCCAGATCATCAACAACATTTTGTAGATTTTTCTTCTCATCTTTCAAATCTCTAATCTGCGTGTGTAGAAGCTGGTTTACTTTAACAAGCTCAGTCCATTTCTTATGCAGAAACTTATATTCTCCAATAAGATCTTCTTCTGTGACAGGGTCTTCGTCTTCATCACTATTACTAGAAAAATCGTCTGTGACACCGTGTATAACATCATCATTTTCTTCACATTCTGTCTTTCCAACAAGAGCCACTTGATTGCTCTGGAATTCTTCTTCCTTCTCTGACTCATCCTCACTCCAAGTTGCATTCAGAGAATTCTTCTTTTTCTTCAAAGTATTAGCACATTCTGCTTGTATATGCCCGAAGCCTTCACATTCCCTACATTGAATGCCTTTCTTCTTGACAGATTGATCAGACACATAATTTTCATCTCTGTGCTTCTTGTTGCTTGAAGAGCCATTTTTGAAGTGTGTGACACCCGGCTTGACACCGTGAGTATTCCTTCCAAATCTCTTCATAACTCTGCTGAAATTCTTTAAAAGCAGGGCTAGAGATTCCTCCAGGTCATCTTCATCATGCTCACTGTAATTTTGAACCTCTGATTTTAAAGCAATTCTTTTTGCCTTGTTTATTTCGATGTCTCCTCCAAGATTCATTTCGAAAGTTCTAAGAGATCCCATCAATTCTTCTAGCTTCATTTTGGACATATCTTTGGCTTCTTCTATGGCAGTAACTTTATAAGCAAATCTTTGTGGTAAAGACTGTAGAGTTTTTCGAACAAGTTTTTCTTCGAAAATCATTTCACCGAGACCAAACGCTTCATTTTCTATGTCACATAATTTTGCATTGAACTCGCCAATAGTCTCATCTTCCTGCATCTTCAAATTCTCAAATCGAGTGGTTAACATTTGCATTTTGGACAACTTTACCGTAGATGTTCTTTCATAGGTGGTTTGAAGAATTTCTCATGCCCTCTTTGCCGATTCGCATGTGGAGATGAGTCTGAATTGTATTGGATCAACGCCATTGAAGATAGCATTGAGAGCTTTTGAATTACTATTTGCCAAGGCATCCTCTTTAGCCTACCAATCTTCTTCCGGTTTAGGAGTAATAACACCTTTAGCATCCGTATTCATAGGAGGATTCCAACCTATTAAAATAGATCTCCAAGTCTTCTTGTCAATAGCTTTAATGAATGCCCTCATCCTTGCTTTCCAATACGCATAATTGCTTCCATCCAATAATGGTGGACGCATTGTAGAACCTCCTTCTTTCATAGAATCCATCGCACACAAACTGTGATCTTGTCCCGCGGATCCCGCTTGAGAAACAGAAGCGACTCGCTCTGATACCAATTGAAAAATCAAGATCAGTTATCTGATGTCACACGAAGATCCTTGTGTGACACCGATTTTTAATGTAACGATTAACAGTATAGAAATGCGGAAATAAATGACACAAGATGTTGTTAACGCAGTTCGGCAACCAGCCTACGTCTGCGGGGCTACGCCCAGATATAAAAATATTTTCTTGAGTTAACAAAGTTACAAGACAATCGGACTTATACAAATAAAGACTCCCTCTTATCTTTGTCGCCGCCTCTAGCTAACTTCCTCAACGAAACTGTTTTTGCGAGATCCCCTTGTCTTTAGATCGACCTCTCCCGAGATCTAGATAACAACAAGATCCCCTCGTTGTTGGTTCCTCCCGAAACCCGTGTTATGGTAAGATACCCTCGCCCACGATCAAGAACGACAAGCTCCTCTTGTCTAAGAAACAGAACTCCTCCCGAGTTCGGATGCAGCCTCCTCCCGAGACCGTGCTTCAATGAAGAACAAAGAAACTTGCCTCCTGGGACACCGCCTGGAACACCAACACGTTGTTGTCGGATGCAATACACAACACACTTAGTAGAACGAAGAAATCCACAGAATAGATAGAGTGTGTAAAACAATCACTAACTCAGACGCAGACGCGATGAGAGTGAAAGAAGTCGACGGCTCAGAAAAAAATAAACCTTCGCACGCGAGAAACAAAACTCTGTCGTCAATCAGTTTTTACAGAAAACGAAAACCTTAAATAGTCTTGGTAACTTCCATATTTCAATTCGTTCAGTTACCAAATCGGATTTAACACCACAAGAAATAAGGAAAGCGAATCTTAACAAATTCGGTTGTGTGACACTCCGTGTGACACATTAGGAAAGTTTCCGTAACAACTCAGATATTCATCCAAAAATTTAAGAAAGCATACCATTAATCATGGGAATACGAAGCCCAGCAGATTGTATCGAATCTACAGCAAATCGGCTTTCCAAATACAAAATTTCCAAAAAACAAGTGCGTTAAGCTTTTGGAAATAACTTCCCTAATATTCTTGTTTCCTTATTTTTCTCCATCACAGAATCCTCATGATTGCTCATATAATACCTTCCAATAATTATAATCGGCTATTTCTTGATTACCAAGAATTAAATCAACAAATCGGAAAATAATGTAATTAACATATTATCTCCATATGTGTATATATGTTGCCAAAAATACAATTGCCAACTCATATGCAAATCTTTGCATTTACAATACACTTTTTGATTGCTGACGTAAAAAAATGGATAGGCACCTAGGTTATGATTGCGTTGTTGGTAATAAAGGGTCAATAAATTACATACTCTTTAGGTTTTGATAGTTTTCAGTCTTTCGTGAGTAATTTGTTTGTACCATATGTAACCAATATGTTGGGAGATACTTCTTACAAATTCAAATTATAGTAAAGGCAACAAAGCTACAAAATATTTTAAAAGCAATTATTTCCGAGGATGGTCAGCACAAAATTAGACTAAGAGATTCATGCAGTGCTTTTATATGTCTATATTCTTATCATTTCTAGAGAATAGCTTGATGTTTTGAGTTTACTCTCAGTACCTCTATCCTTAAAAAAGAACAATTTACAAGAGTTTGCTAGATATGAAATTTACGTATGTCATTTTCTACTTTGAAGTCTCTTCTTACCAAAAAATTTGAGCCTTGTCTTACCGAATTTCAGGCTTGTCTTATCGTTCGTCATCTATTGGGTCTGCGCTTTCTCTCTTCTTCCTCTGTTTGCATCCTCTAGGTCTGCAATTTTTTGTTTGTGCTGCTGTTCTCGGCGTCGTTTCTCCTCTCCGCTGCTCTTTCATCGTATGTTTTGGAGTTTTCTTCCTTTATGTTCTTCAACTTTTCGTTTATCACTTCTATTTTGGTGCTTTGGATTTCAGATATATATTGGCATTGTATTTTATATAATTGTTTACCCTTTTATGCTTAACTTAGGACGGTTAGCATAATTTTTGTTCTGTTCTCTATATTTTTGTTCTTGAAATAGTTAATTTATTGCTGGTAACATATTCTTTAAATTTCATTTTCCACTAACTAAAGCCAAATGCATTCAAAATCCCTTGCCGATCACGATAAAAATTGTTCTCCTTTTGTCTATATTATGATTGAACTATATTTCCATGAGAAAAGAATATGTTATATTTATTTTGAATTTTTTGTTTTCCTATCAACTGCATTTTTTCTGTGATTGCTCTAAATTATAGTTTCTTTTGCAGTGGTTTGTGGAGGTTTTTTTAAAGATAGTTGCTAAAAATTCTAAGATTTAGGAAAAAAAAATTTATCAGTGAGTTCCATTGAGTTAGTGTTTTGATGGCTTTGAACTTCATCATGTGCATCGAAATTCATACTCTCGATTTCTTAACTGTTAGTTTTGTATGATTGGTTTCTCATTGCATATACAATTAAATTTTGTTCACTCTTTTTTTTTCATGTGCTATTATTTTTTTGTTTCTGCGTTCTGTTTAATTGCTCAGTGTGGTGTTTGTTCTTTTTGACTTCTCTTGTCTGTGTCATCTGAAAAGTTGTCTTTTTATGTTATGTTACTCTTTCTTTATTAACATATTACTTTTTTTTAAAAAATTTTTTAGGCTATTCGAATTTTTTCTGTGTCCTCTGCTCTTTACAGTTGTTTAGGGATTACGTTTTTATTTTTGTCCATTGAAATTTTTCATGTCATTTGAACAAAAAACTGAATTCTTTATTTCCCTTGTTACATGTTTTTTCAATGCGAAGTAATCTTTGAGGTGTCTTTCCTTCTTGGTCTTTTGTTCAAATCTGGTAAGCTTTTATCAAATTTGTCTTTACGCCTTCCAATCCATGTTTAAAATTCATTTTTTTATTTATACCAGTTTAAGTCTTTGTGTTTTCTATATTCTACTCATTGCTTTGTGTTTTTTATATTCTACTCATTGTTTTGGTGATTTCACTGCTCATGCATTCTTAGACATTCTTGGAGTTAATATAGTTTTTTTTTAATCTCATTCTATGCCAAATTCAATTTTTCCTATCGATCTTGTTTGTATCTAAATTAATGATTTTCATTGTAATGATGCTGATATTAATTTGTGTAAATGTAAATATTATTGACATTGATTTTTTGACAATCGACAATTATGGAAAATTATGATATCATGAATTTATGGAAGGTAGTTAACTTTGGAAGTTCAAATCTATAAAGTTTGTAAAAGAAGGAAGGTGGTTACGTGGAAATCAAGTACCTTTATCATTTTGGAAAAATAATTTTTGGAAAGTAGATTTGAAGATTACGAGTTTGTTAAGCTAGATTACAGCGGGATTCAAGATCACAGCATCTAAGGGATTTGATCTCGATTTGTTTACTTGTCGGTTGCTTGGATTTTCCATATGTGTTATTTTCTAAAATCATTTTTGGAAAGTTGATTTGATAAATTGCTTGCTAGATTATAGCAAGATATATGATCACAACATTTGTGGGATCCATTCCTAAATTATTGGGATCCGTTTCTATATAGTTGGCGGCATTTTTCTAAAATAACACAAGCGGTGTCACACAACTGAATTGATGAATTTGGTTTCCTTATTATGTGCAATTCTGATTTGATCTGCTGTTTGAATTAATTCACAGATAAGGTTGTTGCGAATTATATTTAAGCTTTCTTTTCTCACAAGAAAGTGTGCGCAGATTATTCTTTGTTTCATAATTACGTGTGCCGCGAGTTATTCTTTCTCTCCAACACTTTTGTATATGAGTTTGTTATTATTAATTCGATCGTTGATTGAATGTATACACACTCTGTTTGTGGCTGGATCTGGTGATATTCTGAGTGTGTTGATTGGTTGCATCCGAAGACAACGACTGGTATTACAGATGGTGTCACATGTGCGTTTATTGTGTTATTCATTGAAACTCAGTCTCAGGAGGAGGCTGCCCAGAACTCTGGAGGAGTTCTGATCGTGAGCACGAGGATCTTGCCATACACGGATTCTGAGAGGAGTTATCATCGACAAGAGGAGCTTGTCACATTTGGATTCCGGGAGGAGTCATATCAACAAAAAGATCTTGTTGCGTTTAGATTCTGAGAGGAATTGATTTCAAGACGAGGGGATCTCGTAAAAATAGATTTGCTGGAGAAGTTAGGAAGATGCGGCGATAAAGAAAAGAAGGAGTCTTACTTTATGTTAGACCGAGTGTCTTGTAACTTTGTGAACTCAGAGAATTTTTTTTAATTCTGGGTGTGGCCTTGCAGACGTAGACAATTGTCGAACTACGTTACCAACCTCATGTCTCCTTACTTTTTATATTTTATTATTGTCCATTATTGCACTTATTATCGGTGTCTCACGTAGTGTTCCACCACACACTAAGACACCGCGTAACTAATCACAATCTTTCAATTTGTATCAGAGCGGGTCATTTCTGTTTCTTAAGCGGGATTTGCGGAACTTGATCGTGTGTTATTTGTGTGATGGACTCTATGAATAAATGAGGTTTAACAATGCATCCATCTCTATTGGATGGAAGTAACTATGCCTATTGGAAGGCCCGGAATCAAGACTTTAGATGAGAAAGCTTGGAGATCTATTCTGACAGGATGAGATCCTCCCACGACCGTTGATGAAGGTGGTGTTATATCTCTTAAATCAGAAGAAAGTTGGTCCGTGACGGAAGATGCATTGGCAAACATTAATTCAAAGGCTCTTAACGCTATTTTCAATGGCGTTGACCCTATTCAGTTCAAACTTATCTCCACTTGTGAATCAGTAAAAAGAGCTTGGGAGATTCTCCAAACCACTTATGAAGGAACATCGGCGGTAAAGTTATCGAAAATGCAAATGCTCACTACAAAGTTTGAGAGTCTAAAAATGTATGAAGATGAGAGTATTGCCGAGTTCAATGCAAAATTATGTGACATCGCAAATGAGGCATTTGCTCTTGGTGAGACTTTCTTGGAAGAATGATTGGAAAGGAAAAATCTGCGATCTATTCCTCAACGATTTGCTTACAAAGTTACTGCTATTGAAAAATCAAAAGACGTCTCCAAAATGAAGCTTAAAGAACTAATGGGATCTCTTAGAACATTTGAGATGAATCTTGGAATGGACACGGAAGCAAAGAAAGTAAAAGGCGTAGCTCTAAAGGCAGAGACACAGGACGAAAGCAAAGAAAGTAAAAGGCGTAGCTCTAAAGGCAGAGACACAAGATTTGAACGATTATGAAGAAATTTGGGAGAAACAATCGTGGTGTCAGACCCAACGTTAGTAACTCCAAAACGGGGTCCTCAAGTAATAAGAAGTATAGGGAAGAAAATCATGCATCTGATCAACCTCCCAAAAATAGAGGAATTTAATGAGAGAGTGTGATGGTTTTGGGCATATTCAAGCTGAATGTGATAGGGGTGGGCACTGGCCGGTTCGATTTGTTCCCAAGCCTAGACCGAACCGGCCTGAAGGGTTTCGTGATTTTAATCCCAAAACCAAAACCGGTTCTGATTTTTGATCTGGTTCCGGGTCAGTCTCGGTATCGCCCAAGGTTTTTTTTAATTATTAAAAGAAAAAATTATGAAAAACTAAAAAATTTAAAAAATGATAAATATAACAAAATAAAAGAATCAATGCTCAGTTTTTTGATATTTGTACGAATCTACGCATTTTTAGAAAGAAGCTCCCCTGAGCAGTGAGCCATGACTGTGAGGAAAGAGGTCGCAGTCTCGCAGGGAGGTCGCAACTCGCAAGTCGGAGGTCGGGTTGTTCGGAATTTAAACTTCAGAGGTCACAACTTGTAACTCGGGGGTCAGAGTTCGAAGCACTGAGCAGGGTAGACCGAAACTCCGGGGTCGGAGTTTGGAACAGGGGAGACCAAAACTCGGAGGTCGGGTGTTCGGAGGTCAGGTGTTCAGAAATTGGAGGTTGGGATTCGGTAGTCAGTTGTTCGCGAAATCGGAGGTCGGGACTTCACGTTCGCCTGGTGTTAGGGTCGAGATACTGGGATAGCACAGCAGTCAGCAGAGGTCGGAACAAATTTGGTTTAAAGTAGGTCCTTCGATCCGGTCCCCGTTCTTCGGGAAATCAGGCTGTGGACCGAGGACTGGAGCAATGGACCACGGTTCTAGAGACCTCAGACCTCGGATCAGACCGTGGTCCATCACCAGGGACTGAAATCGGACCAAAACCATCGGTCCGGTTAGGTTCTCGGTCCACGGTCCGATCTTGCCCATACCTACAATGCGCCAATACTTTGAATGAAAAAGAAAAACTCTCTCAACACGACTTGGAGTGATCATGAGTCAGAAAAAGAAGATGAGTTTCAGAACAACCATGTCGAATTTGTTGTTAAAGCTGAACATATAGAAAGTGAGTGTTACACAGGATGTCACAGATGATATATAACCTATAATGACGATGATGAAGAGGAAGCCACAAAAGAAGATCTTATTGTGGAATACAAGATTCTCCATGAAAAATGGATCGAACTTGTTAAAGTAAATCAACAGCTACGTAGTCAAATTGGAGGTTTAAGGGATGAGAAGATAAATTTTAAAAATAATGTTACCGAGTTGGAAGAAAAATGGAAGACAAGTCAGGATGAAGTTAAAGATCTATCCAACGAGCTGAATCTCATGAAGAAAAATGTTAAAATGTTGAATTCAGGGTCTACTAAGCTAGATGATAATTTGAGAATCAACAAGTCATGTGGTGATCGTTGTGGTCTGGGATACAAAGGTGAAAGTTCAGTATCACAGACAATATCTTCTGGACTTACTTTTAAAGGGAAAAACTTGGTGTTACAGACAGTGTCTTATGGACTTGGTTACAAAAAAGAAAACACAATGTCACAAAAAATATCAGTAAAGGATATTGATTACAATAGAGAGCAGACTGCAATGAGTTCTACAAAAGCTGTGAAGAAACAACATTCTCACCTTGCTTTCATTTGAAACGGTAATAAATTTAATTATATTTGTCACTATTGCAACCGTCCTGGTCATATTCGTCCTAGATGCTTCACCTATCTGGCTGATTTGATACAAGGTACTGCTAGAAATTTCTCAACTCACAGATCTTCTAAACAAAAATGGGAGAAGAAGTCCAACTTGACATGCAACGTCACACATTTTTCTCTCAAAGCTACTTCAACTGATTCTTGGTACTTCGATAGTGGGTGTTCTAGGCACATGACTAGTGAAGAAAGATTTTTGAAGAATAACATATTCGAAATTATGGGAAAAGTGACATTTGGCAATGGTGTCAAAGCTAGTGTCATCGATAAAGGCACACTAAATGTTCCCGGATTGTCAAAGTTGGAGAATGTTCTTCTGGTGGATGGTCTAAAAGCAAATTTGATTAGCATTAGCCAGTTGTATGATCAAAATTTAAATGTGCATTTTACTCGTGAGAAGTGTATGGTCTCCGATCAAGACGAAAATTGCATTATAGAAGGGGTAAGATCTTCAGACAATTGTCATCTTATTTCCTCTTTACCAACTTGTTTTCGTTCAAGCACAGAAGATTTTATTCTATGGCATCGTAAGTTGGGACATGTTAATATTCGAATGCTGAAGAAGATTATTTCCAATGGAGCTGTTCATGGAATTCTTGTAATAAACTTTGATGAAGGCAGAGTGTGTGGACCGTGTCAAATCGGGAAGCAAACCAAAGTGTCCCACCCAAAGTCACAGATACCGGCAACAACACGAGTGCTTGAATTGCTCCACATTGATCTAATGGGTCCAATGCCATCAGAAAGTATTGGAGAAAAATGCTATGTTTACGTAATAGTTGATGATTTCTCACGATATACACGGGTGAAATTTCTTAGAGAAAAGTCTGACACCTTCAAAGCATTCAAAGTATTATGTATTCGGCTCCAATGTGAAAAAGTTTGTGTCATCATGAAGATTATTTTCATCAGTAGTGACCATGGGAGAGAATTTAAAAATTCAGAATTATTAGAGTTCTGTAGTCAACTTGAGATAGCTTATGAATTCTCGGCACCTATAACTCCCCAACAAAATGAAGTCGTTGAAAGGAAGAATCGAACTTTAGCAGAGATGTCTCGAGTAATGCTACATGAAATGAATACTCCACAAAAACTCTGGGCTAAGCTATGAACACAACATGTTACACCATAAATCAGGTGTATCTCCGTGGAGGAACTTCAATGACACCCTATGAGATATGGAAAGGTAAAACTCCAAATTTAAATTATTTTCATCATTTTGGCAGTAAATGCTTTGTATTGAATGACAGGAAACATAGGGGGAAACTTGATCCCAAGAATGATGAGGCTATTTTTCTTGGTTATGCTACCAATAGCTGTGCCTATCAGGTCTACAACAAACAGACTCGAACTGTCATAGAATCAGCAAATGTTCAGATAGATGACTCTCTGGAAACAACCAATACTCTCAAAGAAGACATAAACTAGAGTTCAAATGATGATAGTTCTAGTGTGCTCATTGGTGTCCCAGGTAGTGTTCCAGGAGTCTCAGGAGATGTCACAGACAATGTTTCAGATTAAACTGCTATAACTAATGAAACAGAGGTAGTTATCTCAAACAGCAGACAACCATCCACTCGTGTCTTGAAAAATCATCGTGCAAATAAGGTCATTGGAGATCTAAATGATGGTATTCAAACCAGAGATAAACTGAGAGTAAACTATCTAGAAATGATTCATATGGCATGTTTTACTTTAACTATTGAGTCTAAAAATGTGAAAGAAACTCTACTAGATGAATATTGGATTGAGGCTATGCAAGAAGAATTTGGTCAATTCACCCAGAATCAAGTTTGGGACTTAGTGCCATGTCCTCCCGACGTGAATGTCATTGGCATCAAGTGGATATACAAGAACAAGAGCGATGAGCATGGAAACATTACCTGCAACAAGGCTATGTTAGTTGCTCAGGGGTACTCACAGATTGAAGGAGTTGACTTTGATGAGACATTTACACTGGTTGCTCATCTTGAATCCATTCGTCTTTTGCTAGACATTGCTTGTGTGATGCGGTTCAAACTTTGTCAAATGAATGTGAAAAGTGACTTCTTAAATGGTCTTATTAATGAGGAAGTTAATGTTGCTCAACCAAATGGTTTTGAAGACCCTCGTCATCCTGAGTATGTCTACAAATTGAAGAAGGCATTGTACGGCTCAAACAAGCTCCTCGGGTATGGTATGAACGCCTCGTGCAATACTTATGGTCTAAGGGATATGAGCGAGGAGGAGTAGATAAAATTCTTTTCATTGGCCGTGACAAAGGTCAGTTTTTACTCGCTTAGATTTATGTTGATGACATAATGTTTGGCTCAGTGTCACAGGTGATAGTAGATGAATTCATCGTTCAAATAACCAGAGAATTTGAGATGAGTATGGTAGGAGAACTCAATTATTTTCTTGGACTTTAGATTCAACAAGAAAAAAAAGGAATCTTCATTACTCAAAGCAAGTATGCCAAGAATTTTTTGAAGCGGTTTAAGTTGGAGAATGCACGTCCTCGTAGAACACGGATTGGGACACATGAGAAGCTCTCCAAAGATGAGAAGAAAATTTCTATTAATGCTTGTTTATATAGAAGTATGATTGGGAGTCTCTTGTACCTAACTGCTAGTCGGTCGGATATTTGTTACAGCATTGGTTTATGTGCTCGATTTCAAGCAAATCCTCGAGAGTCAAACCTAGTGTCAGTGAAACGGATTCTCAAATGTAAATCTAGTTGGCTATTGTGATGTAGTCTAGGCTGGTAGTTCGGATGATCGAAAAAGTACTTTCGGTGGATGTTTTTACTTAGGACACAACTTGGTGTCATGGTTTAGCAAGAAGCGAAATTCTATTTCTCTATCTACTACCGAGACAGAATATATTGCAACTGGTAGTAGCTGTACACAGTTTCTTTGGATGAAACAAATGCTTAAAGATTATGGTGTCACACAAGATGTCATGACACTCTATTGCGACAACATGAGTGCTATTAATATTTCAAAGAATCCGGTTTAGCATTCTCGGACCAAGTATATTGATATTTGATATTATTTCATTAGATCTCTTATAGAAGACAAAATTATTACTTTGAAACATATGGTGACGGAAAAACAAATCGCTAATATTTTTACCAAAGTTTTGGATACTGTGATATTTGAAGAATTGAGGTCTGCCTTAGGTTCTTCTGTGTTGTAAGTCTTTTTTTTATTTTCTTTCATAAAAAAAAAATTGCCACTTGTTTTAGTCGATTTCTTTTGAGCTTTTTTGGTCTATGACTTCCTACATGACACAAGGGGTTCTATAAAGTTTTCGGTGGTCTTTATGGAAATTTGGAGTTAATCTCAAATGTATTGATAGAGGTTTTTATGGGATTTGATCGTGGCATTCAATTAGGTTTATTTCCAAACTTATTGCACTTTTGATTTATTTTCCAAAGTTTATGAGAAGTTGAAGAAATATATATAGAATTTATGATTTATTTCCATGATATCATCGAAATTATTCTCAAAATTCTAAGGGATTTTGGATTTATTTTTTGAAAAATTACATGGAAATTAAAGATATATCTTTGAGATTTGTTGGGATTCAAATTGAGGATTTATGGTTCATTAAAATCAAACGGGAATATATTTAATATTTTTCCTCGTTCTCTAAATCTTTCTCTCTATCAACCCGAAGCACAGTCGATTTTGAAGCTTCTTCTTATCAAGAAGTTAGGGATTTCTGTTTTATGCTTCTCCATGGTCATCATCGAAAAAGTTCTCGAAGATTTTTCTATGGGTAATGTCCTAGAATTTGTCTCTGAAGAAAATCTGGTTCAAAACTCTCTAGGATCGAAGATGACAATCGTTGTGTACACGCCACCGTCAGTTAGAACCCAACCTTCTGATTTCAAGGGAGAGTCCTAAAAAATTGCAGTAGATGCTCTTCCTATTCATCAAGTTGACTCCTCTGGTATAAAGAGGCGGTTTCGTAAATCAAACAATGACCAGTTCAAAACTAGTGCCGTTCTTCCCAGGCCACCGAATCGATAAAAAATTACTCTAACTTCAAAGGGAAAAGGGCTTGAATCTTAAAAGATAATTCTTCTGATGATACTTGGGCGGATAAAGAAGAATCCAAATCGAGTTCTTCTGATGTTGAAACTCAAGAGGCTCCAGTACAAAAGTAATTTAAGAATCTTCGTTTTAAATTCAAGAAAGAAGCATCAAGTCCTGTTTCTGCAAAAATATCTAAACCCAATCACAAAAAATAAAAAACAAGCATTCCAGTTAGAAGCTGTACCAGTTCTAAGTTAGTATCAAAGAAAATATCAAGCAACACAACAAGTAAGTCATTGGCTCCATCTATTATTAAAGATTTAAAATATGAAATTCATGCTAGACGTTGGGAGAAATTTGCAAAGAGAAATTTGTGGTGTGAACGAAATATTCATGAAGGAGATTTCTTGGAATGTGAAGTATTGGTACATCATCTTCTGCATCAAGGCTTGGGAAGAACCTTTAGAGGTCTCAAGTCATTTGTCTCAAGAGTTGTTCAGAAATTCTACTGTAATCTGGACTCTGATGTTAAGGACCATGACCATCCAAATTATGGTCTAGTTTATGTTAAAGGACAAACTCTTAAGTTCACTCCTATAATAATTAACACATATCTGGAATGTCATGGGCTGGATAACGTGGAATTTTTTCATGATTTCAACAAAATCATTGCTAATATCACAGGAGGAGTTAGACGTGCTTTGTCAAAAGGAAATGACTTTCCTGCTTCCCAACTAACAGTCAAATATGGTATCCTGCATAAAATCGCTATGAGAAATTGGCTGCCTACTTCACACAGAAATGGTGTGAATAAATGAATGGCCATGTTATTAATCAAAATTGGAAATGCAATTTCATTTGATATTGGGCAATTTTGGTTAGAGCAAATAATGAAGCATGCTGACAGCAAAAATGAGAGGTTAGCGTTACCTTTTCCTTGCTTGATCTATGAGGATCTATCTTCTCAACAAAAATTAATTAGAGAAAAAGAAATGCTATATATGGAAAGAGACGAGATTCGAATTAGTTACAAGCTACGGATAGGTGAACATGTTAATGACATGGAAAACTTTATAGAAGGTGTTTCAACCTCTGAATCTGTGTCTGATCCTGCTATAGTATCTTACTCCACCAAAACTTTAATTGATGTACTCAAGCACATAGATAATAAGATATCTATACTTCAGGGTCAAAAAATTACTATTACAGGACTCCTTGATGGTCTATTCAAGAAACAAACTTCTATGGAAGGGACAATTAACATGGAGGAACAGGCGATGAAGACTGATCTTGCTGGATCATCAAGGGTTCTGCCTGATGTTCCCGAGGATGTTCCACAGAATCAGGTTTCTTCCAGCAACAATCTAGTGGTTTTGTGACCAGTGAGGACAACTCAGCTTAATGCAAAAGATGGTTGTATGCAGTTGGACAAAGTATTAATCTGGTTTGTCTCTTTTGATGGTATTTCTGGATTTTAAAAGATGTTGGATTTCTTATGAATCTCTAAAATGTTATGTTCTGGATATTCTATTTTTTGTGGATGGATATTTGTTGATGGATATTTTGCTATGTAGGTTATATGCCTTGATATTTCTGTGTGATGACTTTATGGTGGATATTTTATTTTTATACCTTTTTGTCTTTTTATGGCAAAAAGGGGAAGTATTTTACAAGTGATTTCTGATTAAGAAGGAGTTCTGGTTAATTGCCAACATGCAGGGGGAGTTTGTGATTTTGCTAAAAAATGCTAAAGGGGGAGATTGTAAATGTAACTATTATTGGCATTGATTTTTTGGCAATTGGTAATTATGGAAAATTATCATATCATGGATTTATGGAAGGTAGTTAACTTTGGAAGTTCAAATCTATAAAGTTTGTAAAAGAAAGAAGGTGGTTACTTGGAAATCAAGTACCTTTATCATTTTGGGAAAATAGTTTATGAAAAGTAAATTTGAAGATTACGTATAACGACCCCTTTTTCCCAGTAAGATATTGTCCGCTCTGGGGATTTGGCCGTAGCCTAATATCCTCCCCTTCACAAATTTGTTTGGCGAGGACTTCCCAGTCGGTCACCCAACAAATCCGTGAGGGGAGGATATTGGGCTACGAGCCAATCCCTAGAGCGGACAATATCTTATCGGGAAAAATTAGTCGTTATAAATGATATCAGAGTCTGTACCCAACTAAAAATGTGGCCAACGAGGACGTTGGGTGTAACGCTCCGAATTATATAAACCCAGTTTGCTACACAAAATACTGAACCACACTATGACATTCTGAGAAAATTTTAAAATTTCACTCAACGGTCAAAGTTTGACCATTAAAATGTTAAAACTTGCAGTGGAAATTCATTTGTATAAAACGACATTTATTAGTTAATTAAAATATTAAAGACAATTGGTTGAAAGAAAACAAACAAAACAGAACACGTCCACCGCTGAACAGTTCTAGCGATAGAAATAGAAACAAAAGGCATCCACCGCTAAACAGTGTTAGCGGCAGAAGCAGAAACAAAATAATCTCAGCGGTGGACGTAGAGACAGAATACGTCTTCTGCTAACGAACACCCACCGCTCACGTCAGTCGAACGACACGTCGACTACACACGTCTACCGGTCACAAGACGACAAAATTACTACCCACATCTACCGCTCACACCCATCCATCACAAAACGACAAAATTTATCACTCACATCCACCGATCACAAAACGAAAAAACCTATTACTCACATCCACCGTTCACAAAATGACAAAACCTATTACTCACATCCACCGATCACAAAACGACAAAACCTATTACTCACATCCACCGTTCACAAAACGACAAAAACCTGTTACTCACATCCACCGTTCGACAACACCCATCGATAGACTACATCCACCGATAGACTACATCCACCGATAGATTACATCCACCGATAGACTACATCCACCGGTGAAAAATGACACTGTAAACAAACAGACAACTCTGCCTACTAAAAGAACTTGTAAATTTCAACAGCAGCTATTCAAAACAACATAAATCCACAACTTTATAAATCCAAAATAACAATCTACAACTAAAACCAAATCGTGTTTTTCATAATCATAAAAGCTCCAAAATTAATAAAAACATTAAACTCCTGCTGTCATTAACATTCTTAGCATACTAAAACTGAACCATTGTTAACTAGACTTTCACACTACTGACATTAGTTAAACCGCCTCATCAGATTGTCAAGTCGATGCGTGAATGTACTCCTCCTACCAGCCTAGTCCTCAACATACTCAGAGAACTCACCTGCTGAAACTTCTTCACCTACATCACAAAACTCATCTATTAGCCTAATGCTAAGTAAGTAAAGCAACAATGAAATGATATGCTGAAACATAAATCCTAGACATGCAGTTTCTACTTTCACATCTCTGTTGCATTCACGTTCTTTCTCTAATTTGATTCCTCGGTTCCATTGGGAGTTCGATCATTTTTCCCAAAGTCATACATCCTCTTCATAAATTAAGGGGCAGATTAGTTCCCTTAACAGCTGATCTGATCCTAAATTCCATTGGAAAGCGGATCAATTTTCCCAAAGTCATACATCCTCTTCATAAATTAAGGGGCGGATTAGTTCCCTTAACAGCTGATCTATTACATTCAGTTCATACATTGCCATGCCATTACATGTAAATTCATTTTCGTGTTTTTTCCAAAACATGATTCATGACATACAGAAAACATTCAAACAAGCATAAACCTACTGTTTTGTGATGTAGACCCGAAGGCACACATATACTCTAACTAACTCTCATTTACAGCATTCTCAAAACTCGCATTCCTGATATGCCCCGAACCCGAACTAACTCTCACTTACAGCATTCTCAAAACTCGCATTTAAAATCCCCTCTAACATCTATAGCTACAATGTAACAAGAAATCAAAGTAGAACTCACCTAGCTTAGAGAAAATGGGAGGAAAAATTGTCGAGAGAAACTCTGCCTAGCTGAGCTGAATGCCGAGAAAGGAAAATGAGAAAACAGTGGTGGCTAAACCTCATTAAACCCTCATTTAAATGCGTTATCCACTAAAATCTCCATTTACCATTATGCCCTTACTTAGTCACTCATTAACCTAATCAATATTTTTCCCAATTTCATCCATAAAGTGTACACTATTAGATGACAAGGTAAAATCGATTCGATGGAACCGGGTGTTACATTGGGCCCCCAAGGGGAGGTGATTATGATGACCCGAATGTGAACGTATGAAGACGACTGCGGGGCAAATCTCAGGTTGTAGGCAATTTCACATCTCTTAGGGAGGTATATGGAAATGAAACATATGTAAGGAAACCCTCCCAAGATAGTAAGACGCGTTTTGGAGCATAATTGGCAATGGGTCCCATAAGAACTCCGAAGTTAAAAGTGCTCTGGCGAGAGCAGTACCACGTTAGGTGACAACTTGGGAAGTCCTCGTCAAACAAAGCTGTGAGGAGAGGATATTGGGCTACGACTCAATTCTCAGAGTGGACAATATCTTACTGGAAAAAGGGGTCGTTATATTACGAGTTTGTTAAGCAAGATTACAACGAGATTCAAGATCACAACATCTAAGGAATTTGATCTCGATTCGTTTACTAGTCAGTTGCTCGGATTTTCCATATGTGTTATTTTCGAAAATTATTTTTGGAAAGTTGATTTGATAAATTGCTTGCTGGATTATAGCAAGATATATGATCACAACATTTGTGGGATCCATTCCTAAATTATTGGGATCCGTTTCTATATAGTTGGCGGCACTTTCCTAAAATAACACAAGCGGTGTCACACAACTGAATTGATGAATTCGGTTTCCTTATTATGTGCCATTCTGATTTGATTTGCTGTTTGAATTAATTCGCAGATAAAGTTGTTGCGAATTATATTTAAGCTTTCTTTTCTCACAAGAATGTGTGCGCAAATTATTCTTTGTTTCACAATTACGTGTGCCGCGAGTTATTCTTTCTCTCCAAACGCTTCTGCGTGTGTGTTTGTCATTATTCATTCGATCGTTGATTGCATGTATACATACTCTGTTTGTGGCTGAATTTGATGATATTCTGAGTGTGTTAATTGGTTGCATTCGAAGACAACGACTGGTGTTACAGAGGGTGTCACATGTGCGTTTATTGTGTTCTTCATTGAAGCTCAGTCTCTGGAGGAGGCTGCCTGGAACTCGGGAGGAGTTCTGATCGTGGGCAAAAGGATCTTTTCATGCACGGATTTCAGGAGGAGTCATCATCGACAAGAGGAGCGTGTCACATTTGGATTCTGAGAGAAGTCATCATCAACAAGGGGATCTTGTTGCATTTAGATTCTGGGAGGGATCAATTTTAAGATGAGGGGATCTCGCAAAAATAGATTCGCTAGGGAAGTTAGGAAGAGGTGGCGACAAAGAAAAGATGGAATCTTATTTTGTATTAGACCGAGTGTCTTATAACTTTGTGAACTCAGAGAATTGTTTTTGATTATGGGTGTAGCCCCGTAGACGTAGGCAATTGTTAAATTGCGTTACCAACCTTCTGTCTCCTTACTTTTTTATTTTATTATTGTTGCACTTATTATCAATGTCTCCCGTAGTGTTCCACCACACACAAAGATACCGCGTAACTAATCACGATCTTTCAATTTGGTTATGTACCGTTTTCAATTTTCCTATCAACTCTGTTCATATTTGAATTGTTGATCATCAATGTGTTGTATTCGGTATAGTTTCTTAATTTGTGATGTTAACGAAGATATTGTTGTTAAAATTTTGTTAAGTATGTGGTTTTCTACATTGATAGAATTGTGTGTTTGTTTGTTGCATAAATTTATCCTTCTTTAGTAGTGTTTGAAAAAAAAAAACAATAATGATCTTCATTGTAATGATGCTGGTTTTCATTTGGTTATGTGCTGATTTCAATTTTCCTATCAAACTTCATTCGCATTTAAACTGTTGATTGTCGTTGTGATGTATTTTGTATAGTTTCTTAATTTATGATGGTAAGCAAGATATTGTTTTCAAACTTTGAGAAGTATGTGGTTTTCTACATTGATAGAATTGTATGTTTTGTTTGTTCCATAAATTTGTCCCTTTTTAATAGTGTTTTGAAAAAAAAAAAAACCAATTCTTCGATCGTGCCAATGAAACAAATTCGGTCCGGTCCTAGAAAGGACTCGTGTTAAACCCACAAAATAATGAAGAACATGCGCGGGTGAGTAAGTGAGTGAGAACCGAACACAAGTGGAAGAAGGAGATGAAAATCCTATGCGGACCCGAGAGCTATCTTATGTTATGCTTACGGGTGTATGCTTCCCCGTAGGAAAGCAACCACTATCGGGCACCGGTTCGGGCCCCTCGTAGATCAAACTTCCAAGGAAGAATGATGAGGAAAAGCAATACGAGCTTACTCTAGCAACCTTGAGCTAGTAAGCAAGGGAGACCTCCTCCTTTCGCGAATTTTTCCAATGCTTACCTCCAATGAAGGTAATAATATCTTTTTCTTTTGAAGACAAAGGTGACTTCTGTATTGAGAAATTGGCAAAAGATTTTTTTGAACCATTACAAAATGCATGCTATATATAGACCTAAGGTGGAGGCTAGGGTTTCTAAGAGAAGGAAAAGAGGAGGGCCATTGGATGGAGAGAAGATTGATGGCCGAGATTGAAGCTTCCAAATTTGTGACTTGGGTTTGTTCTTCATGGGCCAAAAAGTTGAAGGTGTGCATTCAAGTGTGGGCCTATTTTGTCTTCCAAATGTGGCCAAGTTGAGTTTCCACAAATGTGGGCCAGGCCACCAGCGGTCTTCACCCAAAACCATGCCACCCTCAAGTGACTAAGTCTAATAGTAAAACTAATGCATGAATGAAAAGTAAATGGCTAAGAGTTTGCCAAAAGAAAAATAACGAAAAAGAAAATTACAAAGAGTTGTCATTCAAAAGACAAATTTTGGCTTCTGCTAGTCCAACTAGTGCTCTAGTGTTATCTTCATTCCTTTCCGAGCTTTCCAAGTGGATGTCCCATGTCAAGAGGTGGAGAGGGTGATCCATGTCCAACAAGCTAGAATCTCACGTGGCATCTCCAACTAGATCAACACGTGTTATCGGCCTCCTAGACACGTCAATATTTCCTAAAATGAATGAAGATTAGACTGCTGAGATTCGTGTCCTCTATAAACCATTACAAAAAATGGGTTGATTTAGTACGACAAAGTTTCAAACGCTGCTTCTCATTGATTCAGCGGTAATTTCCCATCCACCCTTGTCTTTTTCATGCTTTTATCTTTTCCTACAAAAATCTGAGGTTTTTTTTATCTCTTCAGGGAACGCGAGTGCATGCAACTTTGTTTTCTTCCGATATTGATCTTTTTGAAAATACCCTACAGTTATTATGTGTCAAATGCTTTGGGCTAAGAAAGTAAGCAAGAGTTTTGAATTGGAGATTACCCCCATCCATGGGTCATAAATAGGCGTACAATTGTCGAAGAGGTACCTATTTATGAGATTAGTTTTTCTCCATAAACATTACCTTCACTCCTTTCGATCAATTGTGATCCTATATTGAGTCCCGACGTTTAATTGGTGAGGAGAGTTTTCTATATCATCTTTATCTTTCACTATTTCATTTTCGTTCCTTTGTTTGTTAATCTTACCTTTGTCTACAATTCTATGTAATTAGAGATCGTCAGAGTTGCAGTTGCTATGTTCCCTGTCAAAACTTTCAACACAAAGTGTGACACCTTGCAAGTTAGAGAAATATTTCTTGTTGATTCAAAGTATGCCTTTCTTTTTCCCTTTTCCCAACTGTTCTTTGCTTTGGAGCATCATCACATTTCTTTTTTCTTTTAGTTTGTCTTCTATTCGGCTTTCTATATAGGGTCAACTTGTATTCAATGAATGCAAGACAATTTGCTTAATAATTCACGATCGTTCTATCATCATTGCTACAGACTTGACCATCTCAACCTTACATGGTATTTTGTTTTAAAGTATTCAATTTTTCATCCTCTTCTAACATCTAATATCTCTTTTTATTCTACTAAAGTATCTATTTTCACTAGAATAAATAGCTCCATTATCATAGACTCCACAGTTTCTGCTTTTCAAGCGCTTAAAAATTATTTGCTTTTCCACAATGCTTGGTCTCGTTCTTTATTTTATTTTATTTTTTGTTTTGCAAGTCTGTCAATAAAAATCTTCCTTCTTCATAGGTATCTCAAAAACTCAACATAACTTGATGATTTCTTACTTTCTTCCATTGATGATGAGTCCAGTATCACGTCTTTTTCATCTATTCCTCCAAAAGAAGATGTAATCAATATAGTTGATCTTCTAAAGAATGCTTATATAATATGTTATACAATGCATTTTTTCCTACTTTTATGATGTTTTCCTTGTTCTTTTCCCCACCTTTTATTGTTAAGTCACTTATCTTCTCTAATTAGGTTGGTCCCACATGAATTCGTGCTTTTATTTCACTTCAGAATATGACTCAGCAATTATTCTACGTCTCATGTAACAAGTGTTATAAATCGACACGTCGTCGTGCAACTGATCTTTTCATTTGTGAAGGTTGCCATGCTGATAACGCAAGTGTTGTTGAAAGGTGATTTCCTTATGCACAACATATTTCTCGCTTGCATTGCACATACTTCTATTTGTTTAAATTTCATTGTCTATTTGTAGATGTTCTATTGAGGTCAATTTGACGAACCACACTGGGGTCGTCAAAAGAATGTTATTTGGTAGCAATGCTAAATATATGTTATTCATAGAAATTGAATCTTTGGTTGCCATGACACGTGAGATAGGAGTCTTTGTGCTTCTCCATTCTATTCAATGGACTTAGTAATTCGAAAACCTATTAATTACCTTTGCTTGTTGCACCTTTAATCGATTTATATTTTGCAAAATTTAGGAAAGTAATGACAAAGGTAGTTGCATCCTTTGGGGCAATTTGGGGCAAAAAAAACTGTTGTCTGCTACTACAAACTAAAAGTTGACAAAAAAGACTTTGAGAACTACAAAAGCTAACCCTTCTTGGTACTCGCTGTTTCCGAAGAAATTGACACTGTCCATCCTTCATCGCCTCCGGTCCCATTCCTTACATCTATCAAAACTAAAATTCCAAGTTCATCTCATTCCACATTGTTTGAAAAGAGACTACGCGAGCTTGAGGATTGATTGTTTGTTTTGTATCATCTCTGTGATCATTTTGATGATTTGTTTGTGTTATATTTGTTTAGCTTATCTCTTGCACAACTTATGTGATACTTCTTTTGAATTTTTGATGACTTTTTTGTTCTTTAGTTTTGTTAGTGCATGAGACGCCTTTATGCTATAATGTTTGTAAATCGCTTATGATATATATATTATCACCTATAGTATTGTTAAAATATTCTAAGTGCTCCTATTTATATTTGTATTTCATAAACATAGATTTACTACCCTAGTTAGATATCACATTTCTGAATTGTTGTTATGTTAAAAATGTGATTTCAATTACAATTTATTCTTCATATTTACAATTTTTTTGTTTGACAATCAATGCTTATTTTACATTGTATATTTTACAGGTTCAATCGATGACATGTGTCATCCTACTTTGTGGTATGCACGCCAAAGTAATGCGAAAAAAACATCAATTTTCCAAAAGCAACGTGACCTCTATGCAAAGAGGAAAATTACTACCCATTCCAATGAGAATTGTTCGCTTTCTAATTCTTCTACTCTTTTCTAGCACATATTGTTTTTGCCTTTTTCTTTATTTAATTAATATTGTAAACAATTTTCTTTTATCTATATATGCAGTTACATTTGTTATTTTACTATCTTCACGTATGATTGTAACGCCCCGAATTTTATAAATTTGATTCGCTACTCATAACGCTTAATAAAACTAAGACAATCTGGGAAGATTTTAAAAACTTCACTCGACGGTCAAAATTTGACATTTATTTAAAAACATCACGAAAACTTGCAGCGGAAATTCATTTGTATAAAATAGGGTTAAAACAAAACATTAAAACAATACTTGTGTAATGATTAAAATAATAGAAACAATCGGTCAAAAGAACCGAGGACATAAATGTGTTGAATAGTTAAATGTCTTAAATTCGAACACTTCTTCCGCCAAATAGTCTCAGCGGTAAGAGCAGAAACATAAGACATTTTCTGCTAAACAGTTCTAACGGTAGAAGTAGAGACAGAAGAGTCTCAGCGGTAGAAGCTGAACAAAATACATCCACCGATCACAAAACGACAAAATTTACTACCCACACCTACCGCTCACATCCACCTATCACAAAACGACAAAATTTACTACCCACATCTACCGCTCACATCCACCGATCACAAAACGACAAAATCTGCTACTTACATCTACCGCTCACATCCACCGATCACAAAACGACAAAATTTACTACTCACATCTACCACTCACATTCACCGATCAGAAAACGACAAAATCTACTACTCACATCTACCGTTCAACAGTAACACTCGACATCTACCGATTGACTTTGACTTCTGTCGAACGACAGCATCTGTCGACCAACAGTGACACTCAACATCTACCGATTGATCTCTGCCATTCGACATCTGCCGAACGACGCAAAACCACATTAGCATTTACACTCTAAACCATCGGACAACTCTGCCTACTAAAAGAACTTATAAATTTTACTGCAATCATTCAAAACAACTTAAAACCACAACTTTCTAAAAACCCAGAATAGCAAGCTACAAATAAACCAATCGTGTTTTCATAGTCAGGATAATCCCAAAACATGTCAAAACATTAAAACTACTACTGTCATTAAAATCTTCAGCACATTTCAACAACACACTTGTCCACTAAGACTTCACATACTGACATTTGTTAAACCGCCTCATCAGTGTACCAAACTGCTACATAGATGTGCTCCATCAACTTCGCCTATTCTTCTGTAAACTCAGAGAAATCACTTGTTGGAAACTCAGCACCTACATCACAAAACTCATCTATTAGCCTAATGCTAAATAATTAGAGCAAATGTGAATGAAATACTGAATTCATAAATCTTAATCATGCAGTTTCTACTTTCACATCTCAGTTGATTTTGTATTCATTTCTCTGATCTGATCCTTCTTTCTGTTGGGAAGTGGATCAGTCTTTCCCAAAGTCATAACATCCTCTACTAGATTAAGGGGCGGATTAGTTCCCTTAATAGCTAATCTGATCCTTCTTTCCGTTGGGAAGTGGATCAGCCTTTCCCAAAGTCATAACATCCTCTACTAGATTAAGGGGCAGATTAGTTCCCTTAATAGCTAATCTGATTCATTATGTTCATGTCTTACCATGCTGTCGTATATGTAATTCATTTTTGGATTCTTTCAAAAATATGATGCATGACATACAGAAAATATTCAAACACACATAAACCCTACTGTTTTGTGATGTAGGCCCGAAGGCACACACATATACTCTACTTACTTGGTTTTCCTGAGAGATTCCTTGTTGTAAGCTACTTCAAGAGTTGGCTCACCTAAAACATAAGCATAACATTACTTAACTTCATTCTAAACTATCCAGAAATCTAAGGAAACTAGTTGGAAGCTCAGTTCCTCGAGCGTTCCCAATTTATCACCAAAACTCAAACTCAACTCCTACTCTCAGCATTCTTAAAATACGCATCTACAACCCTCTCTATTACCTATAATCATTAAAACAACGAGAGATCAAAGTAAAACTCACCTAAGTCGAAGAAGAATCGAAGAGGGTAAATGCTGGAGAAGAATCTACTCTGCTGAGCTGAGCTGAATGCCGAATGAGGAAATGAGAAACAGTGGCAGCTAAACCTTCATTAAACTCTCCATTTATAACACTTACTTCACAATTACTCAAATGCCCTTGGTTAACCAACTTTAACCTATTTAAGCAACCAATCAAATTTACTTAATTCTATAAAAATAAGAATCACAAAAATGTTACTAATGAAAAAAATTGAGGCTGGCAATTACCGGTTGCTACAATCTACCCTCCTTAAAAGAATTTTATCCTCAAAATTTAGTGCTTAAATAACTCAGGATATCGGCTCATTATGTCATGCTGGCTTTCCCAAGTTGCCTCCTCTACATTCTGATTACGTCATAACACCTTCACTAGCTGAACTTCCTTGTTACGTAGCACTTTTGTTGAATAGTCCAGAATTTCCACTGGTTTCTCTTCATAGGTAAGGGTAGGATGAACTTCAATGTTCTGCTGTTCCACAACCTGAGTTGGATTCCGTATACATTTCTTCAGCATAGAAACATGGAACACATTGTGAATTCCCTCCATAGAGACTGGTAACTGCAATTGATAAGCTGTCTTCCCAACCCTCTTTAAGATTGAGAAAGGTCCGATGTATCTGGGATTCAACTTACCTCTCTTCCCAAACCTTACAACTTCTTTGAACGGTGAAACCTTAAGAAACACTTCATCACCAACTTCAAACTCTAAATCTCTACGTCTTCTATCGGCATAGCTTTTCTGCTGGCTTTGAGTTGTCAAGATCCGCTGTCGGATAAGAGAAATCTTCTCCACTGTCTGTTGCACAATGTTAGGACCAATCAATCGTGCTTTTCCAACTTCATCCCAATATAATGGAGATCTGCACCTTCGTCCATATAATGCCTCGTATGGTGCCATGCCTATTGTGGCCTGAAAACTGTTGTTATAAGAGGATTCCACTAATGATAAATACTTACTCCAAGAACCCTGGAATTCTAATACACATGCACGAAGCATATCCTCCAATGTTTGAATAGTCCTCTCGGATTGTCCATCTGTTTGAGGGTGAAAAGCTGTACTAAAGTTAAGCTGTGTACCCATAGCCTTATGTAAACTATTCCAAAACTTAGATGTAAATCTAGAATCTCGATCTAAAACTATAATGATTGGAACTCCATGCAACTTAACAATCTCATGCACATACAATTAAGCAAATTGGTCCATGGAGTATGTCATCTTAATGGGCAGGAAATGGGTAGATTTGGTTAGACGATCAACTATCACCCCAATTGCATCATGTCCCCTTGCTGTTCTAGGCAATCCTACAACAAAGTCCATCGTTATTTGTTCCCATTTCAATTCAGGAACTGGTAAGGGTTGCAATGTTCCTGCAGATCTCTGATGTTCAGCTTTAATATGTTGGCAAATCAAACACGATCCAATGTACTCCGCCACACTTTTTTTCATATTTGGCCACCAATAATGTTGTTTATGGTCTCTGTACATTTTTGTACTTCCAGGATGAACAGATAACCTAGAAGAATGAGCTTCCGAAAGGATCTCATTTTGAAGTTCTTTATTTGTTGGAACAAACCATCTATTCCGAAACTTGAGAATTCCATCAGTAGAAAAGTTGAAATCTGATTTATCAGAAGAATCCATGCTTAACTTGTACTTACTGCATTCAGTATCATTCACCTGAGCTTCCTTTATTCTCTCCAAAATAGTAGGCCTCAAGGATATGGCAGAAAGCATGGCTGACACGCTGGACACAGCTTCCAGGTCAAATCTTTCAATTCTGTCTCTAAGGCTATCGGTATATCAAGTATCAATGTTGAGGCTGATGTTGTTACTCTACTCAAAGCATCAGCCATAACATTCGCCTTGCCGGGGTGGTATTTGATCTCAAAATCGTAATCCTTGACAAACTCCAACCACCGACGTTGCCTCATATTTAACTCTTTCTGTGTGAAAATATTCTTCAGACTTTTATGATATGAGAATATTTCACAAGATTGTCCATACAAGTAATGCCTCCAAATCTTTAACGCAAAAACTACTGCAGCTAATTCCAAATCATGTGTAGGATAATTCTTCTAATGTGTTTTCAGCTGTCTAGAAGCATAAGCTATTACCTTTCCATCCTGCATCAAGACACAACCAAGACCAACTTTGGATGCATCACAATAAATGCTAAACTTTTCATTATCAACGGGGAGTGTTAGTATTGGGGCATTGGTCAGTCTCTGTTTCAAGGTTTGAAAACTAAACTCACATTCCTCAGTCCACACATACATCATGTTCTTCCTTGTTAACTGAGTGAGGGGTGTGACAATCTTCGAGAATCCTTCAATGAATTTTCTGTAATATCCTGCTAATCCAAGAAAACTCCGAATATCTGTAGCATTCATCGGTTGGGGCCACTCCTTAACTGCTTGAACCTTGGCTGGATCGATAGATATCCCATCTCCCGAGATAACATGACCCAAAAAGTGAACTTGGTCCAACCAAAACTCACACTTGGAAAATTTGGCATAAAGTTAGTGCTGCTTAAGTACTCCTAATACCAAGTTCAAGTGTTTTGCATGTTCATCCTCAGTACATGAATAGATTAAAATATCATCAATAAACACTATGACAAATTTATCTAGATACTCGTGAAACACTCTATTCATGAGATCCATGAAAGCTGCTGGTGCATTTGTCAATCCAAAAGACATAACCAAAAACTCATAATGTCCATATCTTGTGCGAAAGGCTGTCTTAGGAATATTGTAACGCCCCGAATTATATAAACCCAGTTTGCTACTCAAAATACTGAACCGAACTATGAGACTTTACAAAAACTTTAAGATTTTCCACAACCATCAAATTTGACCTTCAAAACGTTAAGACTTGCAGCGGAAAACTTTGTATATAAATGACATTTATTAAATAATTAAAGAAAAAAAAAAATATATTAAAGACCGTTGGAAAGACAAAGAGAGCAGAGCACATCTGCCGCTCGCATTCACCAAAACACTTCTACCGATCACAAAACGACAACATCCTCAACTCACATCTACCGATAGAATGTTATGCGTCTTCCGATCGCTAAATGACAAAAGACTTCTCCTCACTTCTTCCGATCACTAAACGACAAAAGACTTCTTCTCACATCTTCCGGTGGATAAACACCCAACTTCTACCGATAGACCAAAAGAGACTCTAGCAAGAAACAAGTCCGACTGCTAAACAATTTTGTACATCTTGCTGAAATCATTCAAACAACACAAATCCACGACTCATAAAATGAATTCAGAGTAGCAAGATACAATCAAACTCAAATCAAATTTCCAAATTTAGAAAAGAATATCACAGAGGCGTTAAAAGAAACATTAAACTTCTACTGTCATTAAAGTTCTCAGAATTCTTCATCAGAATACCTAACCACTGAAACTCTCATTCAGACAGAAGTTAAACCGCCTCATCAGAGCACCAAACCGTAGTATAGAAGTGCTCCTCCAACTTCACCTATTCCTCAGTAAACTCAGCAAATTCACCTGTTGAAAGCTCATCACCTACATCACAAAACTCATCTATTAGCCTAATGCTAAATAAGTAAAGCAGTAATGAAATAGAATGTTGAAACATAAATTCCTAAACATGCAGTTTCTACTTTCTCATCTCAGTTATATATGCATTCGTTTCTGATCTGATCCCCCTGTGAAATTGGAAGTTGGATCACTTTTCCCAAAGTCATACATTCTCTCTCTCGATTAAGGGGCGGATTAGTTCCCTTAACAACTGTTCAGATCCCCCTGTGAAATTGGGGTTTGGATAACTTCTCCCAAAGTCATACAACATCTCTCTTGATTAAGGGGCGGATTAGTTTCCTTAACAACTGTTACAGTCTGTTCATTCCTTACCATGTCATTTCATGTAAATTCATTTTCGCATAGTTTTCAAAATATGATGCATGACATACAAACAAATTCAAGCCTGCACAACCCTACTGTTTTGTGATGTAGGCCCGAAGGCACAAGCATACTTCACTTACCTGGTCTCTTGGAAAGTATTGGGTGGAAGGCTACCTCGGGAGCTTATTCAAACCTAAAGCCATAGACAGAACATACATTATATATTCTCTAAACTCCATTCTATACCGCAAGAATTCTAGAGACACTATTTTGGAAGGTTAGTTCATTGAGCATTCCTGATTTACCACAAAACCCGAACTAGCTCACCCTTACGACATTCACAATACTCACATTTATACTTTCCCCAATCATCGATAGCTACCAGTACAGCAAGAAATCGAAATAGGGCTCACCTAGTTTGGAGAAGATTCGAGTAGAAGAATCGCCTAGGGAGCTCTGTTGCTTTAGATGAAGACCGAAAGAGAGAAAATAAGGAATAATGGCGGCTACCGTGCATTAAACTCAAAACCTCTTTCCTTAAATACGTTATCCACTTTTAAATTTCTAATTACTCTTATGCCCTTGCCTAGTCATCCATTAACCCTACATTTGTTATTGCCATTTAAAATGTGCCATTAATTCAAAAAGAATTGAGAATTGGTATCGACCGGGTGTTACAAATATCTTCTGATTTGACTTTCAATTAGTAATAACCGGACCTAAGGTCAATCTTAGAGAAGACTCGTGCACCATTAAGTTGGTCGAATAGATCATCAATCCTTGGTAATGGATACTTGTTCTTGATAGTTAATTTGTTCAATTCTCGATAATCAACACACATACGCAATGATCCATCTTTCTTCTTAACAAAAAGAACAGGTGCACCCCACGGTAAATAACTCGGGCGTATGAATCCTTTCTCCAACAATTCCTCCAACTGTGTCTTTAGTTTTCTAAGTTCTGTTGGTGCCAATCTGTAAGGATTTTTAGACACAGGCTCCGCGCCCAGGTAAACATCTACAATAAACTCAATTTCCCTATCTGGCGAAAGGCCAGGAATGTCATCTAGAAATACTTCTGGAAAGTCTTGGACAACTAAGACATTTTGAGGACTTGATTTTCCTACAACCTGTGTGTCGAAAGCACTGGCCAAAAAGGATAAATACTCTCTGCATGGAGAAGGTCTAGCATCGATGGGGGTAATAACAGACATCTCCTTACACTTCTTCAAAGCTTGGAAGGTATGTTTCAAACCACCAGTGGGTTGAAAACTAACAATTCTAGTTCTATAATTGATTGTGGCATAATGCTTAAACAACCAGTCCATTCCTAGGATTACATCAAATCCCATCATCTCCATGATGATGAGATCAGCAGGCAAATTTACGCTTCCCATTGATACCACACTATTAAGCATCACTCGGCTAGAGTGCATGCATTCACCAGAGGGTAACGTGACATTAAACACATGTTCAGTTGGCGTAGGCTGTACATCTAACTTAACAGCAAATGCAGACGCTATAAAAGTATGTGTTGCACCATAATCTATTAAAGTGAAAGCAGGCATAGAGTTAATCAATATAGTACCTGACACTACCGCGGGCTGATCATCATCACCTGACTCCATCATGGAGAATATCCTCGGCTTTATCTTAGCAGGACCATTCTTTAAAGCTGGGCAGTCTCGGTTAATATGACTGTAACACCCGGCATTTTTGGCCAGAAAATTATCCCTCGAATTATCTAATGGGATTAGGTTTATATTAATATAATGTATGTTTTGGTGAGATTTGTTGGAATGTTTAGTGAAAAACTAAACCAAAGTGTAACCAAAGCAGTCATTTAGTTAGAAAACCAATGGAGGGGTTGTTTAGGTAGGAATTAAGGTAGGTGGGAGGAAGCCAATGAATGGCTGTCATGTGTTCAACTTGTTGGACAAGATATACTCTTCCTCCTGTGTGAAACCCTCTTCACTTCTCTTCTCTGTTCTCTCCATTCTCTTCTCTGCTCTCTCTCTTCCAGACGACATGCGACGATTCCAACTTCGTCTCTTCCCTGTTTTCTCCAGTCCTTCTAGTAAAGGTTTGAGACTCATTGAGACGAACAAAGCTTGCAACTCTGCAGCAACAGGTAAGTTCATATCCGTAGGTTGGCCCTTAAGGCCCTACATCACGGAGGTACTAGGTTTTCATTTCTGTAGGGTTGTTGTTGGGTAGATATGTCACAGGTTATGATCTGAGTTATCTGTATTTCTCTTCACGTCCTGCTGTGTTATTCCTGCTGTCTGCTGTTTTAAGTTTAAGCACTGTAAATGCTCATGCATACATGATTTTCCCGAAAGACATGCAAAAGTTTTCTGTGCACGGTTTTGAAGTTAAAAAGGATAAAAATCTTATTGTAATGTACCAGTTAAGTGTGGGACGGGGACTAGTGTTCTGCTATGAATTTCTAGTGCATGGTAGTGCACTTCTGTTACGCCTGTTTCCCTATAAGCCCCACTTCCTGACAGATAAAAAGTAATGTTCAGTAATGTCACTGTATTCCGAAATGTTCATGCACTACATTTTTATATGTTTTTACTGAGCTCTAGGCTCATAGTTGAACTCTCTGATGTAGGTACGGATCCTGTGGATGAGGATCTTGTGCCTCAGTCCGACGAATAGGTGGCTGGTGGCTCGAGCTCATGGGGTGGTTGCTGTAGTCAGACAAGAGTTAATTCTGTGAGAATGTATTTTCTGAAGTTATGCCAAGTTCTGTATCGTCTTTTGAAGTTTTAAAACATTTGAAGTGTAACTTCAGTTTTGTAGGTTCAGTTCTGTATTGATGTCTAAACCTCTGTATTTGACAGTTATATATATGTTTTGAAATGTGTTGAAAATATTCTAGAACTGCTAGGGTTCTTCCTTTTTAGGTTGTGCATAGATGGTCTCGAATTCTAGAGCTATCCATGCAGTTTGTGTTTCTTGAATCTCTGTCAAATATGTTTTACAACCTTGTTTCGAATCGGGTTTTGAAGGTCTGAAACCTTTATGCCTTTTGTTTTGATCTTCCCTTCTTATACGTCTTCCTGTAAAAAGGTTGTCAAATTCTGCCTTTAAAACTACATCTTCCGATTACATCCACCGCTGCTTTAAAAATCACATCCACCGTTGCCTTTTTAAAGTACATCCACCGCTGCCTTTAAATTTACATCCACCAGTGAACTCATTTATGTCTATAGTT
The DNA here is from genome assembly GCA_022432975.1 of Begonia masoniana. NCBI lineage: Eukaryota > Viridiplantae > Streptophyta > Magnoliopsida > Cucurbitales > Begoniaceae > Begonia > Begonia masoniana. The sequence continues at coordinate 36,836,880 of CM039513.1, forward strand.
CACATCCACCGGTAAACAGTTCATTTCTGTCTGTAGTTCACATCCACCGGTGAACTCATTTATGTCTGTAGTTCACATCCACCGGTGAACGCATTTCTGTCTGTAGTTCACATCCACTGGTGAACAGTGTATTTCTGCCCATATCCTCCACCCAGTTTATTTACATCTTCCGTCTGACGTCATCCACATCTTCCACCTGACGTCATCTGCCCATATCCTCCGCCCAGTTTATTTACGTCTTCCGCCTGACGTCATCTACCTAATTCTTCCGCCCCGTTTTATTTACTCCTTCGGCCATAGATCACTCGATTCCGTTATTCACTGTAGCCTTCTTCCAATACGCATTCTAGTTTATATTTCTTATTTATTTTCATTGCATGTATTTTATCATGATTTCCTCTGCATGCCCGTCGTAAATCCAGCCTTTTATTTAAAATGTTCAAAGTGTTCTGTCTCCCTGTTTTCTTTAGTCTTTTATTTCTGTGGTTCAAAAATTAATATGTCTTCTGATTCTGTTCCAAGTATTCTGATTTCCTACTGTTGTTTATTCTGCAGTTCGGTTTTAACTGTTTTCCCGTTTTGTTTTCAAATCCAGAGAAAGTTCTCTCTCTCTGTAAAGTTTTATGGGTTGATCTATTTTAAAAGGGTTCGGTCTGCTCTGTTTATTAAAAAAAAAATAGTCCCCATTTTGAAAGTCCTGGAGTGATGGCTCCTCGGCCCCGATCGGGTCGGGGGTCGTCACAATGACCAACCTTATTATAGTTGTAGCATCGAGTGACACTGGGCTTTGGGCAGTCCCTGAACATGTGTCCAACTTCTTCACAGTTGAAACACTTTCCCGTCCTAAATCTGCACTCTCCCAGGTGATTCTTTAAACATATAGGGCATTGGGGAAACTTCCTAATATTCTGTACTTTCTTTCCTGCTCCCTAAGTAACGACCTCTTTTTCCCAGCAAGATATTGTCCGCTCTGGAGATTGGGCCGTAGCCCAATATCCTCCCCTCACGGCTTTGTTTGGCGAGAACTTTTCAGAAGGTCACCCAACCTGGAATTGCTCTCGCCGAAGCACTTTTAACTTCATAGTTCTTATGGGATCCGTTGCCAATTGTGCTCCAAAACGCGTCTTACTATCTTGGGAGGGTCTCTTTTACATATATTTCATTTCCATATACTTCCCCAAGCGATGTGAGATTTTGACGACCCCCTTTTTACGACCTGTCACCTTCCGGTTTGCCCACGCGGACGTACCGCCATCTGGGTTCCGGTTCGTGCAGCCATCGTACACATACTTACACATCTGGGTCATCACAATCACCCCCCTCGGGGGCCCAACGTCCTCGTTGGCCACATTTTCGGTTGGGTACAGGCTCTGATACCATTTGTAATGACCCCTTTTTCCCAGCAAGATATTGTCTGCTCTGGGGATTGGGCCGTAGCCCAATATCCTCCCCTCACTGCTTTGTTTGGCGAGAACTTCCCAGAAGGTCACCCAACTTGGAATTGCTCTCACCGAAGCACTTTTAACTTCAGAGTTTTTATGAGATCCGTTGCCAATTGTTCTTCAAAACGCGTCTTACTATCTTGGGAGGGTCTCTTTTACATATGTTTTATTTCCATATACTTCCCCAAGCAATGTGGGATTGTGACGAACCCCTTTTTACGACCCGTCACCTTCCGGTTCGCTCGCGCGGACGTACCACCATTCGGGTTCCGGTTCATGCAGCCATCGTACACATACTTACACATCCGAGTCATCACACCCTGGCTACCCTGGCCTTCACTAGGCCTCTTCATCCCACTCTGTTGGTGTGGCTGAATAAACTTTCGTGGGGTTTCCTTTGGTCCAGCACACTTCAATTCTGCATCTTCCACTTCCAATGCCGTGGACACAACTTCTCCGTAAGACAAACCTTTAATACCTGAAAACTTGACTCCTCTGTAAATCTCTGGTTTCAGTCCATGCATAAATTGAAATACCTTATCCTCATTCTTGTGAACAAAGTGTCCTGCAAACCTGGACAGGGACTCAAACTGTCTATTGTACTCAGACACGGACCCCGTCTGCTTCAAGTTCAGAAACTCCACCTTCTTTGCGGCCTGGACGGTGCTGTTGAAGTATTTCTCATAGAAAATTTCCTTGAATTGGGATCAAGACATAGCCAGAACATCAGTGGTGGTCTCCATTGTTTCCTACCAAAGTAGAGCATCCCTAGCCAAATGGAATGTTGCCAAGGTGACACCTGAACATACTCTCAATCTTCCTGAGCCATCCTTCAGCAACAATCGGATTGGATGACTGTTCATCAAATGTGGCAGTTGCAACCTCCAGAATCTGTCTCCTGCTTACTCATTATTGGAACACGAGTTGGCACTCCCTTGCACATCTTGGTTTAGAAGTAGTCCCAGTTGTTCAGACTGCTGATGTACTAAAGTTGTCAGCTCCCTAATTACACTAGGATCCTCCTCAATTCTCAAATTTGGCATCTCTCTCAGTACTCTTGGTCTTCCTGGTCGTCTAACCATTTTGCTATATTCCTGGATAAGGTTAATTACTCTCATAAATATCTAATAACTAAGGTTAGAATAAACACTTACAGTTGTTGGAGTACTTTCATGCGACGATCGGTACTGATGAGTGATCTTTTGAACAGTTTAATCAAATGTCTCTGATACCAAACTGTAACGCCCCGAATTTTATAAATTCAATTCGCTACTCATAACGCTGAACAAAACTAAGACAATATGAGAAGATTTTAAAAACTTCACTCGACGGTCAAAATTTGACCTTTATTTAAAAACATCACAAAAACTTGCAGCGGAAATTCATTTGTGTAAAATAGGGTTAAAACAAAACACTAAAACAATACTTGTGTAATGATTAAAATAATAGAAACAATCGGTCAAAAGAACCGAGGACATAAATGTGTTGAATAGTTAAATGTCTTAAATTCGAACACTTCTTCCGCCAAATAGTCTCAGCGGTAAGAGTAGAAACAGAAGATATCTTCCGCTAAATAGTTCCAACGGTAGAAGTAGAGACAGAAGAGTCTAAGCGATAGAAGCTGAACAAAATACATCCACCGCTCATATCCACCAATCACAAAATGACAAAATTTACTACCCACACCTACCGCTCACATCCACAGATCACAAAACGACAAAATTTACTACCCACATCTACCGCTCACATCCACCGATCACAAAACGGCAAAATTTACTACTCACATCTACCGCTCACATCCACCGATCACAAAATGACAAAATCTACTACTCACATCTACCACTCACATCCACCGATCACAAAACGACAAAATCTACTACTCACATCTACCGTTCAATAGTAACACTCGACATTTACCATTGACTTTGACTTCTGTCGAACGACAGCATCTGCCGACCAACAGTAACACTCAACATCTACCGATTGATCTCTGTCATTCGACATCTGTCGAACGACGCATAACCACATTAGCATTTACACTCTAAACCATCAAACAACTCTACCTACTAAAAGAACTTATAAATTTTACTGCAATCATTCAAAACAACTTAAAACCACAACTTTCTAAAAACCCAGAATAGCAAGCTACAAATAAACCAATCGTGTTTTCATAGTTAGGATAATCCCAAAACATGTGAAAATATTAAAACTACTATTGTCATTAAAATCTTTAGCACATTTCAAAAACACACTTGTCCACTAAGACTTCACATACTGACATTTGTTAAACCGCCTTATCAGTGCACCAAACCGCAGCATAGATGTGCTTCATTAACTTCGCCTATTCTTCTGTAAACTCAGAGAAATCACCTGTTGGAAACTCAGCACCTACATCACAAAACTCATCTATTAGCCTAATGCTAAATAAGTAGAGCAAATATGAATGAAATACTGAATTCATAAATCCTAATCATGTAGTTTCTACTTTCACAGCTCAGTTGCTTTTGTATTCGTTTCTCTAATCTGATCCTTCTTTCCGTTGTGAAGTGGATCAGTCTTTCCCAAAGTCATAACATCCTCTACTAGATTAAGGGGCGGATTAGTTCCCTTAATAACTAATTTGATCATTCTTTCCGTTGGGAAGTGGATCAGTCTTTCCCAGTCATAACATCCTCTACTAGATTAAGGGGCAGATTAGTTACCTTAATAGCTAATCTGATTCATTCTGTTCATGCCTTACCATGCTGTCGTATATGTAATTCATTTTCGGATTCTTTCAAAAATATGATGCATGACATACATAAAATATTCAAACACACATAAACCCTACTGTTTTGTGATGTAGGCCCGAAGGCACACACATATACTCTACTTACTTGGTTTTCTTGAGAGATTCTTGGTTGTAAGCTACTTCAAGAGTTGGCTCACCTAAAACATAAGCATAACATTACTTAACTTCATTCTAAACTATCCAGAAATCTAAGGAAACTAGTTGGAAGCTCAGTTCCTCGAGCATTCCCGATTTATCACCAAAACCCGAACTCAAATCCTACTCTCAGTATTCTCAAAATACGCATCTACAACCCTCTCTATTACCTATAATCACTAAAACCGCGAGAGATCGAAGTAAAACTCACCTAAGTCAAAGAAGAATCGAAGAGGGTAAATGCTGGAGAAGAATCTGCTCTGCTGAGCTGAGCTGAATGACGAATGAGGAAATGAGAAACAGTGGCGGCTAAACCTTCTTTAAACTCTCCATTTATAACACTTGCTTCACAATTACTCAAATGCCCTTGGTTAACCAACTTTAACCTATTTAAGCAACCAATCAAATTTACTTAATTCTATAAAAATAAGAGTCACAAAAATGTTACTAATAAAAAAAAATCAAGGCTGACAATTACCGATTGCTACAATGATATGTGTGCATCTGCCACAATACTTGTTATATAATTCTATAATATTCGCTCTCTACATCTATGATGACCCGAATGGACACGTATGAGGAGGAACCACCCAGTGCTCCGCGAATACCGAGTGAGACTTGGGCCGGAGGGTGACGTGTTGTGTTAAAACTCCACGGATCCCGAGTTGGACTTGGGCCGGAGGGTTCGGTCGTAAAAAAAGGGTCATCACAATCCCACGTCGCTTGGGGAAGTATGTGGAAATGAAACATATGTAAAGAGACCCTCCCAAGATAGTAAGATGCATTTTGGAGCACAATTGGCAACGGATCCCATAAAAACTCCGAAGTTAAAAGTGCTTCTGCGAGAGTAGTACTAGGTTGGGTGACCGACTAGGAAGTCCTCGCCAAACAAAGCCGTGAGGGGAGGATATTGGGCTGCGGCCCAATCCCCAGAGCGGACAATATCTTACCGGGAAAAGGAGTCGTTACAAATGGTATCAGAGCCTGTACCCAATCGAAAATGTGGTCAACGAGGATGTTGGGTCCCCGAGGGGGGTGATTGTGATGACCTGAATGGACACGTATGAGGAGGAACCACCCAGTGCTCCGCGAATCCTGAGTGAGACTTGGGCCGGAGGTTGACATGCTGGGTTAAAACTTTGCGGATCCCGGGTTGGACTTGAGCCGGAGGGTTCGGTCGTAAAAAGGGGGTTATCACAATCCCACGTCGCTTGGGGAAGTATGTGAAAATGAACCATATGTAAAGAGACATTCCCAAGATAGTAAGATCGTTTGGAGCACATTGGCAACGGATCCCATAAAAACTCCGAAAGATAGTAGAAGATGCGTTTTGGAGCACAATTGGCAACGGATCCCATAAGAACTCCGAAGTTAAAAGTGCTTCTGCGAGAGTAGTACCAGGTTGGGTGACCGACTGGGAAGTCCTTGCCAAACAAAGTCATGAGGGGAGGATATTGAGCTACGGGCCAATCCTCAGAGCAGACAATATCTTACTGGAAAAAGGGGTCGTTACAACATCTTTAAAAATATTATTAAACTTCCTTGCACCTCGATTCAGTGGAGTAGGTTCCGTTGGGCATTCATTCTGGACAGAAAGATAGACTGTGCTACAACTTCCTTCTTCTTAAGTGAGGTTTCTGATAGTTGACAATTCATTCTCGACTCGAGGTCTCCCTTTCTAATGTAATGTGCATCTCAAAAGGGGCCTTTGAAGCCTAAACTACAAATTGTTACAGCATAAACATGGGCTGTAGTCCTGTTATTTAAAATATATTTGATATTGTGCTTCCATATTCCATTTCTATACACTAACTGTTTATAACTAGAACCTACACATGCTATTAGTGAACCAATTATTGCTTAGTCACTTGTACTATCCTCTCTATTGTTGTCTACACATAGGGTAATGAATTTTCCTTCCTATGAATTACTTGTCTAACTCGTTCTTTTTTTTTTATTACTTAGAGATTATTTTTCTAACCAAAAAGTTTGTTATACATTGTCATCCTTAAAAACTAATGTCTATTATCATTTCATTATATCATAATAAGTGTCTTATTAATGCTTATATAGATGTCAAGTGTTTGCTACTATGACAAGAGAATTCGTTACCTTCTCATAATCAACTTCTATTATATCAAACACGGATGTGAATTGTCAAATATCTTCTACTTTTGACATCTTTGACATATCACTCGTGCCAAATCATATTCCAACTATTGCACCGTATTTTTTTTGTGGGGCAAAGAAATTATTACATGAAACTCCCTTATTTTGTTGTTCCTCTTGAGAATATTAATTAGTTACAAATGCTACACTAAATGTTCTCTATCGTTTATTCACTGGGAATAATGATGAATCTGATCATTTTTTGAACTTTTGTGGGAACTTATAATAATACTTTCACATTCACTTCTTTTGGTGTGAAGGAAGATAAAAACTTCTCAAGACGAAATAAAGGAATATACACATTCTGTGTTCAAGGCTAGATTTATCATTTTATTAATAAGATAATTCTTGAAAATGGAAGTCCGTCCTACTTGCAGTTATACTTTTATTATATAAATATACAACTACAATATTGTGTCCAATTGATAGATAGACTATCTCCCGTTTTTCTTTTAAAGTTAATGCACATTATGGAAAGAAATTCTCATGAAATCTTTTTTTGTAGTTTGATAGAAATCTTGATCAACAAACTTACAATGCTCCTCACACTTCTCAAGTTGTTGCTGTATGACTTGGTGATGGTTCATCACTGGGTACCTCCAATAGAGAAATTCTTGTGTGTGTGCACTCAAATTCTGTGGAGAAAGTACACCATTATTATGGTTGTTATGATGCCCTAGAATACCTTTTATTGTTTCCTCATGGAGAGACTGGATGACATTAAGGAATTCCTCGAATAGATCATCGCTTGGGCCCAAATCAAAGTGTTTACTTTTTTTAGACATTCTACATTTTCCAACACCCGAAGAGTTGCTAATTAATGAAAAAATGGTATATCTCTATTTATAACCTTTTTTGTCAATTTTATATTGTCTTTTACATATTTTTCGTTTTTTTTAGCTTCTGAACAGGTAAAAAATGAAAAGTTGTCTGCTATCGCGAATATTATTCCTATAAATTGCAAATTAGACATAGAGATTTTTCATGTTTATTGCAATCAAGGCGACTGCTCCAACAATATGTTGTTGATATGTACGTAAAGATTGAAACAACGAGATTGTATTTCTTTCGCACGAACCAAACTAAAATCCATTTAGAACTCTATCAAGTATAGTGGATAGTATTCACGGTGGCGAGACATCCGCCATAAACGTTGGCTGAAAAATTATATTGCCAGGAACATTTATAGGAGGCCCAAGGGACATACGAAAATGTTATATGAATGCAATGACATTGGTGCAGAAATTTAGAAAACCAGATATCTTTTTAGCGATAACTTGCAATCCAAATTGGCCAGAAACCAAATTAGAGTTGCTTCCTTTTGAAGAAGCACAAAATAGACATGAGAGGGCAAAAGTGGAAGAATTAAAACTAAAATTATTTAATCATCAAATATTTAGACCGGTTGCAACACATGTATATGTCATAGAATTTTAAAAATGTGGATTGCCTCATGCACACTTTCTTTTGATCTTGAAACATAATTCAAAGATTTTGTCTCCAGACTCATTTGATAACTTTGTTTGTGCAAAATTACTTGACTGTAAAATTTTTTCTCATTTATATGCTTCAGTTCTCAAACACATGATGCATGGTCCATGTGGTGTAGAAAATTCCATAAATATTTGTATGACTATGGAAGAAAAGTGCAAAAATAATTATCCAAATCTTTTTGCACAGTTATAAGGCATGGAAAGAATTCTTATCCATGTTATCGTCGATAACAGGACAATCAATTTGCCACAGTGCGAGATGTAGTGCTTGATAATCATTAGGTGATTTCTTATAATTCTTATCTCCTTGTATTGTTTGGTTGCCATTTAAATGTAGAAATTTGTTCAACCATTAAAGCAGTGAAATACATGTACAGTACATATATAAAAGACATGACGTATTGTATTTCAAACCAATGACCATGATGCAATATCGTCAAATAATGAAATTCAAGACTATCAGACAGCTCATTGGATTTTTTCACCATAAGCAATGTGGTGGATTTATGGAATTTCTATAAATGAAATATGTCATCTTGTTTATACTCTGTAACTGCATCTCGAATATTAGATTGATTTGCACAATATTCTTCCCTTTAGAATTTAGTAACATATGGTTTGTTTTCAAAGACTATGCTTAATGAGTACTTTCGCAAAAATTGTTTAGATCTATTTGCAAGAAACATACTATATAAGCAATTTCTAGAGTAATACATGGAATAAACGTGATAGAATTTGGGAACTCAGAAAGAAATGAAAGTTTATTGGTAGAGTTGTTTTTGTCAGTCCCGTGGAAGGGGAACGCTATTATTTACGTCTACTTTAAAATCACATCAAAGGTTCGACTTCTTTTGAGTACTTAAACATTGTGCGCGGAACTTTAGTGAACAGATTTTGTGAATCAGCTCTCTTGAATTGTTAATTACAAGATGATGATTATAAAACTTCTAAGCGAGAAGCAACTACATTTCAACTGCCTTTCGTTTTACAAAGGCTTTTTGATACTCTTGTTGTTCATTGTCAGCCAAATAACCCAAACAATCTTTGGAATACTTACAAAGAACAACTATCTGAAGATTACATTGCTTCTAATTTACCTTCAAATGTGATCACATCCAAAGTAGTGACTTGTATTAATAGTATTCTTGAAAACATGAGAAAATAACTAAATGGTTATAATCTTGTTCATCGGGCTTCTAAATCAGATTTATTTTATGAGGACAATCATGAAGTAAATGAAAAAATGGAGTGCAAGCAGATGAAATTGATCTTGCTCATATATCAATGATGCTAAAAAAAGGCATATGACTCGATTTTACAAAAAGTTCTAGATAATGAATTATGTGCATTCTTTATTGATAGTCCTGGAGAGAGTGATAAGACATTTTTATATAGAGCATTACTTGCAAATACTTGCTCAGAAAACTTTATAGCATTGACAACTGTTTCATCGGGTGTAGCAACGTCAATTCTACCAGGAGGTCGTATTGCACATTCTTGTTTCAAAATACACCTTCATTACAATGTTAATATCAATATTCTTAGATATTGTCTTTCCTCATTTCAATGGTTTTGCAGAAAACTCCAATGAAATAATGCACAGAGGAATATTAACACCAAAAAATGAATATGTAAACATGTTAAACAACATATTGGTTGAATGTTTTCCTGGTTAACTTATTCACTATTATAACTTTGATGATGTATTGTACTCAACAAGTGAAAATGCTAACAATGATTTTTTTAATACTTTAACACCATCAGGATTTCCCCCTCACAAATTACTTCTAAAGCCAAATTGTCCCTTCATGTTGCTTCACAATATCAACCCATCAGAAGAACTTTGTAATGACACACGACTCATATGTCACATTTTCAAAAGAATGTCATCGACACATAAATATGCACAGGCAATTATAGTGAAAATGTGTTTTCTTATCTCGTATACCATTTTTCTCGCTTGAAAATGAAAAAGATGTTTACCATTTCAAGCGCACGCAATTTCCTCTACGTTGTAGTTTTTCTATGACAATAAAGAAGCCGCAAGGTCAAGCAATGAATTGGCGTTTATCTCCCAGAACTAGTTTTCTCTCATGAACCAATTTATCATTGGTTTGTGTGTTTATTAGACCTCCAAACATGTGAACAAATATACCAAATTTAACAAAAATGTTGTCTACAAAGAAATTTTGGCTGAAGTCAATAGTCAAATCAATACTGTCATTTACACTATTTGACCCTCCAAAGGTATGTGCAGTTTGTACAAATTTATGGTTACTTGATTTTTTCTTTTTGAATATAGTTAGAGTGTTACACAAAATAAAAATATAACAACTCTTGTTTGTTGCACAAGAACTCTGAGTCAGTATTTGTCTCGTACTTTATCTTGGGGGTGTTTGGCTATCTTCGACAAGTGTGAGTAGATTCAAACTTCACGAAATCTATTTTTATATGATACTAATGCACAATCTTACACTACAGATTTTTTTAAACGGGAACATTAGGTTGATTTAAAAAAGTTATTTTCTGCACCATATAGAATGTTGACTATGATGCTAGAAGAACACATTACTATCCCTGTTATGTGTCTCATTGTAGGTCAACACATTTCTTTAAAAGTGAAATTAATTTTTGTTTAAATTCTACCTACATGATTGTGTGTGTATTTTGTAGGGTTCTCTATAATTGTCCTTCATCGAGGATATCAGGATGCACCAAATTTCATTCTCAAGTTTTGTTGCTCTTGTTTTCTAGGTGAGTCTTTTATTTGGTTGTGTTTTCTTGATTTGTCTGATTTGAAAATATTTTGTTCAATTTCTTGTTCGTAGAATGCCCTCATTCCTCATTGTATTATTTTCTGTCGTTGAAGGTTTTTTTTCCTTCTGTTTGTTTTCAATTCCATTTCTTAATCTACAAAATTTGACGATCCCTTCCTTACTATTATTGATTTTTTAGAATTCCCTTACTATTATTGTTTTTTTAGAATTCAACAATAAAACGATTGTGAGTAAATTAAAACTTCACGAAATCTGTTTTTATGGTACCCAAGACATAATTTTTCACTGCAAGTTTTGTTGAGGGCAACATTAGGTTACTTTGAAAAAGTTGTTTTATGTACCATATAGTATGTTGACTATGATGCTAGAAGAACACATTACTACGACAGTTATGTATCTCTTCACATCAATTTCAAGATCCAGGTTTTAATGTTTCCCTCATTGTAGGGCAACACATTTGTTTAAATGTGGAATCTCTATAATTGTCCTTAATGGAGAATATCTCCAAATACACTTAATTGCATTTGCAGGTTTTGTCACTCTTGTTTTATTGGTGAGAGTTTTCTTTGTTTTTGTATTTTCTTGATTTGTCTGATTTGAAAGTTAGCTTGTTGATTTACTTGTTTGTAGAATGTTCTCGTTCTTCAATGTGTTATTTTATGTCGCTAATGTTTTTTTTCTTTCTATTTGTCATCAATTTTATTTCTCAATCTACAAAATTTGGCGATCCTTCTTAATTGTTATTGTTATTTTGAGTACTTCACTTTGTTGCGCATTGAGGAAGGTGACATTTGTTAAATTTGGCAGAATCAATGTAAAAAGAAAATAGTCGAAGACAACTTGATTTTTAACAATCATTGCTGTCAAAAAAGTTGTCAAAGTTAATTAGTTTCACTTTTTAAAATTGAACATGTAATAAAATTTGTACTAAATAAAGAGATTACTAGAAGAGGATAAATGAAAAACATCAAAAATAGTACATTTTAAATCTAAGAAACAAAGGATCTCACTTTCAGGTCTTAGTTACATGACTCAAAGTACTAACATAGTAAGACTAAGAGATTCTGAAGGCACACAAATAACTTGGAGAACTTGAAAAAAATGCTTAATTCAAACAACATTTATAAACAAAATCTTGTATGTACCCTACAAAAGAAAAATCTCAATACTTTCAACAAGAGATACAAATAAAATTAGATGATAAGTCTCTGTCCTCCATCATGACTTCATTTAGTTTCATGCAAGTTTTTGTTTGTTAAAAAAAGTAGTTTCATGAAACTTGAGATAATTTTCTGCGTCAAAGGCACGATATATCTACCTTCTTGTATGGCGAAACTTAACTTGAATTTCTTATTAGTATGACTCACCTTTTCTTGAGCCCGTGCCATAGATATTGGGTTAACAATATGATAGGAATCCACCCTTGAAATTCACATATGCAAGGAGGAAGAAGGGCACAACCATGACATAGATATGTTTTTCCTATTTTTCCTAATAATGTTTTATTTTGTTATTTTTGGTTATGTAATAAGGAAGGGCAAAAAGGGAAAAGGGGATGATAATTCTGTTAGGGGGAGACGATTATTTGGGGAGTGGAAGAGAGAGAGAGGAGGTAGGCAGAATTTGGATGTCAGTGGGAGAGAAGCGGGGCTCTCGAATTCTCCAGCATAGTGTTACATTTTCTGGATAGTTACTAGTTGAAATACCATAGCTATTTTTGGTTATTATCTTGCTATGTATTCTGGTTTGTGAACTTGCAGGGAATAGGAGTCCTAACATTGGTATCAGAGCAAACCTGGGTATGGTTGGCAAGAAGCAGCCGCAGACAATGACTGGGAAGCAGCCTCTGCCGGAAGAACTGGGCATGCAGGATGATCTGTGGCAAGAATTGGGAAAACATGGGATGATCGTATCAAAATTGAAAAACGAGATGACGGTGATTGTGGCAAATTTGAACTCCCTCGCTGAAGCTAGGAACTTGGTACTTCCCAAATAGTGGGACAAGGGAAAACAAAAGGAGGCTGAAGAACAGGGGAGCCAGTATGGAGATCTCGGTGAAGGGTCACAGATAAAAGGAGGGACGGATAAAAGGGTTGAAGATCATGTCAACCGTAAGCTGGAAATGCCCAGCTTCATAGATGACTGGGTGTTCAGAGCGGAGCGATTCTTCACGCTCCAGCCCCTGGCCGAGTGAGAGAAGATTAATTGGGCAGCGGTCCACTTGGAGGGGGAGGCATTAGCTTGGTTCCAGTAGGAGGAGCGCCGGCGTCCTTTTCGTAGCTGGATGGATTTCCGGTGTCTCATAATGGACTGATTTCGATCATCGTTAGAGGGATCGCTGTCGGAAAAATTTCTTCAGCTGAGGCAGACCACCACTGTGCGGGAATACAAGCAGAGGTTTGAGAGAACGGCGTCGTATTTTTCTGACCTGCTGGACCACCTTCTCGAAGCCCAGTTTGTCACGGGGTTGTGCTCGGAGATCAGGGTAGAGCTGCTTATTCTCCGTCCGGCGGGTCTTGAGCAGATTATGGTGACTGCTCAATGGGTTGAACACAAGCTATCCCTGCTCCAGCACTTCGGAGTCGGGTCAGGGCCGCGAGGGATGGAGCCAGGCAAGCATGGACTTCCATCGGGTACAGCTACATCGGGTCCACTGTCCACGACTCGAAACCCTGCAGAATCCAAAACTCTGCATTACTCACCTGCGTACGCGACCCTGCCAGCACCTAGAACAGCTCCGATCTCTCAAGCAACCCAGCCGACCTCCACATTCCGATGATTAACCGATGGCAAAATCAATCGACGACGGGAGAGGGGCCTGTGTTATTGGTGTGATGAGAAGTATTCTCCCGGTCACCATTCCAAGGCGAAGGGGCTACAAGTTCTCATTTGCCAGGATGAAGAGGACCTGCAGAACAGGCTGGGTGACGCCGTGAGGGGCCGCAGGCAGCAACAGTGCATTCTGAATCCTCCGCATTGGCGCAACTCTCTTTAAACTCCTTAATGGAACTGTCTTCACCGAGCTCCATGAAGGTGCGGGGAGCCATTTTCGGTCAAGCAGTGGTAGTATTGATCGACAGTGGGGCAACCTACAATTTCATCTCTCAGTCTGTTATAGAAAATCTTCAGATTCCAGTGGCCTCGTATGGCAATTTTGAGGTGTTGACAGGCACGGGTATTGCCATTCGCAGCGTAGGAATATGTGAAGCACTTCCCATTAATTTCCAGGTTTGACAGTAGTGGATAATTTTCTCCCCTTGGATTTGGGCAGCGCTGATGTTATTTTAGGGTTCAAATGGCTTAAGGTTCAGGAAGAGATGAAAATCAAGTAGGGGCTCTCACGATGTCCTTTACTGTGAAGGGAAAATTGGTGGTATTGCAGGGGGACCCTAGCCAGGGCAAATCTCTGGTATCATTTCGATCTTTGGATAAACAATACGAACCAGGGGACACCGGGTTATTGTTGGCAGTACATGCTCTCAGGAACGAACCAAGCTCTCTAACATCAATCGAAACATCTGGCCTGTTGGAGGCCTTTTAGGATATATTTGTATTGTCCAGGGGATTGCCTCCTCAGCGGTCATTAGATCATCAAATTGTTCTTCTCCCCGACACACCTCCTATGTGTGTTCGGCCGTATCGGTACCCTTACATTCAGAAGGATGAGATTGAGAAGTTAGTGGGGGAAATGTTGGCAGCCAACATCATTTAACAAAGTAGTAGCCTCTTCTCTAGCCCGGTAATTCTGGTGAAGAAAAAAAATGGGAGCTGGAGATTTTGTGCCGATTAACAGGCCCTCACTAAGGTTACTGTTCTAAACAAGTTTTCAATACCCTGAGTGGATGAGTTATCGGGCGCAGCTATATTTTCCAAACTTGACTTGACGTCGGGTTATCACCAGATACAGGTACGTCCCGAAGATGTTTCGAAGACCGCTTTCCATATATACGAGGGCCACTATGAGTTCTTAGTTATGCCATTTGGGATCTCCAATGCCCCTTCAACGTTTTAAGCCCTGATGAATCAACTGTTTAAGCCTTACTTGTGGCGTTTTGTGCTCGTGTTTTTTGATGATATATTGGTCTACAATGGGAATTACAGTTTTACGACAACACAAGCTGTATGCAAATGCTTCGAAATGCTTCTTTGCTTAGCCACAGTTGAAGTATTTGGGACATATTATCTCGGCTGAGGGCGTAGCAGTAAATACAGCTAAAGTGGAGACTATGTTATCGTGGCCGACACCACACAATTTGAAGGAGTTACGAGGGTTTTTTAGGCCTTACAGGCTATTATCGCAGATTTGTGGAGGGATATGGTAAGATAGAGGCCACACTCACTTCTCTTCTTAAAAAGGACGCATTTGTTTGGTGGACACGGCTGCAGAAGCCTTTCGTCGGCTGAAAGTGGTTATGACCACAGTTTCAGTATTATAGCCTTACCTGATTTTTCTAAACCTTTTGTGCTGGAAAGTGATCCCTCAGACAGTGGTATAGGGGCAGTGCTGATGCAAGGTGGTCGGGTGATAGCTTATTTCAGCAAGGCATTGTCTTCAAGAGCACAGTTAGAATCAGTGTATGAACGTGAATTATGGGCCATTGTCTTCTCCATCATCAAATGGCGACCATATTTACTGGGGTGTCATTTTATTGTCCGTACTGATCAGTGCAGTCTTAAATATTTGTTAGAACAACGTCTTGTGAGCTCGAAACACCAGAAGTGGCTTACTAAAATTGTAGGGTACGATTTTGAAATCCAATATAGAGCCAGTTTGTAAAACAAGGTGGCAGATGCCTTGTCTTGGAGGCCAGCTACCACTTCTTTGGCCACCTTATCATTCACCACACTTCTACCATGGAAAGATATTCAGAAGGAAATTCTAGCCGACAAGGCCTTATCAGACAATTTTTCTCGTCTCCAGCACCTGGATGAGGCCCCGTCGGGGTATTTTCTATGACATGATCGACTATATTATAAGGGTTGGCTAGTATTGGCTCCAAACTCAGTATTGATTCCGTCGTTGCTCCAAACATTCCATGGTTCACCTATTGGGGGGCACTCGGGGAGATTCAAAACCTTCCAACGCATAGCGGAGGAGTTTTTTTGGAAGGGAATGTGTAACCGTGTGCAGCAATTTGTGGCTGCTTGTGATATATGCCAACGTCATAAGTATCAAGCCTTGTCTCCAGCGGGGCTACTACAACCTCTACCGATTCCGGCCTTAATCTGGGAGGATGTTTCTATGGATTTCGTGGAGGGCTTGCCTCGTTCTGAGGGATACAACACCATTTTGGTGGTTGTCGACCGGTTAAGTAAGTATGCTCACTTTATGGCCGTTAAGTATCCTTTCACAGCTCAATCAGTGGCGGCCGTATTCATCAAGGAGGTTGTTCGTTTACATGGTTTTCCCCGTTCGATTGTTAGTAACCGCGACAAGGTTTTCTTAAGTATTTTCTGGAAGGAGTTATTCAAATTACAAGGCACAACGTTACATAGGAGTTTAACCTATCACCCAAAAACGGATGGACAAACAGAGGTAGTTAATCGATTACTGGAGACTTATCTGTGTTGCTTCGCATCAGATAAACCTACTTCATGGGCTAAATGGATTGCATGGGCAGAATTTTGGTATAACACTTCCTTTCACACAGCAATTCAAATGAGTCCGTTCAAAGCAGTTTATGGCAGGGATCCACCTCCCTTGATTCGACTGGGCACAGGTGAATCAGTGGTCCAGTCTCTAGAGGACTTTCTACAGGAAAGGGATGCTATCTGTAGCGAATCTAACATTGTACCCTTATTTTTCCGTATTATTTTTTTTTATCCTACAGTTTAAGCGGAACTAAAACTAAAATCGAAAGCGTTAACATTGTTTGAAAAATCATTTCGATCTAAGTTGTTAAACTACTTAAACAAAACTTAAAACAAATTACAAATCAATTGAAATAAAACTTTAAAACAATTGGCCAAATAAGTAAAACAACAAAACATTAAGCTGGAGGGCAAAAAGGGAAATTCTCCCCAAATATTAATGGCCGATCGATCGGCCAATTTGGCCGATCAATCGCCGATATTAAAAAAAGGAGGGGCGACGATCGCCCCTCATTATGGCGATCGATCGCCCCATTTACAAATAGGGGGCGATCAATCGCCCCACACATGGGCGATCGATCGCCCCGCTCTCTGGAAAATCTAGAGAGCGGCGATCACCCTGCCGATCGATGGCGATCGATCGACAGGTTCTCTGCCTCCTCTTCTTTTTCTTTTCCTCCACTTCTTTCTTTCCTTTCCTTGCATACCTATACGCCTAACCCACACTTCACAATTTCATCAACACAATTCCACCTACATCACAACAACACATTTCAACATAAACTCACTCATAATCTCATCCATTTTTCACTTCATCAATCACCCAAAATAACGACTCACAACGTATCTTAAAACCCACCATCCTCCTTCAATTGCGTCATTCCTCGGGTAGCGGGATCTCGTCCTCACCTATGTCAAGATCACCTACACCATACAGACAATCTATGAGCTAAAGGCTCAGTAAGTTTCGTAAATGTAAATGCATGCTGTGCAAATGCGTTTCAGAAATCATGCAACATTTTCTTATCTTTACATAGGTTGTCATCGAGAACTCAACCCGCTAAATGGAGAGGGCACATCCTGTGGTTGGACAACCCTTTCCACCTAGCGGAGGGGGGTACATGCTTGCAACCCGCACAGCCATGCCTGAGCCCCACCTCGCATGACCATAAACAGACATGGGTTCTTATTTGATGCGGTATTGTGACCGACCCTTCTCAGCCTTCACAATAGGTCAATAGCCCCCTTTTAGGCCACATTGCCATTTTCTTTAAAACATAGTGCGAAAATTCATTTTCTATGCATAATTGAAAATTGTGATGCATGAACAATTAGGTGATTAAAGTAAACATACAGCATATGTACTATCGATACAATAAAAGCAACAACATATGTACCATCGAGACAATAAAAGCAATTAAAAGCATATCCTATAAAAGAACTAATCCTAACTACCCAACCAAAGCATTTAAACAAACAATTCCACCATAACCCTCGATGCGACCTCGATATATGGTGTAGGCCAATCGGCCAGAGTAAATCACGAGAACTTACCTCGTGCGTGTTGAACTTCTAGCTCTGTCCACGAGCGTCGTTTACCTAAGGTAAATTCACAATATTTGTCATTAAAACGAGCCTAAACCAATAAACGTCTAAACCTACGAAACTCTTAACTAAAGCAATTTCCTAAAACTCTGATTTAACTCATTGAGGCATTTTTATCGAGCGATTCACGTTCGACACCTCCAAAACCTCCATTAACGGAGTTTTCCAAACCTCGAAATTTCAACAAACCTTAATATTTCACAATGGATAGACCAACCTTTGTCCAATACGCCCAATATGTCCATTATATTCATAACTACGGTGACCCTACCGATTTTCAACCTAAATCACGTTTTTAACAAAAACCTAAACGAAACCCTAACCGTTAAACGACTCGAAAACTACGAATAAACTTTTCAAAAGTGTAGAACCTTACCTAGAGCGTCGTTTGAGGAAGAAAACACGAAGAAAACGAGACAATCGGAGGACGGATTGTCGCTGGAGAGGAGAAAGCCGTGAGGGAGAAAGGGAAATCGTCGAAGGAGAGAGGGAGAACACAGAGAAAATTGTGACTTGCTGGAGAAGAAGAGGAAATATGGTTTTTAATAAATTTTGGCTTGTCAAATTACCATACCGCCCTTCCTTTGATTTTCTATTTGTTTCGTCCTACGTTTCGTTATTTAACCGACGATTCGTTTTCTCTAAATTTCCTCATTTTGCCAATAACTCCAACTTATTATCAGGGCTTTATTAAAACTGTCCGTTTGCAATTCGGACCTCGTTTACTATTTTTACCAAAGTATCCTTTATATTACGATAAACGTAATTTTTGTAAAATTAGCGTTACAATTCCTAAAATTCTCGAAATTTTCTTAAAATCCTTATTAATTATTAGGATCGTAATAACGCTTTCTTTTCACGAAACCGACTTAATTCGACATAATTACAAAAATGCCATTATTCACATATATTACAAAAATCCGTAAATCTGGGTGTTACATTCCATCCACCTTATTTAAATTTTGTCCTCAAAATTTTATCATACAAACAACTCAGGATACTTAGTCATCATATCCTGCTGTCGCTCCCAAGTAGCTTCTTCCATCTCGTGGTTCCGCCATAAGACTTTAACTAGCTGGATTTCTTTGTTGCGCAATACCTTGATGGAAGACTCTAAGATACGCACAGGCTTTTCCACATAAGTCAAGGTAGGTTGTACCTCGATCTCTCTTGCCTCCACGATATGTGATGGATCGCGCAAACATTTTCGAAGCATAGACACGTGAAATACATTGTGGATGGCTTCCATTGAAGCCGGAAGCTGTAGTTGATACGCCATCTTCCCGATCTTCTTCAAAATAGGAAAGGGCCCCACATATCGAGGGTTTAGCTTGCCCTTCCTTCCGAATCGCATTACACCTTTAAACAGAGAAACCTTTAAATAAACCTCATCACCTTCTTCGAATTCCAGTTTCCTCTGTCTTGTGTCAGCATAGCTCTTCTGTCGACTCTGAGCTACCTCGATACGTTGTCTGATAACGGCAATCTTCTCTGTCGTTTGCTATAGAATCTCGGGACCAACAATACTGGCTTCACCAACCTCGTCCCAATATAGTGGAGATCTACACTTACGCCCATACAAAGCTTCGTATGGAGCCATGCCAATGGTAGCCTGGAAGCTGTTGTTGTAAGAGAACTCGACCAGTGGCAAGTACCTGCTCCACGATCCCTGAAATTCCAGCACACAAGCTCTGAGCATATCCTCCAGAATATGATTCGTCCTCTCTGTCTGACCGTCAGTCTCAGAATGAAATGTCGTGCTGAAATTTAGCTGAGTCCCTATAGTTTTGTGCAGACTCTTCCAGAACTTAGAAGTGAATCTTGAATCTCTGTCTGAGACAATAGAAACTGGCACACTGTGCAATCTAACAACCTCCTGAACATAAAGCTCGGCGAGCTGATCCATAGAAGACGTCATCTTCACAGATAAGAAGTGAGCCGACTTTGTCAATTGGTCCACAATCACCCAGATGCTATCATGACCCTTTGTCGTCCTAGGGAGCCCCACAATAAAATCCATGGAGATCTGCTCCCATTTCCACTCCGGAATCGGCAGTAGCTGTAGTGTTCCGGCCAGTCTCTGGTGTTCTGCCTTTACCTGTTGACAGACTAAACAAGTTTCAACATACTTGGCGACCTCTCTCTTCATGTTCGGCCACAAGAAGTGTTGCTTTAAATCTCTGTACATTTTAGTGCTTCCTAGATGCACAGAGTACACTGAAGAATGTGCTTCGGCCAATATCTCCTTCTTTAGCTCCTCATCGTTAGGTACATACCACCTATGCCTGAACTTCAGAATACCGTCATCTGACAAGTTAAATTCAGATAAGTCTCCGGACGTCATGCTCAATCGAAGCTCCTCACACTCTATATCTTTCTGTTGAGTTTCACGTATCTTATCAAGAATAGTCGGCCTGAGAGAAATTTTGGTGAGCATACTGGACAACTCTGCCACAATCTCCACATCAAACTTCTCAATCTCAGACCGTAACATAACCGACATCGCTGCAAGTGAAGGCTGACTCGCAGAAGGCATTCGGCTCAAAGCATCAGCGACCTTGTTCGCCTTTCTTGGGTGGTATTTAATATCAAAATTATAATCTTTGACGAACTCTAGCCACCTTCTCTGTCGCATATTAAGCTCCTTTTGCGTAAATAAATACTTCAGGATCTTGTGGTCGAAAAATATCTCGCACTGCTGCTCATATAAGTAATGCCTCCATATTTTCAGTGCAAAGACCACGGCCGCTAATTCCAGGTCATGCGTGGGATAGTTCTGCTCATACGGCTTCAACTGTCGAGAAGCATACGCGATAACTTTTTCTTCTTGCATAAGCACGCATCCAAGCCCAACTCCAGATGCATCACAATATATGTTGAACTTTTCACCTTCAACAGGCAATGTCAACACTGGAGCTGTAGTCAATCTCTACTTTAACTCCATAAAACTGTTGTCACAAGCAGCCGACCATATAAACTTTTCATTCTTCTTAGTCAGGCGTGAAAGAGGAACTGCAATCTTCAAAAATCCTTCAATAAATTTTCGATAATATCCAGCCAACCCGAGAAATCCTCGCACCTCATGTACGTTCTTAGGTTGTGGCCAATCTCTGACCACCTGAATTTTACTCGGATCCACAGAAATCCCTTCTTTTGATATGATATGGCCAAGAAAACTGACTCTATCCAGCCAAAATTCGCATTTAGAGAACTTCGGATAAAGCTGGTCTTGTTGTAAAATTCCGAGAACAATCCGCAATTGCTTTCCATGCTCCTCCTTCGTCTTAGAATAAATCAAAATGTCGTCGATGAAAACCACAACGAACTTGTCTGGATAATCTTTAAAGACGCGGTTCATAAAATCCATAAACTGTAATATCCGGCTTGTACGGATTTTTAGAATATTCATATTTTATTATATATGTGGCATTTTTGGTAAATATGTCAAATCAGGTCCGTTTTACAAAAAGAAAGCGTCATTACGATTCTAACGAATAATAAGAATTTTAAGGAATTTACGGGAATTTTCAGAGATCAAACACTATATTCCGAGTAAATACACTTTTCGTAACGTAAAAGACGTTCTCGTAAAATAGTAAACGAGGTCCAAATTGCGAACGGACAGTTTTATTAAATCCCAGATAATAAGCTGGACGTATTAGTGAAGTATGGAGATTGGGTGAAACCGAATGGTTAGACGATTAACGAACCGAAGGACGGAATCAATATAAAAATCAAAGAAGGGCAAAACGGTAATTTGTAAAATCAATTTTATAAAATAACACAAATCCTCTTTTCTCTTCACTCTTTCTTCTTCTCTTCCTGGCGTTCACAAACAGAGAGCAAACCCTCTCTCGGCCGCCGACGATTCCAACAGTTCCGACCTCCATTTCTCTTCCGTTTCTCCTCCGTTCTTCGTCATTTCTTCTCCTCTCGCTACCCTCGGTAAGTAGCTTCGGTCTTTGAGCGTTAAATTCCAAGTTTTAGGTCGATTTAACGTTAGGGTTTCGATTAGGGTTTCGATAAAAATGTCGAATTAGGGATCGTAATTAATAGGTTAGCCGTGATTAAGTATGTATTGAACGTATTTGACGTTATTGGACGAAGAAAAATCAATTTGTGAAAAAGTTAAAAATTGGTAAATTTCTGGGTTTTTGAGAAAAACTCGTTAATTGAGATTTCGGATTATCGAGCCTTAATTGACGTTCTAAATGCTTTAATTAGCTAAGTTGGAATTTAGGAAATTCATTAGTTGAGGATTTTATAATTTGAACGTTTATAATTCAAATTGGTTTTAACGGTGGATATCGTGTTTTCCTCAGACACACGACTCCAGTGGACGAAGCTTGAGATCCAGCGCGCTCAAGGTAAGTTCTCGTGACTTGCTTGACCGAAAGGTCTACACCATACCTCGTCGTCGTATCAAGGATCCTTGAGGGTTCCTTGTTTTACGTTGTTTAGGTTGGGTAGTTAGGTTAGTTGTTTATAGGTTATGTTGTATTGTCTTGTTGATATGTATGCTGTTTGTTTACTTTCCGCTGATTAACTGTTCATGCATCACGTATTTCAAATGTCATAGAAAATGGATTTCCGCACGTGTTTTAAGGAAAGAAATGAACCTCTGTAATTAATGTACGTAATCTGTATCTGTATCTGTATCTGGTTACGCGAGGTGGGGCTCAGGCATGGCTGTAGGGTTTGTGAGCATGTACCCCCCTCCTCTAGGTGGAAAGTGGTAGTTCGACCGCGGAATGTATCCTTTCCATTTAGAGGGCTGATATCTCGGTAACAATCTGTCTGTGACGTAATGAAAGGAACGATAATGTATCTGAATATGAATCTGTAATCTGCACGTTTTATGAATGGCATACGCACGCATGCATCTGCATTTACGTAGCTTACTGAGATTTCAATATCTCATATGTGTCTGTATGGTGTAGGTGACGTTCTAGGTTACATTGACCCAGATGAGGATGATATTCCTCCTCCTGACGTAGGAGCAGCTGATGGATGATGGCCGTGGGAGTGCGCTGAGCAGTCGAGGCGCGTTTTGACCCGTGGGGATGTATGTATGGACTCTGGGGTTATTTTGGGATGTTTTGATCTGATAATTGTATAGAATATTTAGGTTGTTTGGATCTGGATAGGAGTTAGATAACGTTTTGGTAAATGTATGTAAAACGTCTTTGTTTAAACTGTTTTGATAAACGTTATGAAATGTTTTGGTTTAAATGTCTAAGTTAAATGAAAATGTTTTGAAATGTTGTTTGTAGGTTGTTACGGATAGCTCAGTTTTTAGAGCTATCCACGCAGTCGGATTTCGCAAAGTCTGACTCGAGTCGATTGAATTTAGAATACGTTTTAGTTTAATTGATTTGATTTAGGTGGTAAGTTATGGCAATTGTTGGCGGGAAGAAGTGTAAGTTTTGCTCTCTGGAAATCGGATTCCAGAGAGCAAATTGTTGAAGTGTAAGCACGAAAGAATGGTTAAGTGTAGAAGTGCTGGAGTATTTGAAGGAGGATCGCTGCATAGCATGCAGCGATCGATTTCTGCTTTTCAGCAGAAATCGATCGCTTGCATGCAAGCAAGCATGCAGCGATCGATCTCTTTATTTTACAGAAATCGATCGCTGCCTCCTTTTGGCAGCCCAATTCCGATTCTGCCCCTCCTTTAGTTTTTTTTAAATATTTAAATGTTTTGAAGTTTTATTAAATAGTTTTAGTTTATGTTTTAAATGATTTACCAAACGAATTTCGATTTCGATTCCGGTTTCGGTTTCGATTTCAATTTCTGTTAAACATTAGGTTTAAAGTTTATAAAATGTAAAGTAAAATGAAAAATTTATACGGGATAAATGGGTACAGTATTAGGGGTGTTACATTTATGGTATCAGATCCCCCGGGTTTTAAAATCGATTCTGTAGACTGCTCGACTGCACAGCCACTACGCGGACATCCTTCATCAACTGTAAGTCTGTTTACACCTTTATTCGATTTTGTTTCTTAGAGATTACTTGTTTGAATTTTATAGGAGTTTTATAAATATGGTTCGAGGAAGAGATCCTAGAGATGACGCGATGGATCGACTTACGGAGTTGATTGACCGCCAGTCTCAGCATATGGACCAGCAAGCGAAACAAATTACAGATTTAGTGAACCGAGAGAACCAGCGGGAGAATCAGAGAGCTCAGGAGCTGGTAGTCCCTAGTAATCAGGGTATGCAGAGGTTTCAGAGCCTACGGCCTCCTGTGTTCGAGGGCCAATCATCGGATCCGACGCGTGCTGAGGAATGGATCCGGGTTATGGAGGATATGTTGGATTATGCCGAGGTTGGGAACGGGAGCAAGGTGGCTTATGCTACCTTTCACTTAGCGATGGATGCCCGTTTTTGGTGGGATTCGATCAAGGCCACAACGGACGTATCAGTTATGACTTGGGATCGGTTCAAGTTTTTATTCTACGATAAATATTTCAGCCGCACGGTGAGAGTGGCCAAGAGGAACGAGTTTATGCAGCTGAAGCAGACTGGTTCAGTTGCAGATTATATTCGGAGATTTGAGGCTTTATCACGATTCGCACCTCGCCTTGTCAGCGATAATGAGGAGAAGGTGCACCACTTTATGGAGGGACTTAATCCGGAGATTCGGATGCACGTGGTAGTCTCAGGTATTATTGATGCGCCATATTCTGATATTACAGCCAGAGCTCTGGATATTGAGGCTGCCAGAGCCACTTGTATTAGGCCGAGGGAGCCAGCTAAGGGCTTCTTCCGCGAGATACGACCTCAGTCGCAGAGCCGAGGTTGGCAGCCCAGAGCACCGCCCCAGCCACAGCAGCGGGGTGTGAAGAGACCTCTCGAGGGAGGTAATGATCGGGGTAAGGTGAAGCAGATACAGGGGGCTTCTCAGATGCCATGGTGCCCCTTGTGCCAGAAAGAACATAGTGGCGAGTGCCGTGTTAGCTCTAATAAATGCTACAGATGTGGTGGAGTCGGCCATTTTGTTAGAGATTGCCCGCATCCGGGTCGAGATCTATCAGGCGATGATCAGAGGAGGGTTATGCCCAGGGTTTTTGCGTTGATCGGGCCTGACGATGTTGATGACGAGGCTCAGCCTGCCGTGATTGCAGGTACTATTTTGCTTATGGGCGCTACTGTGTTTACTTTGATGGATACTGGAGCTACGCACTCCTTCGTATCGAATGCATGTATGGCTAGATTGGGGTTAGAGTCTGGGCCGTCAGAGTATGAGTACAGTGTGATGCTGATTTCGGGAGAGCATATGCGTTCAGATCGTATTCTCCAGGGCAATATCGTCTCAGTGGGGAGTATTACCCTTTATGCTCGTTTGATAGTTATGAGCATAGAGCGGTACGATCTTATTTTGGGGATGGACTGGCTAGCACAGCACTTCGCCACCATCGATTGTCGCTCCGGGATTGTGACCTTCCGACCCCCGGATAGAGCCGAGTTTTCTTATCAGGCGATGAACCGACTGAGTAGCTCGCCTATTTCTTATGCTATGGAGGTCAACGAGCAGTTCAAAGGTGCGTGCTCTATTTATTTGGCCTCAGTTTTTGATGTTCAGTTGCTCAGCGGACTGAAGCCGAGCGACATTCCTGTTGTTAGAGAGTTCTCTGGCATATTCCTTGATGATCTTCCCGGTTTACCACCAAACCGGGAGATCGAATTCACTATTGATGTCTATCCAAACTCTGCGCCAAGGTTCAAGAACCCTTACCGATTGGCACCAGCTGAGTTGAGAGAGTTGAGGACTCAGCTTGACGAGTTACTGGAGAAGGGTTTTATTCGACCCAACGTTTCACCCTGGGGTGCGCCCGTTCTGTTTGTCAAGAAGAAAGACGGGACCCTCAGGATGTGTATCGATTACAGGGAGCTGAATAAGCTCACAGTGAAGAATAAGTACCCACTGCCCCGGATTGACGATTTATTTGATCAGCTGCAGGGTGCCCGAGTGTTTTCCAGGATTGACCTACGCTCGGGTTATTATCAGCTGAAGGTCCGGAGGGATGATATTCAGAAGACGGCATTCCGAACGAGGTATGGGCATTATGAGTTCCTTGTCATGTCATTTGGACTTACTAATGCCCCTGCAACGTTTATGGACTTGATGAACCGTGTCTTCAAGGAGTACTTGGACAAGTTCGTGGTGGTTTTCATCGATGACATTCTGATTTACTCTAAGTCTAAAGAAGAGCACGAGGAGCATCTGAGGATTGTTTTACAGATTCTGAGTCAACGCCAGCTATATCCGAAGTTTTCGAAGTGCGAGTTCTGGCTTGACAGAGTGAGTTTTCTGGGCCATATTATATCACAGGACGGAGTTTCTGTGGATCCGAGCAAAATACAGGTGGTCAGAGATTGGCCACAGCCGAAGAACGTACGTGAGGTGCGTGGATTTCTTGGATTGGCCGGTTATTATCGGAAGTTTATAGAGGGATTCTCGAAGATCGCACTTCCTCTTACACGATTGACTCGGAAGAACGAGAAGTTTGTATGGTCGGATGCTTGTGATGATAGTTTTATGGAGTTAAAGCAGAGATTGACCACCGCTCCAGTACTGGCATTACCTGATGATGGTATCAGATACAGTGTTTATTGCGATGCATCGGGAGTGGGACTCGGTTGTGTATTGATGCAGGAGGGGAGAGTTATTTCTTATGCTTCTCGGCAGTTGAAGCCGTACGAGCAGAATTACCCCACGCACGACCTCGAGTTAGCAGCTGTGGTCTTCGCACTGAAGATATGGAGGCATTATTTATATGGGCAGCAGTGCGAGATATTTTCCGACCACAAGAGCTTGAAGTACTTATTTACGCAGAAAGAGCTAAATATGCGACAGAGGCGATGGCTTGAGTTCGTCAATGATTATGATTTTGATATCAAGTACCACCCAGGAAAGGCGAACAAGGTGGCCGATGCATTGAGTAGACTGCCTTCTGCGAGTCAGCCATCATTAGCAGCGATGTCAGTTACGCTGCGGTCTGAGATTGAGAGATTCGACGTGGAGATAGTGGCAGAGTTGTCCTATATGCTTGCCAACATTTCTCTCAGGCCAACTATTCTTGATCGTATACGCGAGGCTCAGTAGAGTGATACGGAGTGTATGGAGCTTCAATCGAGCATGACATTGGGAGACTTGTCAGATTTCCATTTATCAGAGGATGGTATTCTGAAGTTCAGGCATAGGTGGTACGTGCCTAGTGACGAGGATCTAAAGAGGGAGATATTGGCCGAGGCACATTCTTCAGCATATTCTGTGCACCCGGGGAGTACCAAGATGTACCGGGATTTGAGACAACACTTCTGGTGGCCGAACATGAAGAGGGAGGTTGCCAAGTACGTTGAGACCTGCCTAGTACGTCAGCAGGTAAAGGCTGAGCACCAAAGACCCGCTGGGACACTATTACCACTGCCAATTCCGGAGTGGAAGTGGGAGCAGATCTCCATGGATTTCATTGTGGGGCTCCCGAGGACTACGAGAGGCCATGACGGCATTTGGGTTATTGTGGACCGATTGACAAAGTCGGCTCATTGTTTGCTTGTGAAGATGGCGTCTTCTATGGATCAGCTCGCCGAGCTTTATGTACAGGAGATTGTCAGACTGCATGGCGTGCCAGTCTCTATTGTCTCAGACAGAGATCCGAGATTCACATCGAAGTTCTGGAAAAGCCTGCATAAGGCTATGAGGACTCAGCTTAATTTCAGCACGGCCTTTCATCCTCAGACTGATGGTCAGACAGAGAGGACGAATCAGATTCTTGAGGATATGCTCAGAGCCTGTGTGTTGGAGTTTCAGGGCTCGTGGAGCCGATATTTGCCCCTGATTGAGTTCTCGTACAACAACAGCTTCCAGGCTACCATCGGCATGGCACCTTACGAGGCTTTGTATGGTCGAAAGTGTAGGTCTCCATTATATTGGGACGAGGTTGGCGAGGCCAGCATCGTTGGTCCAGAGATTCTACAACAAATGGCAGGGAAGATTGACGTTATCCGACAGCGTATTCAGGTAGCTCAGAGCCGACAGAAGAGTTATGCTGATGTGAGACGGTGAGAGCTAGAGTTCGAGGAGGGCGACGAAGTTTATTTAAAGGTTTCTCCGTTCAAAGATGTCGCGAGATTTGGAAGGAGGGGTAAGTTGAACCCTCGGTATGTGGGACCCTTTCCTATTCTGAAGAGGATCGGGAAGTTGGTGTATAGATTGCAGCTTCCGGCTTCTATGGAGGGTATCCACGATGTGTTCCATGTGTCCATGCTTCGGAGATGTCTACGCGATCCGTCGCAGATTGTGGAGGCTACGGAGATTGAGGTACAGCCTACCTTGAGCTATGAGGTGAGGCCGGTACGTATTTTGGAGACTTCCATCAAGATTTTGCGCAACAAAGAGATTCCGCTAGTCAAAGTCCTATGGCGGAACCACGAGGTGGAAGAAGCTACGTGGGAGCGACAGCAGGATATGATGACTAAGTATCCTGATTTGTTTGCATAATTTAATTTTGTGGACAAAATTCTGAATAAGGAGGGTAGAATGTAATATCCGGCTTGTACGGATTTTTAGAATATTCATATTTTATTATATATGTGGCATTTTTGGTAAATATGTCAAATCAGGTCCGTTTTACAAAAAGAAAGCGTCATTACGATTCTAACGAATAATAAGAATTTTAAGGAATTTACGGGAATTTTCAGAGATCAAACACTATATTCCGAGTAAATACACTTTTCGTAACGTAAAAGACGTTCTCGTAAAATAGTAAACGAGGTCCAAATTGCAAACGGACAGTTTTATTAAATCCCAGATAATAAGCTGGACGTATTAGTGAAGTATGGAGATTGGGTGAAACCGAATGGCTAGACGATTAACGAATCGAAGGACGGAATCAATATAAAAATCAAAGAAGGGCAAAACGGTAATTTGTAAAATCAATTTTATAAAATAACACAAATCCTCTTTTCTCTCCACTCTTTCTTCTTCTCTTCCTGGCGTTCACGAACAGAGAGCAAACCCTCTCTCGGCCGCCGACGATTCCAACAGTTCCGACTTCCATTTCTCTTCCGTTTCTCCTCCGTTCTTCTTCATTTCTTCTCCTCTCGCTACCCTCAGTAAGTAGCTTCGGTCTTTGAGCGTTAAATTCCAAGTTTTAGGTCGATTTAACGTTAGGGTTTCGATTAGGGTTTCGATAAAAATGTCGAATTAGGGATCGTAATTAATAGGTTAGCCGTGATTAAGTATGTATTGAACGTATTTGACGTTATTGGACGAAGAAAAATCAATTTGTGAAAAAGTTAAAAATTGGTAAATTTCTGGGTTTTTGAGAAAAACTCGTTAATTGAGATTTCGGATTATCGAGCCTTAATTGACGTTCTAAATGCTTTAATTAGCTAAGTTGGAATTTAGGAAATTCATTAGTTGAGGATTTTATAATTTGAACGTTTATAATTCAAATTGGTTTTAACGGTGGATATCGTGTTTTCCTCAGACACACGACTCCAGTGGACGAAGCTTGAGATCCAGCGCGCTCAAGGTAAGTTCTCGTGACTTGCTTGACCGAAAGGTCTACACCATACCTCGTCGTCGTATCAAGGATCCTTGAGGGTTCCTTGTTTTACGTTGTTTAGGTTGGGTAGTTAGGTTAGTTGTTTATAGGTTATGTTGTATTGTCTTGTTGATATGTATGCTGTTTGTTTACTTTCCGCTGATTAACTGTTCATGCATCACGTATTTCAAATGTCATAGAAAATGGATTTCCGCACGTGTTTTAAGGAAAGAAATGAACCTCTGTAATTAATGTACGTAATCTGTATTTGTATCTGTATCTGGTTACGCGAGGTGGGGCTCAGGCATGGCTGTAGGGTTTGTGAGCATGTACCCCCCTCCTCTAGGTGGAAAGTGGTAGTTCGACCGCGGAATGTATCCTTTCCATTTAGAGGGCTGATATCTCGGTAACAATCTGTCTGTGACGTAATGAAAGGAACGATAATGTATCTGAATATGAATCTGTAATCTGCACGTTTTATGAATGGCATACGCACGCATGCATCTGCATTTACGTAGCTTACTGAGATTTCAATATCTCATATGTGTCTGTATGGTGTAGGTGACGTTCTAGGTTACGTTGACCCAGGTGAGGATGATATTCCTCCTCCTGACGTAGGAGCAGCTGATGGATGATGGCCGTGGGAGTGCGCTGAGCAGTCGAGGCGCGTTTTGACCCGTGGGGATGTATGTATGGACTCTGGGGTTATTTTGGGATGTTTTGATCTGATAATTGTATAGAATATTTAGGTTGTTTGGATCTGAATAGGAGTTAGATAACGTTTTGGTAAATGTATGTAAACGTCTTTGTTTAAACTGTTTTGATAAACGTTATGAAATGTTTTGGTTTAAATGTCTAAGTTAAATGAAAATGTTTTGAAATGTTGTTTGTAGGTTGTTACGGATAGCTCAGTTTTTAGAGCTATCCACGCAGTCGGATTTCGCAAAGTCTGACTCGAGTCGATTGAATTTAGAATACGTTTAGTTTAATTGATTTGATTTAGGTGGTAAGTTATGGCAATTGTTGGCGGGAAGAAGTGTAAGTTTTGCTCTCTGGAAATCGGATTCCAGAGAGCAAATTGTTGAAGTGTAAGCACGAAAGAATGGTTAAGTGTAGAAGTGCTGGAGTATTTGAAGGAGGATCGCTGCATAG
Organism: Begonia masoniana; assembly: GCA_022432975.1. Classification (NCBI taxonomy): domain Eukaryota; kingdom Viridiplantae; phylum Streptophyta; class Magnoliopsida; order Cucurbitales; family Begoniaceae; genus Begonia; species Begonia masoniana. The sequence goes on from CM039513.1 coordinate 36,867,592, forward strand.
CATGCAGCGATCGATTTCTGCTTTTCAGCAGAAATCGATCGCTTGCATGCAAGCATGCAATCAGCAGCATGCATCGATCTCTTTATTTTACAGAAATCGATCGCTGCCTCCTTTTGGCAGCCCAATTCCGATTCTGCCCCTCCTTTAGTTTTTTTTAAATATTTAAATGTTTTGAAGTTTTATTAAATAGTTTTAGTTTATGTTTTAAATGATTTACCAAACGAATTTCGATTTCGATTCCGGTTTCGGTTTCGATTTCAATTTCGGTTAAACATTAGGTTTAAAGTTTATAAAATGTAAAGTAAAATGAAAAATTTATACGGGATAAATGGGTACAGTATTAGGGGTGTTACATAAACGCTGCAGGGGCATAAATAAGTTCAAAAGACATAACAAGGAACTCATAATGCCCGTACCTCGTTCGGAACGCCGTTTTCTGAATATCCTCCTTCCGAACCTTCAACTGATAGTAACCCGAGCGTAGGTTGATCCTGGAAAACACTTGAGCACCTTGCAACTGATCAAACAAATCATCTATCCGAGACAGTGGATACTTATTCTTCACTGTGAGCTTATTCAGCTCTCTGTAATCCACACACATCCTGAGGGTCCCGTCTTTCTTCTTGACAAACAGAACGGGCGCACCCCAGGGAGAAAAACTGGGTCAGATGAAACCCTTATCCAGCAACTCCTCTAGCTGAGCTTTCAACTCTCTCAATTCAGCAGGCGCCAATCTATATGGATTCTTAGACACTAGCGTGGAGCTCGGATATACATCAATGACAAATTCGATCTCCCTGTCCGGTGGTAATCCGGGAAGATCATCAAGGAATATCTCAGAGAATTCTCTGCTATAGGTATGTCACTCGGCTTTACTCCGCTGAGCAACTGAGTATCAACTACTATGGCCAAATAAATAGAGCACTCACCTTTAAACTGCTCGTTGACCTTCATTGAATAAGAGATAGGCGATCCACTCAATCTGTTCATCGCCTGATAAGAAAACTCTACTTTACCTGGGGGTCGAAAAGTCACAATCCCGGATTGACGATCGATGGTGGCGAAGTACTGTGATAGCCAGTCCATCCCTAAGATAAGATCATAGATCTCTATGCCCATAACAATCAGGCGAGCATAGAGGGTACTGTTCCCAACCGAGATAATATTGCCCTGGACAACATAACCTGACTGCATACGCTTTCTTGAAGGTAGCATCACACTATATTCGCATTCTGCTAACTCAGGCACAAGCTTCAGTCTAGACACGCAAGCAGTGGAAACAAAAGAGTGCGTAGCCCCGTGTCTATCAAAGAAAATACAGCTACGCCTATAATCAATATAGTACCTACTATCACCGAGGGCTGAGCCTCATCATCAATATCACCAGGCTCAATAAATGCAAAGATTCTCGACATCACCCTCCTCTGGTCTGTGCCTGACTGCTCACGACCATGCTTCGGGCAATCTTTAATGAAATGGCCAACTACTCCACACCGATAGCACTTATTCGTTCCCACTCTGCACTCTCCACTGTGCTCTTTCTGGCACTTAGGGCACCAAGGCATCTGGGAAGCCCTTGTACCTGTTTGCTTTTTCCTCTATCGTTGCCTCCCTCTAAAGGTTTTTTACGCCTCTCTGTTGTTGTTGCTGTGGATGTCCTCTCGGTTGCCAGCCTTTATTTATGAGCTGTGGGTGGATTTCACGAAAGAAGTCTCTAGCTGGCTCCCTTGGTTTAACAGAACTCTGATCAACAGCCTCGATCTCAAGTGCCCTGGCCACAATCTCATCGTAGGATATATTCCGCACCTCTGATATTGTAAGACTCTTCCGAATTTCTTAAGCAAGCCCCTGTACAAATCTGCGTACCTTGTCCTCAGTGACACTAACTTGACGCGGCGCGAATCGGGACAAAGCCTCAAACCTCCTCACATAGTCGGCAATCGAACCAACTTGCCGCAATTGCATGAACTCTACCATCTTCGCCTCCCGCACTGTATGACTGAAGTACTTATCATAAAATATCATTTTGAAACGCTCCCAACTCATAATCGTCACATCGGTGGTTGCCTTGATCGAATCCCACCAAAATCGGGCATCCAGTGCTAAGTGATAAGTCACCAATGCAACCTTCTCTCCGTCCTCAATACTTGCGTAGGTCAGCATGTCCTCTATGGTTCGAATCCACTCCTCGGCTGAAGAGGGATCCGTAGACTGTCCGTTGAACATAGGAGGTTGGAGCTTCTAGAATCTCTTCATCCCTCGATTACCCAGAGTCGCTGTCTCCTGAGCTCTAGCATCTTCATGGTCTATTAGGGTGCTCAGCTGCTGGGACTGTCTCTCCATCTGTTGAGCCTGTCGCTCCATGTGTTGGGACTGTTGGACAATAAAATCCTTGAGGTGGTCTATCGTATCAGCTCTATCGTCTCGGTCATTCCCTCGACGCACCATATTTCTATAATTCCTATAAAAGTTAAAAGCAAATAACTCTAAGAAATCGAAATCAAATAAAACTTTTAAACATACTTACAGTTGAGGAAGGATGTCCGCATAGTGGCTGTGCAGTCGAGCAATCTACAGAACCGTTTTTAAAACCCGGGGGCTCTAATACCATAAATTGTAGTGAACCTAACACTGTACCCTTATTTTCCCGTATTATTATTATTTTTTATCCTACAGTTTAAGCGGAACTAAAACTAAATCGAAAGCGTTAACATTGTTTGAAAAATCATTTTGATCTAAGTTGTTAAACTATTTAAACAAAACTTAAAATAAATTACAAATCAATTGAAATAAAACTTTAAAACAATCGGCCAAATAAGTAAAACAACAAAACATCAAGCTGGAGGGCAAAAAGGGGAATTCTCCCCGAATATTCATGGCCGATCGATCGCCGATATTAAAAAAAGGAGGGGCGAGATCTCCCCTCATTATGGCGATCGATCGCCCCATTTACAAATGGGGGCGATCACCCTGCCGATCGATGGCGATCGATTGGCAGGTTCTCTACCTCCTCTTCTTTTTCTTTTCCTTGCATACCTATACGCCTAAACCACACTTCACAATTTCATCAACACAATTCCACCTACATCACAACAACACATTTCAACATACACTCACTCATAATCTCATCCATTTCTCACTTCATCAATCACCCAAAATAACGACTCACAACGTATCTTAAAACCCAATTAACTCGAGATAAACTCAATGAAATCCAGCTGCGTGGATCCGTTTAAAAACTAAACAATTCACCCTGTTTTAAATCACCAACAGTTTCCAATACATTTTCAATAAAAAGCTTTCCGAAAGAAGTTTATAAAACAGGTTTCCAAAACATAAAACATAAACCTATCAACTAACCAGATTCCAAGCGTCCTAATATGTTCAATCTATACGATTTCTCCTACGATCTAACTATCGTATCCCCAAAATACTTACATTTTACTTCCCCACGGGTCAAAAGACGCCTCGACTGCCCAGCACACTCCCACGAGCCATCCTCCTTCAACTGCGTCATTCCTCGGGTGGAGGGATCTCGTCCTCACCTATGTCAAGATCACCAACACCATACAGACAATCTATGAGCTAAAGGCTCAGTAAGTTTCGTAAATGTAAATGCATGCTGTGCAAATGAGTTTCAGAAATCATGCAACATTTTCTTATCTTTACATAGGTTGTCACCGAGATCTGAACCCGCTAAATGGAGAGGGCACATCCTGCGGTTGGACGACCCTTTCCACCTAGCGGAGGGGGGTACATGATTGCAACCCGTACAGCCATGCCTGAGCCCCACCTCGCATGACCATAAACATACATGGGTTCTTATTTGGTGCGGTATTTTGACTGACTATTCTCAACCTTCACAATAGGTTAATAGCCCCCTTTCAGGTCACATCGCCATTTTCTTTAAAACATAGTGCGGAAATTCATTTTCTATACATAATTAAAAATTGTGATGCATGAACAATTACGTACTTAAAGTAAACATACAGGATATGTACCATCGAGACAATAAAAGCAACAACATATGTACTATCGAAACAATAAAAGCAACAACATATGTACCATCGAGACAATAAGCAATTAAAAGCATATCCCATAAAAGAACTAATCCTAACTACCCAACCAAAGTATTTAAACAAACAATTCCACCATAACCCACGACGCGACCTCGATATACGGTGTAGGCCAATCGACCAGAGTAAGTCACGAGAACTTACCTCGTGCGTGTTGAACTTCTAGCTCCGTCCACGAGCGTCGTTTATCTAAAGCAAATTCACAATATTTTTCGTTAAAACGAGCCTAAACCAATAAACGTCTAAAACTACGAAACTCTTAACTAAAGCAATTTCCTAAAACTCTGATTTAACTCATTGAGGCATTTTTATCGAGCGATTCACGTTCGACACCTCCAAAACCTCAGTTAACGGAGTTTTCCAAACCTCGAAATTTCAACAAACCTTAATATTCCACAATGGATAGACCAACCTTCGTCCAATACGCCCAATATGTCCATTATATTCATAACTTTGGTGACTTTACCAATTTCCAACCCTAAATCACGTTTTTAACAAAAACCTAAACGAAACCCTAACTGTTAAACGACTCAAAAACTATGAATAAACTTTCCAAAAGCGTCGAACCTTACCTAGAGCGTCGTTTGAGGAAGAAAACACGAAGAAAACGAGACAATAGGAGGACGGATCGTCGTTTAAGAGGAGAAAGCCGTGAGGGAGAAAGGGAAATCGTCGAAGGAGAGAGGGAGAACACAGAAAAAATTGTGACTTGCTGGAGAAGAAGAGGAAATATGGTTTTTAATAAATTTTGGCTTGTCAAATTACCATACTGTCCTTCCTTTGATTTTCTATTTGTTTCATCCTTCGTTTCGTTATTTAACCGACGATTCGTTTTCTCCAAATTTCCTCATTTTGCCAATAACTCCAACTTATTATCAGGGCTTTATTAAAACTGTCTATTCGCAATTCGGACCTCGTTTACTATTTTTACCAAAGTATCCTTTATATTACGATAAACGTAATTTTTGTAAAATTAGCGTTACAATTCCTAAAATTTCTGAAATTTTATTAAAATCCTTTTTAATTATTAGGATCGTAATAACGCTTTATTTTCACGAAACCGACTTAATTCGACATAATTACAAAAATGCCATTATTCACATATATTACAAAAATCCGTAAATCTGGGTGTTACACTATCATTACAGAATTACAGGTTCATTTGTCTCGTGCCCAAGCACGTATGAAGGAAATTGCTGATGGAAAACGCCGGGAGGTGAATTTTACTGAGGGGGATTAGGTGTTTGTGAAGTTGCAACCCTACAGACAGCGTTCATTGGCCAAGAAACGGAATGAGAAGTTGAGCCCTCGTTTTTATGGGCAGTATCAGATCATGGCTCAGGTGGGTAAAGTAGCCTATAAATTACAGCTTCCAGCGATGGCGCGCATCCATGATGTCTTTCATGTATCTCAGTTGTGACGCGCAATAGGTACTCACACGACCTTGACTACACTTCCCACCACTTTATCAGAGGACTTGGAACTCCAAGTGGCGCCAAGCGAAGTGTTGAACATCCGCTCTAGTTCGGATGGTATTCACGCTAGAGGTGAAGTTCTTATTCAATGGCAAGGGCAACCTTTGGAGGATGCCATGTCAGAGTATTTTTACGTCATCACCTCTCAATTTTCAGATTTCAACTTTGAGGACAAGGTCAAAGTTTGGGCGACGGGTATTGATAGAAATCCACCTTTGAAATTCACATATGCAAGGAGGAAGAAGGGCACAACCATGACATAGATATGTTTTTCCTATTTTTCCTAACTATGTTTTATTTTGTTATTTTTGGTTATGTAATAAGGAAGGGAAAAAAGGGGAAAGAGGATGATAATTCTGTTAGGGGGGAGACGATTATTTGGGGAGTGGAAGAGAGAGAGAGGAGGCAGACAGAATTTGGATGTCAGTGGGAGAGAAGCGAAGCTCTCGAATTCCCCAGCATAGTGTTACATTTTCTGGATTGTTACCGGTTGGAATACCATAGCTATTTTTGGTTATTATCTTGCTGTGTATTCTAGTTTGTGAATTTGCAGGGAATAGGAGTCCTAACACAATATTAAAAAGTCTTGTGGTTCTTGAAATACATCTTTAATAAGTAATGTTTTTCATTTTTTGACGAAGAAAAATGCATTCTGTAGTATAATCTCTATGTAATTTTTTTTTTTTTTTTTTTTTCAGTTAGTCTTTTCAGACCCTCATTTTTTAATTATCTTTTTTGGGTTCATTGATTGAGCTTCATTACTTATCTCAAAAAAGGTTTTTCCTTTTAAGATTTTCGGTTAGTTTATATTCTGTACTTTTTTCATTTATTTTGTAGGCACATGGCTATTGAAGGTCTGTTTCCACTTAAAGATGATGGACATAATATCAGTCAGAATCTTACTTTGGGCTACCCAAAATTTGAAGTTATGCTAATTTACATTCTTCTGCAGCATCTAAAGTTGTTAGATTCATCCGGCTGACGTCATCGGTTAACGTAGGAAGACTTTTGTCGTCTTATGATCGGTGGTTGCGAGCAATGGGTTTTGTCACTTAGTGACCGGGCGATATATTCAGTTTTGTTTTGTCTTGTGAAGGAAAAATGGACTTTGTCGTTTAGTCATTGGTGGACATCGTCTGTTAAATCCACCGGATGATGTAGCCAAAGTTTTTGCCGTTTTGTCACCGGAAGAAGCCTTCTGTTTTTGTTTCAGTCTCTTCCGTTGACTTTGCTTAGCGGCAGCTACGTTTGACTCTGTAACTTTTCAAATATTTCACGATTAAACCCTTACTTTCTTTGGTCGATTATTTCTTAATATTCCAACCGATTATTCAAACATTGTTTCTATAGTTTTGTTAACCCTATTTTTGCTTAAATGATTTCCGCTGCAAGTCTTTAAACGTTTTGAAGTTTTAGAAAATGTCAAATTTCGACTTTTGAGCGAAGTTTTAAATTTAGTCCAAAGTTTCTTAGTTATGTTCGAGCTATGAGTAACGAACCGGGTTTATATAATTCGGGGCGTTACAAAGTTTGAGCAAAACCCCGATGTAATTTGCAACCAAGCTTTTCCAGGAGACCGGGTAAGTAGAGTTTGTGTGCGCCTTCGGCGGGAAACAAAGCAGATTTTTTAATCTAAAACATATGTTGCCATAATTACGTTTTTGCTTCTTTGTTTTCAGATAGAGCTGAAGCAAAATAACTCTCTGAAAGTAACATTGAATTTTCAGTCTTCAGTGGTAGCAATGTCTTCATTGCTAGAACATCAATGACATTTGGAGGATCTGCCGAGCTACATGTCTGTGCTCTAAAGGCATTAATTACAATTAGATATTATTTTCCAGAGATTAGTTATGATAACTTCTCATGCTTTATAGCTTCTATGTCTGCTTTATCTTTATATTCCCATGATGAATTTGCCCTTTTTTGTCTTAGATGATAGCATAGCGATATTCCCAAAAAAATTTGTCGCTTAAGAAATTATTGGGTCATGTTAACTGGGATGCTCCTAAATCTGCAGCGCACTTACTTGCTTCTTCTGCACTTCCAACACGAGGATCGTCTGCTCTGATTGAGAAGCTATTGGCTTCAACTAGTGGAATTGACAAATTAAGGTTTGTGTTATCTTCAAGGAAAAGAAATGGTGCTTAGAATTCAAAAATCTGAACTCTCATCGTCTGTGTTCATCTCTGGTTCAAGGATAAGCCACTACGTTGATTTGCTTTGAATGTTGCCGGTTTGAGAATCAACATGGAAAAATATGTGCAATAGGATATGTTACTGCAGATTGTGTATCAAAAGAGCCTTCCATAAGTAGGTCTTGCACTCTCTTAAGCCTTCAACATTAGTGTTAATCGATCATTTTTAACTTATTCCTTCACTCTATTTTTCTTTGACTTTTGTATTTTCGATAGATTTATTTGACTTTGTATGAGACTATATTGAAGTGTCAGGTTGACATTGTCAATCGTGAGACTCCAAAATGGCCTCGATTGCTATGCAAGCCCTTGGACACAGAGGGTTACGTGCCCTATTGCCTCATTTCATTAATAATTCTTGTTCAGGTAGCAATTTTCATGTCTACATGGAAAGCTGTGACATTTTGTAACTGTGTCACGGTTGAGATCTTGTACTAAATTTTAATTCAAATGCAGCTGATATTTTGTCCTTGAACAAGCTACTTTTGGGGATGAACAAACATAAGCAATTCAAAGAATTCTTATATCTATTGAACACATTGATTTCAAGGAAAATGTTTCTCTTGATCTAATTTTCAGTTTTTATGGATCCAAGGTATTAATTCTTTTAATTGTATCTTGATAAGAATATATTAAATACTCATTCTGCTTATATAAATTGTAATATTTTTTTGTTGTCTTTGTCTCTTCTTCAACTTCATAAAGTTTTTATCATTGTTTAGTTATAAATCTTTTTCCAATGTTTAGTAATATAAATAAAAGTCAATAAAATATCTACCATCATTGAATTAGTAAAATACTCGTAAATATCTACGATCCTTGTCATTATTGTGTATAGTAGAATACAAGTCATTTTGTCAATTGATATGTCAAAGAACCGATGACACGGTCCGAACCTAGAAAGGATCCGTGTTAAACCCACAAAATAATGAAGAATGTGCGCGGGTGAGTAAGTGAGTGAGAACCGAACACAAGATGAAAGAAAGAGATGAAAACCCTAAGCGGACCTGAGAGCTATCTTATATTATGCTCACAGGTGCATGCTTTCTCGTAGGAAAACAACCACTATCGGGCACTGATTCGGCCCCCTCGTATATCAAACTTCCAAGGAAGAATGATGAGGAAGGGCAATACGAGCTTATTCTAGCAACCTTGAGCTAGTAAGCAAGGGAGATCTACTCCTTTCACGGATTGGAAAATCTCTGGCTTACTTCCCTTGAAGGTAACAATGTCTCTCTCTTTTGAAGACAAAGGTGACTCCTATATTGAGAAATTGGCAAAAAAATTTTCAATGCAACTAAGTGATGCCTATAAATAAACCCTGATGGTGACTAGCTGGGGTTTGGAAGGCTTCCTCCTTGCGTCTAGCTTGATGGGCCGATGCCTCATTTGTTGCTCTTTGGTGCGCCTAAGTTGACGGCCGAGACTTGGTCATGGGCTGAGGTTTCTTTGTCTTCAACCCAAAGCCAACCATCATCCATGCATCTAACCCTAACCAATAATCTAATGCATGATATGAATAAGGCTTATAGATATATCTTACTTTCACAAAAAGAGCTAATGATGACGCTCCGAATCCATCAGTGTATTCCATGCTAGCATGTGCAGAGGCTGCTCCACATCCAATGGACTAATCTCTCAAGTGTGTCCATCTAAAAAATCAAAATCTGTAAAAGGAACAAAGTCATCAGTAAAGTGATTACGTAAACCAAGAGACTTTGTCTGAGAGTGTGTGATAGGCCTCCTAGGCATGTCAACTGATTGTCAGTGAAGAGTTTGTGCTCTTAATGTATGAATCTACTAAATGAGAATTGGTATTTTGAGAACAATTTTAAGTTTAAAACTACTACTACTTGTTTTCTCCTGTTCCATTTGTTATTTTTGCGTTAATATCAGACATTGGCAAGATTCTTATTTGCTTGCGTTTGTCATTAAATAGATGTCCAACTAAATCATCTAAGTAAGCATGCAAGGAACAACAATATAGCTCATATAATTTGTGAAACAGATTTGGTACGAAGGTTTCCTTAAAACTCATTGATCCCTAAAAAATATATTTTATTCTCCATGCCTGATAACATTAAGTTGATTTTTTTTATTGGAATATTCATGCGAAAGCTTGATCGGTGTGCAGTTAGATTTAACTATTTTAATAGAGGTTTTATGTTGGAATTATACTACTACTCTGAAAATGTTTTATCTCTATTATAATGCATGCAGTTAATAACAAAAATTTTATCTCCATTTCTATTGGCACTCCTCTTTACCCCTTCATGGTTGAATGAACCTCTTAGCTTCCGAGATGTACTTTTATTTGTCGTCGTAATTGATAATATCAAGGTTTGTTATTATGCAAAAATTAAATCATAATCCTTCAATCGTTTAAATATTTTTTAGCACGAACCATCAAAATGTCTGTAAAAAATTTTCTGCCCTGGAATTTTTTTAATTTGAAGCATTCGCATTATCTTTTTTTTTTAGTGCTTGAAAATTTCATATTTCATTGTTTTTGATCCTTCTCCATTTTAAAAAATACAGTTAGATTTTTTTCTCTATTTGTCACAGTAAGCATAAATTCTTTTTGGATTCATTAGATTTATTTAAAATAGGAGAATATATTATATGCCATCCTCATGTTTCCTATGTTTTCACTTCCAATTTCTAAGCATATGTTTACACAGGACATTTTTTTAATGCTTGAAGTCGAATTCTTAGATCAGAAAGAACACCTAATGAACTAAAGAATCGAATAAACCTAACCCGTGTTACTTTTATAAGTTATCTTTTTTACTGTAATTTTTTATTTACTTTTGCATAGCACTTTAGTATTTTTTTTTCTATCTTCATGTTAAATTTAAATAATTAGAAAATGTTTGATCCACTAGTCATTATTCTTAAAAAAACTTGACGCGTACGTGCCTTGCACATATCGAAAGCTAGTAGATTATAAAAAATTAAATAATAGATTTAATTATAAAAATCAATTTAGCAAAAAGTGAAGGTAATACTAGAATATAAACTTTATAGTCCAAGTCTATCGCGGTCCGGTTTTAGTTTCGGTTCCAAACCAGACCGACCCTGACCGCGGCCACCCTTTGTATAGAGGCCAAGAAATAGAAAAAGTCAAAGCTCCTTTCTGACCTAAGAAAAGAAAATGACAACCTAAAACTGCTACACCACAAAGAGGTCGTCAACTCCTTCCTTCTTCTTCTTCCATCATTTTATTTTCTAATCCCACGTTCTCTCTCTCTCTCTCTGTTGTAACTGCTGGGTTTTAACTTCTTCAACCATCGTTGGCCCACACTAAGATTCTATATCATGGCAACCTTTTTCTTCATTCTCTAGCCATTCCTTTTACTTATAAATCCGTCCTTGAAAACGGCCACTCAACCTCTGCTACGACAACAATTCTCTCTCTTCCCTCTTTCTCTCTCTCATACCCTTCTTCTTCTTCTTCTTCTTCTTTTTGAGCTGAGGTTTCAACGATGGAGAAATCTTCCAGTTTTGTCAATTCGTCATCGATGAATTACAATTACGATTGTTCGATCGGTTCTGAAGAAAGTGGTTGGACTTCTTACTTTGAAGAAGCTTTCTCTGATATTAATGGCGGTCAGCAATCTAGTTTCAGTAGCTCTTCTTTGGTTTCCGATGCTGCTTCTTCCGCTGCATGGAGATTTTCCAACACCAATAATTTTGATTATACATCCCCTTCAACTGGGGATGATCTTAATCTCCCAAAAAAGCTCAGTTTCAAGAACAAATCCAGAACCAGGAAGATTTTTTATGATGATTCTTTAGAGGATACTGCGATCTCTCCAGTTAATAGTCCCAAGGTTGATCATATGAAATATCTTATGTTTTTTTTTCTTACTTTATTTATTCTCCTTATTAATATCCATTAGATTGTGTGTTTTTGGGTTAATATTAATATTATGTACAGGTTGCTGATGTGAGAGGATTTGATGTAAATCAGAGAAAGACATTGTATCATCATCCAACTAGTTCTGCGGTAATTGATTGTGTGATTTCCTTAAAAATTCATATGAATAACATGAATGAAAAGGCAACGAAAGTTGGTTGGTTTCTGATAATTGTTTCAAAATAGGCAAAAGGCAGAAGCTCAGAGAAATATTCAGAAACTCAAGAAGATGACAGTGCGGGCCTGGAGAAGAGAGGATTGTGCTTAGTTCCTTTGTCAATGTTAGGGAACTACCTTGGCTAATCAATTCTGTTTGTAAAGTAAAACACCTCTCTCTCTCTCCCTCTCTCTCTCTCTCTCTCTCTCTCTCTCTCTCTCTCTCTCTCTCTCTCTCTCTCTCTCTCTTCCCTCCCTCTCTCTTCATACTGTGTTCTTACCTCGTACCCATCTTTTGAATTGTGTACAACATGTTGATATGGTATACTAATATTTGATCAATGAAATTGATGTGGTGATTTTACATTCATCTGACTGTTTACCTTCTACTATTGTTTCTAGAGTCGTCAAAAGTTATCAGGACCTGGAGAATACAACGCCGAGTCAGACGACCCGATTATCGGAGAGGACCATCGCTTTTAACTTCTCTTTTAAGAAAATTTATTTCTATCATTTTAAGAAAAACTTGATCCACGAACAATTGATGTAGCATTATTTAAAACTTCGTTGTTTACATAGACAACTCTGTAGGTGCCATCTAACAGATTGGTAACGTTGATGGATTTTCAAATTGTCGTTCTTCGGAGGCTGCAATCTTACAAGCAGGAATCGAAAAAAATTGTCATAATTTAGGCTAGAGCAATAGGAATAGTACTATACCTGTGTCAATAGTAATAGTAATACAATGCTTCTTATCTTAGGGTTATACTTAAAAGATTGATTTCATTCTATACAAGTAATTTATTATCACGGCTAGAAAGGACTACGACAGAAACGTAAGAGGATCTGTCTGTTCGACTGGATGGAGTCCACTTATAAGATGATGATCATTGGACCAATATTTCTATATTTATTAGAAAAACTAAATGGAAGTAAATAAAAGGTGTTTCCTTTCTAAGTTTTATTAAGCTTAAATCTAATCAAACACATTTAAATAGACATTGTAATTTTTACAAGTTAAAACAAGAGTTATTACAATGGCAGACTACTAATTTAAGCATTTCATTAGGTAAACATTACGTAACGATTTGCGGGTGTATCTGACACGACATGTAAGACATTAAAGTTGCAATGCAGATCTTAGTAAGTTAGAGTGTTTCTGGCATGAACCAGAAGAGGATCTAGACAAAAATGTCAGGTTAGAAGACTCAATCTTCGGAAAGAATTGATCACCCAACTCAAGATATGGTTTGTAGCGGAAGACTTTACAAAAAATAAAGATATAACCCAAATAAGATGAACCAAATTACACATAGTGATTACAAAATAATAAAATAGTACAATAAATAACTAAGAAAAATACCATGCAGAAAATAAGAAACCTCAAAACCAATATAATTACACAGACTAGGAAAGAAATAAGAAATATGAGAATCCTTACCAAGAAAGAAAGAAAATAATCACTCGAAAGAAAAAATGAAGTCTTTTTAGGTAAATGACTAACTCAATAGAGAATCTCATACTATACTCACATGCATTAGAAAATTGATTTTGTTATTTTATTTTAAAGACAACGAGTCAGCGAAGAAAATGCAGTACGTGAATTTACATTAATAAAACATCTCTTTATTATTTTAAAAACAGGCTCTACCGGCCATCAGTGAGTCAACTCTAGAAAACATTGCTACATACATAGGTTACCTTAAAAATAAGTTATAGTGAAAATAAGGTCACTCAGGAACCTTTGCACATTGAATGCCTCAAAGGTGCATAACAAAAAGAATCATGAAGATCCGTAGAATAGTTAGTCATGTAAGGGAGAAAAAATGATTGCCTAAATGCTAGTCAATTGCGTAATTGAGAACAACGATTATCCAAAAACTAGTCAATCTCGTAATCGAGAAATAACGACTGTCTGAAGGCCAATCAATCGAGCATTCAATCGTAACAACAAAATACCATTATTAGATTTATGAGATTTAACACAAGAGCACTTCATCAATGTCCCAATATATGTCGCACACACAAACAAAACCCCTTCACACAATAGGTGTAGCAAACAAAGGGCACAGTACAGCCTAAACAACCATAGGTTTGTTTGGCATATGTATCAAATGATATTAAATATCATGCATGCATACGATAAATGTGTAAATTTGACATGTTAAACATGATTTGTTGAGTTTTACATGTGATAGCTCAAAAAATAAAGGTTTTGAACACTGGGGACAACAAATGGATCTAATACCAAAATTAAAAACCTAATATGCAAGGAAACGATAAACAACTCCAACGAGGCACCCATAGAATTCACTAGGTGGTTGCCCTGACCCACATAACGGATGACCTGACTGTTGCTACAATAGCCCAGTATGTTGTCGCAGTCGCCCGCTTCTGAAGTCCAAATTTTTGTCTGATAACATAGAGAAAAAGAGGCTAGGGTTTCTAATTAGATAATCAAAAGTTACAATGAGAATAAACACAAAGGATTTATATAGTTAGGTTTACAATGAAAAGTAAATAGACTAAAATATCCTTAGGCACTAATAAGATAATATAACTAATATTCCCCCTCAAATTCACGATGCTACAGCGATAAGCATTGAGAGTTTGTCAGACAAGAAACGGAAGCGCAAAGCCGAGAGTGCTTTTGTAAACATATCAGCAATTTGCAGATGAGAAGAAACGAATGGCAATGTGATGGTGCCGATTTGTAGGTGGTGGCGAGTGACATGACAATCAATCTCGATATGCTTGGTTCGCTCATGAAAAACTGGATTGCGTGAAATCTGAATAGCACTCTGATTATCACAATGTAACGAAGTAGGGTGACAAAGAGAAATACCCATATCAGCAAGCAATCGGCGTAACCAAACAATTTCACAGGTAGTCGAGGCCATGGCACGATACTCTGCTTCTGTAGAAGAGCGAGAAATGACATCTTGTTTCTTTCTCTTCCACGAAATAAGCGAGTCACCGAGGAAAATACAAAATCCAGTGGTCGATTTGAGATCCGTAGGATCACCAGCCCAATCCGCATCAGAATAAGCATGCAGCTCTAACGAAAACGTAGAAGGGAACAAGAGACTATGAAACTGAGTGCTCCGAAGGTACCTGAGAATACGAAGAACGGCAGCCCAATGAACTGTAGTAGGAGCAGTGACAGACTGACTAACCACATGAACAACATGCGCAATGTCGGGGCGAGTCGCAGTAAGATAAACCAAACTGCCTACAATGGTACGATAGAGACTGGAATCTGTCAAAGGAGTGCCATCCGACGGAGAGTATCTAGCATTAGTCCAAGGGGAGTATCAACAGTCCTGTTGTCAGTGAGTCGAGCACGCTCAAACAAATTAGCTATATACTTTGATTGAGATAAGAGATAGTCTTTTGCAGAATCTGCAACCTCAATTCCCAAAAAATAACGTAGAATACCCAAGTCTTTCATAGCGAAGCAACGTGCTAACTCAGACTTCAAAGACTCAATACCATCATAATCATCACCAGTAATTATCATGTCATCATACAAGGATAATAGAATACGACTTGCCGTTGTACGCTTGATAAATAACGCCGAATCATGGTGACTAGGAAGAAAGCCAAACAAAGTGATCACTATAGAAAACTTCTCAAACCAAGCACGTGGTGCTTGTTTGAGACCATAAAAAGCTTTGCGAAGCTTGCAAACTTCACCAGGCTGATGAACTACACCGGGAGGAGGCGTCATATAAACTTCTTCATGAAGATCGCCATTCAAGAAGGCATTCTTGACATCCATCTGAGATATTCTCCATCGGCAAACAAAAGCAATTGCAATCAGAGTGCGAACAGTCATTATTTTTGCAACAGGGGCAAAAGTTTCTTCATAATTCATACCATACTCCTGGGAATAGCCTTTAGCAACAAGCCGGGCCTTGTATCGTTCAATAGATCCATCAGATTTAGTTTTAATCTTGTAGACCCAACGAGAACCAATGGTATGTTTTTCGAACGGCAGTGAAACCAAATCCCATGTATGAGTCTGGTGTAGAGCAGTAAGTTCCTCAGCCATAGCAGCCTGCCAAAGGGGATCACGAACTGCCTCTCTATAGGATAAAGGCTCAAAAAGACGATGAACAGAGGCAACAAAGGAAGCAAAGGAAGTAGAATAAGAAGAATACTCAAAATCAGGGAGTTTAGTAGACTTACGAGTACGAGTAGACTGACGCAGAGGAGAATTGTCAGCAATCTCAACTGACAACTGGGTGGTCGTAGGAGCAGGGGCACGGGAGGTGGATGCCTTGTGAACCAAAGTATCAAATAGAACTTCATCGAGGTCAGTATCGGTATCAAAAGGATCAATACGAACTAAATCTGACTGTGTCATGTGATGAGAACTAGCAGGAACAGAAAAGAAGGGAATATGCTCTAAAAACACAACATAACGCGACACATACAGTTTTTTACTAACTTGATCAAAACAACGATATCCCTTTTGACCAACACCATAACCCAAAAAGACATATAAGCCAGACCGAAGAGACAATTTATTACGCTCAACATGTGGTCGAAGAACAAAGCAAGTACAACCGAAAACTCGCAATGAGGAATAATTAGGTGAGTGACCATATAACTTTTCAAAAGGGGACAAATCTGAATTATGAGATATTGGAATTCTGTTGATCACATGAGCAGCTGTAAGTACTGCCTCTGTAGCGCACTGAGTTATCTGAACCCGGTTCGCTACACACGATACTCAACCGAACTATGACTTTTGAGAAAATTTTAAAATTTCATTCAATGATTAAGATTTGACTCTTAAAACGTTAAAACTTGCAGCAGAAAAATCATTGTATATATAAAAAAACAATATTTATTAAATAGCTAAAATAATCGAGACGGTTGGTTGAAAGAGGAAAGAAAACAGAACACATCGACCAATCACTAAACGATAAAAGTCTTTTACTCGTAAACAAAACAGAACACATCGACCGATCATTAAACGACAAACACCTCTACCGCACAGGCCACGTGATATCCATGCAATTGAAATAATTTGACAGACGACGTCTACCGCTCACAAACGACAAACATTCTCAGCCTACATCTTCCAATTACAAAAAAAAACGACAAGGCAACTAAAAACTCATGCCGAAGACATCTACCGATGGCTTCTACTGGAGACATCTACCGATGGCTTCTACTGGAGACATCTTCCGATGGCTTCTTCTGAAGACATCTTCCGATTACAAAACGACAAATTCCCTCCTACATCTTCCGATAGATATAATATTCGACATCGCCCGGTCACAAAATGACAAATTCTAATACTCACATCCACCGATGGACTACATCCACCGATAGACAAAACTCTCGACTTTTACTGATAGACATCATCTACCGATAGATCAAAAATAGTCAACATCTACCGATAGACATCATCTACTGATAGATCAAAACACTCAACAAAAACGGCATAGCAACAATTTCACTCTAAACAAAGAAAACTTCGACTACCAAAATAACTTGAGCATTTTACTAAAAACCGTTCAAAACTACTTAAATCCGTGTATTACTCTAAAATTTGGTAGAAACCACTATTAAAACTAACAGAGTATCAATATCAGAAAAGTCTCAAATTATATCCAAAACATCAAAACTACTACTGTCACTAAAACTCTCAACATACTTAAATCGAATCATGGTTCACTGAACCTTCTCATCTACTGTCACCAGTTAAACCGCCACATTAGTTCACCAAGTCGAGGCATGAATGTGCTCCCCCAACCAGCCTATTCCTCAACATGCTCAGAAAACACACCTGCAGTCACTTCTTCACCTACATCACAAAACTCATCTATTAGCCTAATGCTAAGTAAGTAAAGCAATAATGAAATGGAATGCTGAAACAAAATTCCTAAACATGCAGTTTCTACTTTCTCATCTCAGTTGCATATGCATTCGTTTCTGATCTGATCTTCTTGTGAAATTGGGAGTTTGATCATTTCTCCCAAAGTCATACATCCTCTCTCTCAATTAAGGGGTGGATTAGTTCCCTTAACAAACTGTTCAGATCCCCCCGTGAAATTGGGAGTTGGATCACTTCTCCCAAAGTATAAATCCCTTCATAAGTTAAGGGGCGGATTAGTTCCCTTAATAGCTTATCTGTTTCAGTCTGTTCATTCCTCACCATGCCATTTCATGTAAATTCATTTTCGCATGCTTTCAAAAAAATATGATGCATGACATACAAACACATTCAAGCACACATAAATCCTACTATTTTGTGATGTAGGCCCGAAGGCACAAGCATACTTCACTTACCTGGTCTCCTGGAGATTGCTTGGCTGTAAGCTACTTTAGAAGCTCGCTCACCTAAGGTCATAACAGTACATTAATCAAACCTTCACTAAACTTCACCAAGAATCAATCAGAAGTTTGAGGAAACCAGTTTGAAACCCTGCTACCCGTGCATTCCCATTTATCACCAAAACTCGAACCTACTCTCAATCACAGCATCCTCGAAATTTCTCACATTGTACTCCCTCAGTTACCTAACTGCTAAAATACAAGAAAACGAAGAAAAACTTGTCTAGGTTAAAAGAGAATCGAGCAAGAAAATCACCAAAAGGGTTCTGCTGGAGAGCTGGAAGCCGAAAGAGGAATGATAAACAGAATAGTGGCGGCTACAGTGCATTAAACTCAAACCTCTCTCCTTAAATACGTTATCCACTTTTAAATTTCAAATTACCCGTATGCCTTTGCCTAGTCATCCATTAACCCTACTTTAATTATTGTCATTTAAAGTGCGTCATTAATTTAAAAAGAATTGAGACTGGTTCGATAGAATCGGGTGTTACAATTTACCCTCCTTAAAAGAATTTTGTCCTCAAAATTCAGTACCTGAATAATTCTGGATGTTGGTCCATCATGTCTTGCTGGCACTCCCAAGTTGTCTCCTTTATGTTCTGGTTATGCCATAAGACTTTCACCAGTGGAACTTCTTTGTTGCGCAACACTTTCACAGCATTATCTAAGATCCTTACTGGTTTATCCACATAGGCAAGAGTAGGATCAACTTCAATACTCTGCTGTTCTATAATTTGTGATGGATCTCGTACACACTTCTTCAACATGGAAACATGGAATACATTATGGATTCATTCCATAGAGTTTGTAGCTGTAATTCGTAAATTGTCTTCCCAATCCTTTTTAAGATTGAAAAGGGTCCAATAAATCTGGGGTTCAACTTGCCTCTCTTACCAAATCTCACAACTCCTTTGAATGGTGATATCTTAAGAAAAACTTCATCACCTACTTCAAACTCTAATTCTCTGTGTCTTCTATCGGCATAGCTTTTCTGTCGGCTTTGAGCTGTTAAGATCCTCTGGCGGATGAGGGCAACCTTCTCAACAGTTTGTTGCACGATGTCAGGACCAAGCAACTGTGCTTCACCAACTTCATCCCAGTACAAAGGTGATCTGCATTTTTGTCCATTCAATGCTTCATAAGGTGTCATCCCTATTGTTGCTTGAAAACTGTTATTATAAGAAAACTCCACCAACGATAAATATTTACTCCAAGATCCTTGAAAATCTAATATGCATGCCCGGAGGATATCTTCTAAGGTCTGAATAGTTCTCTCAGATTGTCCGTCTGTTTGAGGGTGAAAAGCTGTGCTAAAACTAAGCTGTGTTCTCATAGCCTTGTGCAAACTCTTCCAAAACTTAGATGTAAATCTAGAATCTCGGTCTGAAACTATGGTACCTGGAACTCCATGTAACCTAACAATCTCTTGCACATACAGCTCAGCAAGCTGATCCATCAAGTATGTCATCTTCCCAAGCAGAAAGTGGGCAGATTTGGTTAATCGATCTACTATTACCCAGATTGCATCATATCCCTTTGCTGTTCTAGGCAATCCCACCACGAAGTCCATCGTTATTTGTTTCCATTTCCATTTGGGAGCTGGTAAGGGTTGTAATGTTCCTGCAGGCCTCTGATGTTCAGCTTTAATCTGCTGACAACACAAACATGATTCTACATACTCTGCCACACACCTTTTCATACTTGGCCACCAATAATGCTGTTTGAGGTCCTTGTACATCTTCGTACTTCCAGGGTGGACGAAAAATCTAGAAGAATGTGCTTCTGAAAGGATCTCCTCTCAAAGTTCTTTAATGGCAGGAACAAACCATCTATTTCTAAACTTAAGGATCTCATCATTGGAATAATTGAAATCTGAATTAACCGTAGATTCTATGCTTAATTTGTACCTGTTACACTCGTCATCATTCGTCTGGGCTTCCTTTATTCTTTCTAGAATGGTAGGTCTCAAGGATATGGCAGTAAGCATGGCTGACACATTGTGCACTGCTTCTAGATTAAACCTTTGGAATTCTAACTTTAAGGCTAATGGCATATCGAAAATCATAGTTGGGGTCGATGCTGTCACTCTGCTCAAGGCATCGGCCGCTACATTAGCTTTGCCGGGATGGTATTTGGTCTCAAAATCGTAATCCTTGACAAACTCCAACCACCGACGTTGCCTCATATTTAATTCTTTCTGTGTGAAGATATATTTCAGACTTTTATGGTCCGAGAATATTTCACAAGTTTGTCCATACAGGTAATGCCTCCAAATCTTAAGTGCAAACACCACTGCAGCTAATTCCAAGTCATGTGTAGGGTAATTCTTCTCATGTGTTTTCAACTGTCTAGAAGCGTAGGCTATTACTTTTTCCTCTTGCATCAAGACACAACCAAGTCCAATCTTGGATGCATCACAGTAAATGCTAAATTTACCATTCTCCACAAGAAGGGTTAATATTGGGGCATTGGTCAGTTTCTGTTTCAAAGTTTGGAACCTGGATTCGCATTCTTCAGTCCATGCATACTTAATGTTTTTCCTGGTTAACCGGGTGAGGGGTGTTGCAATCTTTGAAAATCCTTCGATAAATTTTCTCTAATATCCTGTTAACCCAAGGAAACTCCGAATATCTGCAGCACTCTTCGGTTGGGGCCACTCCTTAACTGCTTGAACCTTGGCTGGATCGACAGATATTCCATCTCCAGAGATCACGTAGCCAAGAAAGTGAACTCTGTCCAACCAAAACTCACATTTGGAAAACTTAGCATAAAGTTGGTGCTGCCTTAGTAATCCTAACATCAAGCTCAAGTGCCTTGCATGCTCATCCTTAGTACTAGAATAGATTAGAATGTCATCTATAAACACAATGACAAACCTGTCCAAATACTCATGAAACACTCTATTCATAAGATCCATGAAGGCTGCTCGTGCATTAGTCAATCCAAAGGACATAACCAAAAACTCATAATGTCCATACCTTGTGCGAAAGGCAGTCTTTGGGATATCTTCAGATTTAACCTTCAACTGGTAATAACCAGACCTAAGGTCAATCTTAGAGAAAACTCTTGCACCATTAAGTTGGTTGAATAAATCTTCAATCCTTGGCAATGGATACTTGTTCTTGACAGTTAGCTTATTTAGTTCCTGATAATCAATGCACATCCGCATCGATCCATCGTTCTTTTTGACAAAAAGAACAGGTGCACCCTACGGTGAAAAGCTAGGGCGTATGAACCCTTTCTCTAACAGATCCTCCAACTGCTTCTTTAATTCTTTAAATTCTGTTGGTGCTAGTCTATATAGATTTTTAGATACGGGCTCGGCGCTGGGGTAAACATCTACAACAAATTCAATTTCCCTATCTGGTGGTAAGCCAGGAAGGTCATCCAAAAATACTTCTGGAAAGTCTTGGACGACTAAGACATTTTGAGGATTTGCTTTTCCTACAAGTTGTGTGTCTAAAACGCTAGCTAAGAAGCACAAATACTCTCTACATGAGGAAGGTCTGGTGTTAATAGAAGTCATTACAGACATTTCCTTATTCTTCTTCGAAGCTTGAAATGTATGTTTCAAACTACCAGGGGGTTGGAAGCTAACTATTCCAGTCCTACAATCAATTGTGGCGTGGTGCTTAAACAACCAGTCCATCCATCCCTAGGATTACATCAAATCCCATTATATCCATAATAATGAGATCAGCAGGTAAATTCTTGTTTCCCACTATCACCACACTATTATGCATCACTCGGCTAGAGTGCATGTATTCACTAGAGGGTAACGCGACATTAAACATATGTTCAGATAGCGTAGGTTGTACATCTAGCTTAACAGCAAATGCAGATGCTATAAATGAATGTATTGCACCAGAATCTATTAAAGTAAAAGTAGGTATAGAGTTGATCAATATAGTATCTGATACAACAGCGGGCTGCTCCTCACCGACTCCATCATGGACAATATCCTCGGTTTAGCAGGGCCGCTTTTAGAAGCTGGGCAGTCTCTGCTAATATGGCTGACCTTGTTACAATTATAGCATCTGGTGACCCTAGGCTTCGGGCATTCTTTGATCGTGTGTCCAACCTCCTCACAGTTGAAACACTTCCCAAAGCCCAATCTGCACTCGCCCGGGTGGTTCTTCAAACACTTAGGACACTGGGGAAATTTCCTAACATTCTGTATCTTCGCTCCTATTCCTTGGCTATTCTGACCTTCACTAGGCCTCTTCATTCCTCTTTGTTGGTGTGGCTGGACAAACTTTTGTGGGACCTCCTTTGGTCCAGCACACTTCCTTTCAGCTTCTTCCACCTCCAGAGCAGTGGACATAACTTCGCTGAATGACAAGCCTTTAATACCACAAAATTTAACTCCTCGGTAAATTTCCGGCTTCAGCCCATGCACAAATTTGAACACCTTATCCTCGTCCCTGTGAGCAAAATGTCCAGCAAACCTGGATAGGGACTCGAATTGCCTACTGTACTCGGCCACAGACCCTGTCTGCTTCAAGTTCAGAAATTCTAACTTCTTTGCAGTTTGAACAGTGCTGTTAAAATACTTCTCATAGAAAATGTCCTTGAATTGTGACCAAGGCATCGCCAAGACATCAGTGGTGGTCTCTATTGTTTCCCACCAGAGTTGAGCATCACCAGCCAAATGAAACATTGTCAACGTGACCTTGTCTCCTTCTCCAATGTTGGCACACCTAAACATACTCTCAATCTTTCTAAGCCACCCTTCAACAATAACTGGGTCAGACGACTGTCCATCAAACGTGGGTGGTTGTAGCCTCCTGAATCTATCTCCAGAATGTTCATTGCTAGAACTCGAGTTGGCACTTCCTTGTACCTCTCGGTTCAACAACACTCCTAACTGATCGGACTGCTGACGCACTAGGTCTGTTTGCTGACGCACCAAATCTGTCAGCTGCCTAATCACCCTAGGATCTTCTTCACGTCCCGGATTCGGTATCTCTCTTGGTACTCTTGGTCTTCCTGGTCGTCTAGACATCTTACTAGATTTCGTGCACAGGGTTAACTACTCTCATAAACATCTAATAACTAAGGCTAACATAAACACTTACAGTTGTTAGAGTACTCTTATGCCACGATCGGCACTGATGAGTAATCTTTTAAACGGTTTAACTGAATGTCTCTGATATCATACTGTAGCGCCCCGAGTTATTTGAACCCGGTTCGCTACACAAGATACTGAACCGAACTATGACTTTTGAGAAAATTTTAAAATTTCATTCAATGATTAAGATTTGACTCTTAAAACGTTAAAACTTGCAGCGGAAAAATCATCGTATATATAAAAAAAAAACAATATTTATTAAATAGCTAAAATAATCAAGACGGTTGGTTGAAAGAGGAAAGAAAACAGAACGCATCGACCGATCATTAAACGACAAAAGTCTTTTACTCGCAAACAAAACAGAACACATCGACCGATCACTAAACGACAAACACCTCTACCGCACAGACCACGTGATATCCATGCGATTGAAATAATTCGGCAGACGACGTCTACCGCTCACAAACGACAAACATTCTCAGCCTACATCTTCCAATTACAAAAAAAAATGACAAGGCTACTAAAGACTCATGCCGAAGACATCTACCGATGGCTTCTACTGGAGACATCTTCTGATGGCTTCTTCTGAAGACATCTTCCGATTACAAAACGACAAATTCCCTCCTACATCTTCCAATAGATATAATATTTGACATCACCCGGTCACAAAACGACAAATTCTAATACTCACATCCACCGATGGACTACATCCACCGATAGACAAAACTCTCCACTTCTACCGATCGACATCATCTACCGATAGATCAAAAATACTCAACATCTACCGATAGACATCATCTACCGATAGATCAAAACACTCAACAAAAACGGCATAGCAACAATTTCACTCTAAATAAAGAAAACTCTGACTACCAAAAGAACTTGAGCATTTTACTAAAAACCGTTCAAAACTACTTAAATCCGTGTATTACTTCAAAATTTGGTAGAAACCACTATTAAAACTAACAGAGTATCAATATCAGAAAAGTCTCAAATTATATCCAAAACATCAAAACTACTACTGTCACTAAAACTCTCAACATACTTAAATCGAATCATGGTTCACTGAACCTTCTCATCTACTATCACAAGTTAAACTGCCCAATCAGTTCACCAAGTCGAGGCATGAATGTGCTCCCCCAACCAGCCTATTCCTCAACATGCTCAGAAAACACACCTGCAGTCACTTCTTCACCTACATCACAAAACTCATCTATTAGCCTAATGCTAAGTAAGTAAAGCAATAATGAAATGGAATGATGAAACAAAATTCCTAAACATGCAGTTTCTACTTTATCATCTCAGTTGCATATGCATTCGTTTCTGATCTGATCCTCTTGTGAAATTGGGAGTTTGATCACTTCTCCCAAAGTCATACATCCTCTCTCTCGATTAAGGGGCGGATTAGTTCCCTTAACAAACTGTTCAGATCCCTCTGTGAAATTGGGAGTTTGATCACTTCTCCCAAAGTATAAATCCATTCATAAGTTAAGGGGCAGATTAGTTCACTAAATAGCTTACCTGTTTCAGTCTGTTCATTCCTCACCATGCCATTTCATGTAAATTCATTTTCGCATGCTTTCAAAAAATATGATGCATGACATACAAATACATTCAAGCACACATAAATCGTACTGTTTTGTGATGTAGGCCCGAAGGCACAAGCATACTTCACTTACCTGGTCTCCTGGAGATTGCTCGGCTGTAAGCTACTTTAGAAGCTCGCTCACCTAAGGTCATAACAGTACATTAATCAAACCTTCACTAAACTTCACCAAGAATCAATCAGAAGTTTGAGGAAACCAGTTTGAAACCCTGTTACCGGTGCATTCCCATTTATCACCAAAACTCGAACCTACTCTCAATCACAGCATCCTCGAAATTTCTCACATTGTACTCCCTCAGTTACCTAACTGCTAAAATACAAG
The DNA here is from genome assembly GCA_022432975.1 of Begonia masoniana. Taxonomy (NCBI): domain Eukaryota; kingdom Viridiplantae; phylum Streptophyta; class Magnoliopsida; order Cucurbitales; family Begoniaceae; genus Begonia; species Begonia masoniana. The sequence goes on from CM039513.1 coordinate 36,892,763, forward strand.
AAAACGAGGAAAAACTTACCTTGGTTAAAAGAGAATCGAGCAAGAAAATCGCCAAAAGGGTTCTGCTTGAGAGCTAGAGGTCGAAAGAGGAATGATAAACAGAATAGTGGCGGCTACAGTGCATTAAACCCAAACCTCTCTCCTTAAATACGTTATCCACTTTTAAATTTTCAATTACCCTTATTACCTTGCCTAGTCATCCATTAACCCTACTTTAATTATTGTCATTTAAAGTGTCCCATTAATTTAAAAAGAATTGAGAACTGGTTTGATAGAACTGGGTGTTACAGCCTCCCCACAAAACTCACTAGGAACCTCGGCGGACAACAAGAACGAACGAGCTGTTTCAACAAGATGGTAATGTTTCCTTTCAGCAACATCATTTTGTTGAGGAGTGTCTGTACACGAGGTTTGGTGGATAGTCCCATCAGAAGCAAGTAATTGAGAAAAATTGTTAGAAGTGTATTCACCCCCAAATCACACCGAAAACGTTTAATGATAGAGGAGTGTTGAGTTTTCACAGGAGCTCTAAAGTCACTGAATATGGTAAGGAAATCAGACCTGTGTTTCATAAGATAAACCCAAGTATAACGAGTGAAATCATCAATTAACGAAACATAATATCTGGAACCGGTGGATATAGGAGAGGGTCCCCACATATCAGAATGCACAAGATCAAATGGCGCAATGGAAAAAGAAATACTTTTATAAAAAGGCAACGCTGAAAATTTAGCCAGTTTACAACCACGACAATCAGAAATATCGTGACTGGCTAAATGACCTAAAGCTTCTATAGACAACAAAAAATTTAAACGAGACGCAGAAACATGACCCAAACGAGAATGCCAAAGATAAAAATCAGAAGATGAACGACTCAAACGAAAAGACGACAAATCCACACTAGAGGCAGCAACATCTGATACTTTGAGCTCATCCAAAACATAGAGTCTCCCTTCCCTACGGCCTGTCCCAATCACCTTCTGAGATTGAGGGTCCTGAATACAACAATTGGTAGAAGTAAAAAGAACTGAGAGACCAGAATCACACAATTGACCAACAGATGCAAGATTTAAGGTTAGACTTTGAGCTCATCAAAAATTGTACCGGACGTTGTGCTTTTCTACGAGAAATATACGGTTCAAATGCTCGCAGCTCTGCAGACTCAGTGAGAGCCAACTGATCCCAGAGATTAGTCATGGAAGAATAAAACTCTTGGATACTCATATCATTCCGCTGAAGTGCACAAATATCTGACTCCAATTGATACTGTTTGGCAAAATTAGACTGCGTCTACAATCTAGCCAGATGATCCCATACCTCTTTAGCCGTCTCATACTTAGCCAACTGAACACCAATGGAGTGAGTAACAGAATTGTTCATCCACGTAATAATCTTCGAATTATCAGCCTCCCAAATGTCGACCAAGGCTGTATAATCGTTTGCCTTGTCGTCTGTAGGTTTAACCATCACACCTGTAATATAGCTCCACATAGATTTTCCACGTAAAAAATTTTTCATAACATAGCTCCAATACGTGTAGTTTTTACCATCCAATTGAATACTAATCGACTGAAGGGAATCATCCTTATGACTAGCCATGAGTACAAACCAAATCGTTCTCCCAAAAAACAAAACAAAGATCAAATTCCCAAAAACAAAACTCAAATTGCAGTCTTGTTTAACTGGACAGCCTTAAAAAACGTAAAAGACGATCTGCACCGTTCCGAATGTACCTCTATATGTTGTAAACTAGCTATCAAATTTTCAAAACGATCCAACGGCTGACACTCGAGAAATTGCAATTCTCGTCTCACTGCTCTTGAAAAATCCGAAAATCCCAAACCCAAATTGCAGTCCCGTTTTTCCCTAACCGAACAGCCTTGGAAACCCAAAAGACGATCTCCACCATTCAGAATGTACCTCTTATGCTGTAAACGAACTTTCAAAATTTCAAGACGATCCAACGGCTGAAACGTGAGTAATCGCAATTATCGTCTTGTTGCTCCTGAAAATTCCAAAAATCCGAAAATTCCTTTTTGCCTCTTCTCTCATCTTTTTCTTTTCAAATCCGAGAAACGCAATTCGATCCGCAATAACTATGGACTGAATTAACAGTCTCTCAAAACATCAAACAAATTTATGGGGTGTCTTTGATACCATGATAACATAGAGAAAAAGAGCCTAGGGTTTCTAATTAGATAATCAAAAGTTATAATGAGAATAAACACAAAGGGTTTATATAGTTAGGTTTACAATGAAAAGTAAATAGACTAAAATATCCTTAGGCACTAATAAGATAATATAACTAATATTGTCGGGGTCGCTAGCAACAGATGCTCGAAGTGGAAACTTAGTCTACTACTGCGGGAGCCCCTTGCGGAATCCAAATTGCAGCCATGGACGTCAGGACCAGCATCCTCATTGGTTGCCCAGCTTGAACAACAAATGTCTAGAAACGACGTTCCGATGACGGATTGAATGAAAAACTCGTCCTTTTTCATTGTTTTTTTACCTCGATCTACAACTCTACACAAATCATAAATCAACCGAAACAATACAAAAATAATCAAAGATCTCGAGTTTCCAAAATTGAAATCTGAATTTGACACTACAAGAAAATCGAACAAGAAAACTAACGGAAATGGAGGTTAGAAATCAACTTACCCTTGAAGAACCGTCATAAAACTTGTAGATCAGGACGTTGGAAACTTGATTTTGGCAGTGAAATTCTTCTGCACTGCAATCTGTCTGTCTCTCTCTCCCTTCCTTTTCGTAAAAATATTTTTAATTTAATATATAAAAAAATATCCAAGGAAAAATTACCTAACACAATTTTTGGATTTTCACCGTTTGATCAAAAAATCACACACGTCCAAACCTTAACGGTTTACGACAATTCAAGTTAACAAGGGACAATTTGACATCAAATAATGCAAAAAATTAACTCGACAATTTCATTAATATAAAATTTTCAGATATTACAATTTTCTTGATCAATGTTGGAAATATAATAAATATGAATGATAATCAAAGAACTTGGTGTCAAATGTTAGATTGTCAAGTCTATGGCCTATAAGTAAGAAGACAAGTAATATAACAAAACATAACATAGTCATCATTCGATGAACAAAAAATTATGGAAGTCGAGTTAAAACCAGAAGGATATTCTTTGTGAGGTATCGACCAATTCCAGTTTTCGGAAGTAACATCAAATTGACTGTTTCAATATATTTATTAGAGAAGGATAGTGCTTATACAAAGACATGAACTACAAATTCAAAATTAATAATGAAATTAAACAATTAAAAAAATGAAAAGATTACGAATTGAGAATATTTGGTGGCATGGATTCTCTCAACGCCCACGCAATATGGGGACCATTTTCTGTGAGTGGAGGAATTTTAGGGTTAGTCGTCAATCAAACATTGAATAGTTTAATTTTAAACCATTGTTATTGTTTTTTAAATTAGTTTATTCTCTGTTTAACTATATAATTAGTAGAGTAATTATTAAAATACATCAAATCGGGGCCATGCAAACAACTGAGTGTAACTTCTTTGCAACCCTTGAAGCCAGAAGTCAATGAAAATGAATGGAAAAGTAGATCAATAGGTTACAATATTAATGGGTTTGCAGGCCATTTATTTAAAAATATTCAGAAAGGGAAGACCCCTCCATGTGCAGAAGCCATTAAAGGCAGGTGAATGAAACCATAGAGTTGTTAAAGAGATTCAGCTAAATTCCTACCATTTCTTTTAAGAGTTTATCATGTAGAGAAGGACAAGTACTTTGTATCTGATTATATTCCTCTCAATGTTTACGTGGAGTTTCCGGTAATCACAATATAGTATTATCCGTTTTGAATGAAATTGTACAAATTTATTTTTGAGATTAGTCTAAAAAATTTATTGTACTATACAGAAATGAGAACTCTACTTATAAACCAGTTAATTTTCACTCACCCAAGTGATGTGGAATTATGCACCCACATTGATATTGGTTACGCCTTTTCCATCAACAAAATTTTGAGTAGTTCTTGTTTTACAGGACAGGCTACCACAATTTACTTAAATGGTATATTAAGTATTCGATAAAAGCTTAATCGGTGGGTCGAAATTGTCTAGTAATTCTTCTATAATTGTGGTGAGATTATGTACGCAACTCTTGATTTAAGATTTATTTTGTTTACTGATTTTTAATCTATAGAAATTGTCACGTCTCAAGGGAGGTCGAGACATAGCGGTCCAACCCGAAAACCGGATCGAGTCGTCCATCCCTAAATTTTAAATTTTTAAGTTTTGTGCTGTTTCAATTAAATATTAAAATTTAAGGTAGGGAGACTCGGTTCGATTTTCGGGTCGGGTCACATTAGTTATATTCTTTAGGTTGAATATAGTTCTTAACTTTGATCTGGATCCTCAAGTTCACGTCAAAAGTAAGACATCTTGGAGAAAATGATAACAGATCCCATTAAGTGGACGACTAATTACATGAAAACATTGTATTTAAATTGATTTGGAACTCTAGTTTGGTGATCAATCACAATTAACAACCACTAATTGACGTGATTAAAAGGACTTTTGCTAGAAAAAGTGGATTGACAGGTGGGATTATGAATCAGTCAAACCGTCCTTTTCACTTCACAAAGAACTGCTACTGTTGCAACTTGAAAGGGGTGACGATGGAAATGGAAAATGAACTATCTCTAGATCACAAACAATTTACTGCACTAACAAGCAAACAAATCCTCCTTAAAAAGACATAAATACAGGTTTTTTATGTGAAACCATGACGTTGTAGTGTGTTGTAGAATTTCATAGAAAAAACATTTTTTTCTAGACATTAACTTATTGATTTCGAACAATATTTACATCAATTATATCCGTGTAATAACTATTTTTCCAGAGTTATCATCAGGATATAGTTAAAAAGAAAGATGGTACAAACAAAAACTTGTTAACGTGGCTCGACCAAACTGTCTACATCCGTGCTCTAAGATTTCTCCTTGAATATTCATTTCTACTCATCCTACTGTTTACATTTGATTGATCTTTCAGGCATTAATCTTGCTTTTACAAATATAGGGATTCACCATTTCTCTTTTAACAATAAACGAGTTCAATGATTTTAGTACAAAATCTAATTTTCACAAGAAATAAATTCTCAAGTAAAGTAAAGAGATGATAGGTTATTAAATTGTTTTTTCAAATCTATAAATTAATTAGTTTTCAATCCTAAGATTAATAATTTCTCTCAACCACAAACAATTTACTACATTAACAAGCAAACAAATCCCCAAATAAGTATATAGTTAAAGAGAAAGAGGATGCAAACACTAGTTGTTACGCAGTTTGACCAAACTGTATACGTTTGTGATTTAAGACTTCCTCTTGAAGATTCATTTCCACTTATCTTTCCCGTTACACTTGGGCATCATCGCCTTTAGCCATCATTGAAAGGACTTAAACACACATAACCACAATTAAATACTCCCTATCAAGGGTATTTTAAAACAAGATAAAAATTCAATCTTATAGCATAAATATTCGTTAAATAACAAATTTAGAATTATTTAAACAATTCAGCATACTAATCATCAAAAACAAAAGTTAAACGTAATTATCTTTAAGCTCACAAGATGAGGTTGGAGAATTTAATGAGAGATGAGGGAAAGGAAGTGACTGAATAGGGATGGAGAAGGAAGACATGTTAGGGATACACTTGGATGAAGTAGTGAATGTCAAAGAGTATTCATAAAAGACAGCATGTCGGGTGACATAAACTCGACTGGAAATAGGATTTAAGCATAGGTAGCTTTTATGATTAGCACTATAGTAAAAGAAAACACATGGTAAGGAATGGGCTAAAGTTGACTTTTATTATACAGACTATAATACAAAAAACACATACATCCGAAGACACGAAGGGAAGAATATGGTAGAAAGGTACCATATAAATGAGGACTTGAAATTTAAAATTGGTGTTGGCCTGTAATATATTAGAGTTGTTATAGTTTCATAAGTACAAGGCCAGAAAGCTTTGGGAATCAATGAATGAAAAGGAGTACAAGGCTGGTTTCAACAACATTCTGATTTTTTCTTTCAATACGACCATTTTTATTTGGAGTATGGAGACAAGATAGACGAGGGTGGATCTCAAAAGACCGAAACACATGAGAGAGGGATTGATACTCCCCACACTAATCTGATCGAAAAGATTTGATGGACTTGCCAAATTGATTTTTAACGAACTCTTGAAAAGATTAGAAAGTGTTATGAACTTGATCTTTCGTTTTTAAACAATAAATCTATGTAAAACAAGTACAATCATCAACAAAGGGAAGAAAATATCTAACAACATTAATTGCAGGTATCGGGGAAGGACCCAAAGATCGGAATGCACAAGCTCAAAATGAGCAGTACCATGAGATGTTAAAATGGGAAAAAGTAATCTATGGCTTTTACTCATTTGACAAGCAGTACAAAGATTAGTCACGGTGTACATAGAAGCTGAAACATTACAAGAAATGAAAATGCTAGATAAAATAGAGGAACTAGGATGCCCTAAATAGAGGTGCAAAGATACCGAAGCTGGAACATGTGTAGTTATTGATAAGGTTTGAGGAACTGTAGGAGTCGAGTAGAGTGTTATCACATAGAGAACCCTGTAGGAGGATCTTCTAGGAGATCCGATCCTTGACAAAAATAGTCTTAGTGAATTTTGACGAAAACAGGATTTTCCTGACACAATTGGTGAATGTTAAGGAGGTTAGTGGTTAGAGTAGGAGTATGAAAAACACAGTCAAATCAATAGGTATTGAAGAGGTGGGTATCACAACATTTCCAATGTGAGCAATAGAGAGACACTTACCACTAACAACCATCACTCAAGGCCTGTGCAGTGAACATGATTGAGTACCCAGAGGAATTTGGGTGAAATGGTGCATTGCACTAGAGTCCAACATCTAGGATGTAGCAACAACTGTTGGACGAGAAGGTACAGGAGGAACGTCGGCTGAGTTTGCTTGTGAAGCAGGGAAAGAAAATGGAGGAGGCCCAGGCTTCTAAGAAGTGTTAGTCTTGTGATAGCACACAATAGTTTTGTCGCCCAATTTGTTGCAGATCTGGCAACATCAGAGTGAGGTGGTCTGGACGAGACACCATTTTTAGCCGACAAAGGCAAAATGACTTGTTGAAGACAACATTGTCTTGAAGAAAGCTCTATGAAGAAAGCTGTGCAACATAGTGATGCTTCTACAAACGAAAGTTGTAGCTAAGGAGCAAACTGTGAATCTTCTCTAGGGATGGTTGATCGCGGCGATTGGTGATGATGGTGACAAAAGGGTTATATTAGCTACCCAACGGACTGAGAAAATAAATAATGTGGTCATAGTAAGAAACTAGTTCACCAATTGCTGAGAGTGTGACGCATATAGTTGTTATTTATTGGATATAAGACACTACAGAGATATCATCTTTGGAGACATTATGCAGCTAACTTTGTAAATCCATGATTCTCGCTAGGAAAGATGAGGCAAACATTCTGCCAAGAGCCACACTAATCTTAGCGGCAGTATTATAGCAAACAATTTGATGGAGAATATCTTCTGATAAAAAGGAGAAAATTCAACTCATAATGAGCCGATTGTAATGCCGTCATAGGCTAAAATATGTGTTCAGTTGAAGAGAGAAATTATGGAGGAGATGGGTAAGAAACATCTAGTATGTTGTCAAGACTATTTGCAATCACAACATAAGCATTTGAGTCTTCCATACAAGGTAATTTGTTGAGTCGAGTTTGATTAACAGAGGGAAACAGAGGAAGAGAAGAAGTTGAAGGAGAAGATGTGACCATGGTCTTGAGGAGACCATGACCTCTGATACCAAGAAAGAACATGTAAAAAGCAATAGAGGAGAAGAAAAGCTTGTATATTATATTTTCAATAATTTGAGAATGAATTCTTTTTAAATATGATATTGTAGATCCATACACTAACCAACGGGATAAGTCACAACAAACTTATAGTGGACTGTATTATACGCTAATAAAGTTGAGTGTAGTAAATTGTCTAAACGATCTATAATATTACCTTTCTTGATTATGGTAAGTCAAAAAGAATATTTTTGTTTTGATCCCGTAAGTTAAAAATTGTATGTTTTTCAACATATTGTCTTTCTTGAACATATTTCTTTCAACTCATGGTTTATTTATTCATAATGTTTATTATGTTCCTACTCAACTTGAAATCTTGTTATGTTAGTCAATGGTGTGAAAAAAATGTACAATTTCACATCACCTAAAAAAATGGAGAAGAATCATTCCTAAGTAAAGTTCTTCCCTTCAACTAGTACAAAGACTATATGGGATAAAACTTAAAAATAAAATTTGTGCAAGCTTTGACTTAAAGTAGATAGTATTGTATTAGTTGGAATGTGATTTTACAAATAGTATTAAAGGTAAAACCTAATAGAAGTGTGACTAACGTTGACATCAAGCTCTAAGAAGAGTAAATGTGACAAGTCATCCTGCGATAGCAAACACGATTTAAGATTAGGTAATTATGAGGGCTTGCACTTACCATAGCCCTTAAGAAAAGTGGAGGAGTTCATTAGTAGAGTGCTCTCCTATACTAATATAAGAAATTTTGAGGTAAAACTCGAAAGCAAGACACAGTAGCCTTCAATTCAAAATAGATAATATTATAATAATACTTAGAATCGAAATATTACATAGATTATCTTTCATCATAACCATGAACCAATCTGCCCTAATATCATCATGACTAGGTTATCATTTTAGTATAATTGTTTCATAACTAATTGTCACCCTAATTATTATTATGAGAGTTACAACAATTGACTGTTGAAAGCGTATGACTTACCAATCCAAGTATGCAAATTGTAACGTGAGTAAAAGAGATCTTTCTTGAGCCGTGGGTGATTTTTATTGAGCAAGGTAATCAGCCTTGACCAAACACATGATCGGTTCTGATTCAAGTTCTTTAAAGTCGTGTTTGTGTATATGTCGCAACATTGTTTGTACAAATTAATAAAGTCAATGCAACAACTACATAAATAATTTATAATTTGAGATTTTGTAATAAAAAAGAGTTAAAATTAATCTCTTGACAAAGCCTCTTTGGATTTTTTTTTTCTCTGGTTTATTAAAAAAATTAAAAGAGTAGATAATGGGAAAAAAGATTAAAAATAAACTAGCACTAAAGGTTGTATTCAAACAAACCCTAAGAATGAATTTTAAATATGACACAATACCCAACCAGTCCCAAATTAAATGGCTTTTGAGAGTCATTGTGTAACACCCAAAAATCTCATATTAAATGTATGTACTTATTTGTGTTTAAGTTACTAACGATAACAAATAGTAAATTTTATTAAATTATATTAAAGTGTAGTTTGGTAAGTTAAAAATAAGGAGTTGGTAAATTACTAAAAGTTAAGCAAGACTAGTAAAGGAAGGAATATTTGTTTAGGAGTGGGCTCTTAGAAGATAATTTGGGTCAAAATCTGTGGGCTAAATGTGAAAGCCCAAATGAGAGTCATCAATTCTTAGGACTTAAAGAAGTTAGGTGAAATATGTCCACTAATGATTTGGGAAGAAAGAAAAGATTGTGGAGGTAGACAACAAAATATGGTTGATGACTCATCATGCTTATGGCTTTACACCTCAACATTTCATCTCTCACTTAGCTACCTCAACCTTTCATCTCTCACCTAGCCAAAACTTAGCTAAGGATGATTCTCATTGGGAAGGAAGAGCCACGAAATTCCTCTCTTTTCTTTATATTGTAAGAAGTTAAAGTGGAGCTACCTTTTGGAATTGAAGGAATTTAAAAATTTAAGTGCATATAAGAGGTGCACCTTTGTGTTATGTTAAAGAAGAAGTTATGGAAACCTATGAAGTTAAGATCTTCTATCTGAGTTTCCTTATTAAAAAGGTACATATTTATGTTTTAAGATCATATTTGGTCTAGTGGGAATTAAATGTTAAATTATGCATGTTTAGTGCACCTAATGCTAAGTTGTTCAAAACTTTGAAATTCTAGACAATTTCAAATTTTGTATTATTAACCTATTTTAATAGCATCTAATTGTTAAAAACCTTTTACCATGTCAAAGTAGACATCTTAAGAAAACTATGGGTTTTGGAATTGAAACAATTGGATATGTATACTATGAGATATGGGGTTTTGAAGTTGATACAAAACAGTGAGTTATATTCCGAAATTCTGATTCATTAAGGGTTAAATTGCTACATTATGTTCAAAGCAAATGTGGTGCATTATAAAGCTAATGGTGAAGTGGATATTTTATAGGTTTATCAATCCCCAAAAGATTGAATAAGTTGCTGTAATTGTGTTAGGCTCAAGGTAAGTAGTGTTGTGTGTGTTTGGCCACTTTGCCTACATTACAAAGTGTTAGGATGATTATTGTTATTAATGGTTCAAATTGGAGATGTGGATTATTTTATGGATGTGCTATATTATAGATTTAAGTATTTGCCATTGTTATGTTATAATATTAAATGATAAGCCTTTAGTAGTAACATAGATAAATTGAAATGGCTTGACATTGAGGATATGAAATGCTTAGATTTTCATGTTTATACGTATTCTGCATGTATCATGCATCATGTTTTAGGAAAGTATTGAAAATGATTTATGCATATGTTTTTTTTTGTAAGAAAGACTGAACGATATGAGTGTACGTAAATAGTTATTGTGGGGCGGGGCTCGAGTTTGGCTGTCCTGCATGAGGTGGACCAAACAGTGCCTACTTCCTCTTAGACTAAATCACCCCCAAATGACTGGATTGTAAAGTGAAAGATAACTGAAACTGCATTGTTTTACAAATTGCATAATCATGGTAGTTTATTTGAATTATTCATTACACATTACTTACTGAGTATTAGGTTCATTAGATGAACTTTGTAATATAGGTAATGAAATTGCTGGTAAGAATTATGATCACTAAATAGATTGGATGAGGCAGTTAACGGAGTATGTCCATGGCGAGCACTTGTGGTTATTAGAGTGATTTTGACCCATGGGCGACTCTTTTAAGTATTTTTGTATGGAAAAAAAAAATATATATATATATATATATATATATATATATATATTATGTAATAACATATTAAAACAGATTTGATAGTTGAGAACTATGTTTTGTAAATAGAAAATGGTCGAAGGTAACTTTGGTTGTTATATATACATAAAAAAATATATATAAAAAATAAGTTTGAAACTTTTGGTCGTTACAATTATTGTATCAGAGCCACTGGAATAAAAGCGTTTATGTAAACTGTCTAACAACACAAGTCTCAACATGGAAGTGTGTCATCAACTGTAAGTATACTTATGTGAAATTATGTTATCATATATATTACTTATGTATATAATTCATTTTAGATTAGCACACTGTAAATGTAAATATTATTGGCATTGATTTTTTGGTAATTGGCAATTATGAAAAATTATTATATCATGGCATTATGGAAAATTTGATTTATGAAAATTATATTTTGGAAGGTTGTTTCTTGAAAATCAAGAAATATCCACTTTAATTTTGGAAGTTCAAATCTATAAAGCTTGTAAAACAAGAAACGTGGTTACTTGGAAATCAAGTACCTTTATCATTTTGGAAAAATAGTTTTTGGAAGGTAGATTTGAAAATTACTTGGTGGATTATGATGAGATATGAGATCACAACATTTATAGGATCCATTCCTAAATTATTGGGATCTGTTTCTATAAAGTTGGCGGCACTTTCTTAAAATAGCACAAGCGGTGTCACACAACCAAATTGCTCGGTTTCCTTATTATATGCGATTCTGATTTGATCTACTGTTTGAATTAATTCACAGATAAGGTTATTAACTCACAAGAAAGTGTGCGCAGATTATTGATTCTTCCTTCTTGATTTTGTGTGCCGCGAGTTATTCTTCTTTCTTCACCCACAGATTCGTGTGGTGTAAGTTATTATTGATATGGTCTGTAATAGACTGTCCTACAAACTCTGTTCTTATTGGTGTTCGTTATTTTATGAATGTGTTGATTGGTTGCATCTGAAGACAACGACTAATGTTACAGACGGTGTCACAGGTGTGTTTATTGTGTTCTTCATTGAAGTTCAGTCTCGGGAGGAGGCTGTCTGGAACTCGGGAGGAGTTCTGATCGTGGACAAGGGGATCTTGCCATACATGGATTCCGAGAAGAGTCATCATTGACAAGGGGAGCTTGTCACATTTGGATTCCGGGAGGATTCATCATCAACAAGGGGATCTTGTTGTGTTTAGATTCCAGGAGGGATTGGTCTCAAGACGAGGGGAGCTCGCAAAAACAAATTTACTAGGAAGTTAGATAGAAGCGGCGACAAAGAAAAGAGGGAGTCTTACTTTGTGTTATACCGGGTGTCTTGTAACTTCGTGAACTCGTAAATTATTTTTAATTATAGGCGTGGCCCCGCAGACGTAGGCAATTGCCGAATTGCGTTACCAACCGCATGTCTCTTTACTTTCTACATTTTATTTTGTCCATTATTGCACTTATTATCAGTGTCTCACGTAGTGTTCCACAACACACTAAAACATCGCGTAACTAATCACGATCTTTCAATTGGTATTAGAGCGGGTCACTTCTGTTTTTAAGCAGGATTCGCGGGACTTGATCGTGTGTTATTTGTGCGATGGACTCTAAGAGGGAAGGAGGTTCAACAATACGTCCACCTTTATTGGATGGAAGTAACTATGCTTATTGGAAGGCCCGGATGAGAGCATTCATCAAAGCTTTAGATGAAAAAGCTTGGAGATCTATTCTGGCATGATGGGATCCTCCCACGACTGTTTGTGAAGGTGGTGTTATATCCCTTAAATCCAAAGAAAGTTGGTCTGTGACAGAAGATGCATTGACAAACAGTAATTCAAAGGCTCTTAATGCTATTTTCAATGGCGTTGACCCTATTCAGTTCAGACTTATCTCCACTTGTGAATCAGCAAAAAGGGCTTGGGAGATTCTCCAAACCACTTATGAAGGAACGCTGGTGGTAAAGTTATCGAAAATGTAAATGCTCAATACAAAGTTTGAGAGTCTAAAAAAGCATGAAGATGAGAGTATTGCCGAGTTCAATGCAAAATTATGTGACATCGCAAATGAGGCGTTTGCTCTTGGTGAGTCTTTCTCAGAAGAACGATTGGTAAGGAAAACTCTGCGATCTCTTCCTCAACGATTTGTCTATAAAGTTACTGCTATTGAAGAAGCAAAAAATGTCTCCAAAATGAAGCTTGAAGAACTAATAGGATCTCTTAGAACATTTGAGATGAATCTTGGAATGGACACATAAACAAAGAAAGTAAAAGGCATAGATCTAAAGGTAGAGACACATGATTTGAACTGTTATGATGAAGATAACCTTGAAGAATCCCTAGCGCTGCTATTAAAGAATTTTAGCTGAGTTTTTAAGAAATTTGGGAGAAATAATCGAGGTGTCAGACCCAATGTCAGTAACTCCAAAACGGGCTCCTCAAGTAATGAGAAGTACAGGGAAGAAAATCATGCATCTGATCAACCTCCCAAAAACAGAGGAATTCAATGCAGAGAGTGTGATGGTTTTGTACATATTCAAGCTGAATGCGCCAATACTTTGAAGAAAAAGAAAACTCTGTCAACACGACTTGGAGTGATGATGAGTCAGAAAAAGAAGATGAATTTCGGAACAACCATGTTTGGTTTTATTGTTAAAGTTGAACATACAGAAAGTGGGAGTGTTACACGGGATGTCACAGACGATATATCAACCTATAGTGATGAAGATGAGGAGGAAGCCACAAAAGAAGATCTTATCATGGAATACAAGATTCTCCATGAAAAAGGGATCGAACTTGTTAAAGTGAATCAACAACTACGTAGTCAAATTGGAGGTTTAAGGGATGAGAAGATAAATCTTAAAAATAATGTTACCGAGTTGGAAGCAAAATGGAAGACAAGTCAGGATGAAGTTAAAGATCTATCCAACGAGCTGAATCTCATGAAGAAAAATGTTAAAATGTTGAATTCGAGGTTTACTAAGCTAGATGATATTTTGAGAATCAACAAGTCATGTGGTGATCGTTCTGGTCTGGGGTACAAAGATGAAAGCTTAGTATCACAGACAATGTCTTCTAGACTTACTTCTAAAGGGAAAAACTCAATGTCACAGACAGTGTCTTGTGGACTTGGTTACAAAAGAGAAAGCACAGTGTCATAAACAGTATTAGTAAAGGATATTGATTACAATAGAAAGCAGAGTGCAATAAGTACTACAAAAGCTGTGAAGAAACAACATCCTCACCCTGCTTTCATTATAAAAGGTAATGAATTTAATTCTGTTTGTCACTTTTACAACCGTCCTGGTTATATTCGCCCTAGATGCTTCACCTATCTTGCTGATTTGAGACAAGATACTGCTAGAAATTTCTCACTCACAGATCTTCTAAACAAAAATAGGAGAATAAGTCCAACTTGAAATGCAACATCACACATTTTTCTCACAAAGCTACTTTAACTAATACTTGGTACTTCGGTAGTGGGTGTTATAGGCACATGACAGAAGAAGAAATATTTTTGAAGAATATCATATCCGAAAGTATGGGAAAAGTGATATTTGGCAATGGTGTCAAAGCCAATGTCATCGGTAAAAGCACACTAAATGTTCCTGGATTGCCAAAGTTGGAGAATGTTCTTCTGGTGGATGGTCTAAAGGCAAATTTGATTATCATTAGCTAGTTGTGCAATCAAGATTTAAATGTGCACTTTACTCGTGAGAAGTGTATGGTCTCCGATCAACACGAAAATTGCATTATAGAAGGGGTAAGATCTTCTGACAATTGTTATCTTATTTCCTCTTTACAAACTTGTGTTCGTTCAAGCATAGAAGATCTTATTCTATGCATCATAAGTTGGGACATGTTAATATTTGGATGTTGAAGAAGATTATTTCAAAGGGGGCTGTTCGTGGAATTCTTGTAATAAACTTTGACGAAGGCAGAGTATGTGGACCATGTCAAATCGGGAAGCAAACCAAAGTGTCACACCCAAAGTCACAGATACCGGTAACAATACGAGTGCTTGAATTGCTCCACATGGATCTAATGGGTCCAATGCCGTCAAGAAGTATTGGAGGAAAATGCTATGTTTACGTAACAGTTGATGATTTCTCACGATATGCATGAGTAGAATTTCTTAGAGAAAAATCTGATACCTTCATAGCATTCAAAGCATTATGTATTCGGCTCCAACGTGAAAAAGATTATGTCATCATGAAGATTATTCGTGTAACACCCGACAAGTTTGACCAGGTGACTTTTAACTGTTTTAACGGTCATGTTTATTTTGACCTTTTCGGTTTGGAATTTATGCCAAGACTTAATTAATTGCTTGTGTTGAAAATTTAGGTTGGGTGGCAAAAATTGTAATTAAGGATGATTGGATTTAATATAAATAGAAAGTAGAAACTCTTAAACCTCACCAAAATCTCACTGTAGCCGACATTCCCTTCTGCGTTCTCTCCTCCCCCAAGCTGTCTCCCTCTGCCAGCAACTCCCTCATCGGCGACTGATTCTTTAGCCTCCACTCCGACAATCCACACTCTAGGTAAGACTTCGGCAATTTAGTTACTGGTTGTTTACATTGAACTCTGTTTTCTGCTGGAGCTGGGATTTCGGATTCTTCAATGACAGAATAATGATAGTAACGTTTTTAACCCGAGTTTAATAAAGGCATCTCCGATTCGATTCTGGACTTTATTATAACTGACTGGGAATAGTTCTAGACCAAATCTGGTTATTTTGATTCTGGAAATTTAGACTACACACACAGAGTGCTCGGCTAAAGGACTTATATATATATACACACATATACACATATATATACATTAGATTCTAGGGTGACTCTTGATTAGAACTTTTAGGATGTTGTTTTAACTTTACAATGTTGAATGTTTTAGGTGAGGAAGTCTGAAGAGAAGTACTCAAAATTGCTCAGGAAACCAGGTAAGTGAATGTGTAGGATACCCGGCCATTAGGGCCCTACATCACGAGGGTACTAGTTAGAAACTGATTTTTGATGTTTAAAGATTATCTGACCTTTTGTCTGTTAGTTACGATACTTGAACTGTAAGAATGATCCTTGTTAGATGTATGACCTGTTCAGTAGAATGATGAACTAAGAGTATCCCTACTCATGCATCACAAATGTTTCTCAAGCATATGAAAGTGTTTTAAGTGCATGTTTTCTTTCATGAACAAAATATGAACATGAAACCTATGCAACATGGATTATGAGAGGGTTGGGGACGGTTTGGCGTACGTCACTGTCCAAAAGAGGACCAAGAATACGACCCGCAAGGGACTATGTACACTTTCACTGTCGAATCCCATTTACCGGCACAAATCCTCTCTTAATCCATACAATGTAAATGATGAATGAGAATGATGAATATGAACATGAATATGAACAAGAACAAGAAAAGATTCATGAGCATGCGTGTCTTTAAACTGTGCATTCATGCATATGTGTTAGCATTGCATTCCTTACTAAGCATTAGGCTTATAGTTTAAACCTTATGATGTAGGTGAAGAATTAACAGGTGAGGATTCCAAGTTCAATGAGGAAGTTTAAGGCTGGTTGCTAGATGATGCTCAGGGTGACAGTGCGTGTCTGGAAAAGGCGATTATGACACGTGGTTACTGCTCATGTGATGTCAGTAACGATTACGAAAACTGAGGTTAAAATAGGACGAGTTTTCTCATGTCATTAGATACTAGAATATGACTGATACAATTTCTAAGTAGGATGGGGTTTCTCTTAAGAGCGTTATATTTTCAGATATTACCTGTTTTAGCTTCTGAGCTCGAGAATGATTTTAAGGATTTATATATATGTGATGGTCTGTTTTAATGAAGTCTTCCGCTATGTATACTCAGATTGAGTTTATGTTTAAGTCAGAGCAGGATTATATTGTCAAGACGAGAGTGTGTAAAAATTTGGGTGTCCTCTATAGGTAAATGTCAAAGGTGTTTGCCCACCGATGGATGTTTTATGTCGGTAGAAGTCGTTTAATAAGTTAAGGTTCCTGTCTTTAGGGTAAAGTCTATCGGATGATGTGAGTGGTGCTGTTTGATCGGATGAGTAAATCATCCGGCTGACGTCATCGGCAAGAGTAGTTTAAACTTGTCGTTTTGTGATCGGATGATGTGAATAAAGATGAGTAATCGGATGATGTGAGTTGTGCTGTTTGATCGGATGAGTAAATCATCCGGCTGACGTCATCGACAGAAGTAGTTTAAACTTTGTCGTTTTGTGATCGGATGATGTTGTTATTTTATCGGATGAGTGTATATAAGTTTTAACGTCTAGCGATCGGATGGAGTTTTAATGTGTCACGTGAGATACGCATGTCAACCGGATGATGTTGTTTATCCTATCGGATGATGTTGTTATTTTATCGGATAAGTGTATATAAGTTTTGTCGTCTAGCGATCGGATGGAGTCTTAATGTGTCACGTGAGATACGTATGTCAACCAGATGATGTTGTTTATCCTATCGGATGATGTTGTTTATTTTATCGGATGAGTGTATATAAGTTTTGTCATTAGTGATCGGATTAAGTTTAAATTGGCACGTGAGATCCACATGTTGATCGGTGGATGTTTGCAAATCCATGCAGCCCCCCGAACGATGAAGTCGTGGTGTCTGAGGGTACCTTCCTACTGCCTGATCGTGTTATGAAATCATTGTCTGAGTTTAGTCACCCTGCTCTGCGACTAGTTATGCCGATAGTGTATTGGATGAGTCGAGTGTTGAAGAGTTAGTTTTGTCAGATATGACAATGGTTTAAAGTTCTTTCTGTAAAAAAAAAAAAAAAAATGTGTGCAGAGAGAGAATATTGTGAGTGAAAGTTCCACGAAATATGAATTAGTCTCGGCCCTTAACGGGGTCGTGACAACTATGGTATCAAAGCAAAATCGGGTTCTAAAATCGATTATGTTGACTGCCTTCCAGCATAGACAGTCACATGAGCACACTCTAACAACTGTAAGTGTTTATGATTTCAGCAATGTCCTTAAGTTAAGTTATGTTTATGACTAATTGTTTAGGAATCCCAAGATGGTAAGAGGCCAACAGAGAGATGACAATGTGGATAGCAATACTATCGCCCAACTAACAGAGTAGGTCATTCGCCAATCCTGACAAATCGAGTAACTTGTAGCCACTAGGGAGGAACAAGGAAATTCTAGCACTAATGCAGCTCGAGATCATGGAGACGAGCGTTTCCATCGACTTCGACCTCCGACGTTTAATGGTCAAATTTCGAATCCTGTTTATGCTGAGGAATGGGTCCGGAAGATGGAGGACATGTTCAAGTATGCAAAGGTGGACGAAGGAGATAAGGTCACGTGTGCTGTCTTCCACCTGGAACTGGATGCGAGGCATTGGTGGGACTCGATCCAGAGCACCGTGAATACTAGAGCTATGACCTGAGAAATGTTTAAGACTGCCTTCTATGACAAGTACTTCAGCCGAGGTGTTCGGACTAGCAAGAAGATGGAATTTATGCAGCTGCGTCAAATCGGTTCAGTGGCCGATTATATATGTAAGTTTGAGGCCTTGTCTAGGTTTGCGCCCCGTCTGGTGGATGATGAGGAAGACAAGATCCACCAATTTGTTCATTGACTAAAATCAGGCTTGTATAGAGGAGTAAAGACTGCGGGAATTCACAATGTGCCATTTTCTGAGGTGGCGGCTAAGGCCTTAGAATTGGAAGAGGTTGAGGTAACATTACAAGAACAACGTGAGCAGTCGAAGAATTTTACCAGAGAGGCTCAACCACCACCACGACAGAACAAGGGTTGGTAGTCACAGCAGAATAGGGGGCCTCAGCAATAGCAGAAAGGTGTGAAAAGACCTTTCAATCAGAACGATGACCAAGGAAAAGGGAAACGACCACTGGCTCCCCTATGCCCCACCTGTCAGAAGAATCACCCCAGCGAATGCAAGTTACATGCTGGCCGCTGTTATAGATGTGATAAGGTTGGACACATTGTCAGGGACTGCCCCATGCCGCCGGACCCGAATAGAGCGAGGGTGGCACCTAGAGTTTATGCCTTGATGGAAGATGAGGATGTAGTGCCACATACAGTCATAATAGGTACGATTACGATCTGTGGTATTTCTGCTTATACACTTATAGATACGGGAGCCATTCACTCGTTTGTGGCAACCTTGTTTGTACGTAAGCATAATTTAGTGTAACACCCGAGTATTTTCTATTGCGTGCATAGCCTACGTTGTATTAGGAGGGGTTAATTATGCAAGTGTAAGGTGTGCATTGAAGTGTATTAGAAATTGGAGAGTTTGACAAGTCAAAACAACTTGTGATTGGTGGAGGGTGGTTGTTTGAAAAGAATCAAATTTTATTAAATTGTGGGAAGAAGAATGACTGTTAAAGTGGATGAAAGGTGTTGTGTTTGGCGTTGGATTAAGTGATTAGGGGGGAGGGCTTTGTGGTAATTTTACTTGGTAATTAAATGCATAAAAGAAAAAGGAAAAAGATGAATTTCATTTTGGTTCTTCTTTTCCTCCATCGATCTCTCTCTCCCTCTCCTCCATAGCCAACGATTCCTTTCCTTCCTTTCTCCATTTCTTCAAGTGATTTCAAGGTAAGTTTACTTGGGTTTTGAATTATATAGCTTTTGATGAAGTTTGAGAGTGTTTTTGAGAGTTTTAGTTGGATTTTAAGAATGTTGGAAAACCCTAGGTTAGGGATTCCGAAATTTGGTTTTGAAATGAGTGTTTTCTTTCCACTTTTGGTGATTGATTTGTTGGATGTGTTAGTTTAAATGATTTATGGAGTTAGATTAAAGATTGAAAGTAAATTTGGGAAAAACCGGTTTTATAAGTGTGATGGCCGATTCTGTCTTGGCCATTTTTGGATTGGCTAAGCTGTATATTTGGTTAATTCAAGCTTTTCAATGGATAGTAGACGTGTAGAGCTTTCCGAGTTGGGGTGGCACGTCGAATTCCGTTGAAAAATGAGAAAGTTAGGGCCGTTTAAGGTTGGACGCCGGTAATTTGTGCAAAAACCGGGTTTAGGTGTTTAGAAGTGAGAATTGCTTAGTTGTTGGTTAGTTAGGTTTAAGGATATTTTTAGAATTGTATTGGTAACTTGTTAAGTGAAGTTTCATTATTAAGGTCGTCGAGCGTGTGAATTGGACGGTGAAAGTAAGCCAGTGGAAACCGAGCATCCAGGTAAGTAGTGGATGTTATTCTTTTGCCTTCGGGCCTACACCAGAGAACGGTAGGGTTTCTTTGTTATTGCTTTGCTTCGTGTTACGTGAATTAATTATGTTGCTTCGGGATGGCGTGGAGTTGCTTGTCTGGTTGGTTGATTAGTCGTGTTGTTGCGTTGAGTCGTCGTGTTGTGTTGTATTGTGTGGTGTGGTTTGGCCTTACTGTTGTGTTATCGTTGTGCTTGTCGTGTGAGTGTGTGAAAATATGGCACTTCGGTGCACAGCAAATATGGCACTGCGATGCACAGCATATTGGCACTTCCGGTGCACAGCAAATATGGCACTTCCGGTGCACAGCAAATATGGCACTTCGGTGCACAGCAAATTGGCACTTCTGGTGCACAGCAAATATGGCACTTCGGTGCACAACAAATTGGCACTTCGGTGCACAGCAAATATGGCACTTCGGTGCACAGCAAATTGGCACTTCGGTGCACGGCAAATATTGGTTGTCGATGTTGTTTGTTTGTTGGTTATTGCTTGAGTATTGGTTGTCGATGTTGTTTGTTTGTTGGTTATTGCTTGAGTATTGTGTGAGTGTGGTGTGCGCTGTGAATGTTTATATTCGTTCTTCATTACTTGCTAAGCTCAAGCTTACGTGTGTGTGTGTGTTCTATGGTGTAGTGACGGAGCGTTTCCAGGTGAACTCAAGAGTGAGGATCAGGGCTAGGAGCAGTCGGGAATCTACGGAGCTCGCCGGTGCAGGCTATTTGTCGGGGCGCTTCGACCTGATTCTTGGGGGTATTTTGGTAGTTGATTGAATTGGATATGTTTTGGTTATTTTGAGTTGAAGTGTATAGTTATTTTGGTGTGTGATAATGGTGGTGAAATGTGCATATTTTGGTCGGGATTGGATCTTAGAGTCGTTTGGTTAAATTATGTTTGATGTATATAGTTGGATTGATCTGGTCATTTGGTTGGTTAAATCGTGTTTTAAAGGTATTGTCTTTTCAGGTTTTGGATTTCGAAAATTTAGCCGTTATATTGTCGATTTTTGGTTTTCAAACCCATAATGTCGGGTTGAGTTCTCTATTTTTTTGTTAATTGTTTTAAGTCGGTTTTTCAAGAAATTTATGGGACATGAAGCTATGGGTGTCGGGATGACGTGGTTAAAGTTTCGTGATTTTTGGAGGTGTCGGGATTGTAGAAAAATGAAGGAAAGTCGAGAGAGTCGAAAAAAGGCAGTTTTTGGGCATTTTGGGGTAAAATACCCGAGGGGTTGGCGATTGCTCGCCATGGGAGGCGATTAATCGCCTCTGGGGCTGTTTTGGGCGAGCAGGGCAGAGAGGGTGGCGATTATTCGCCACTCGGAGGCGAATATTCGCCTCCGAAAATCGGACAGCGCGCTGGGCGCGCGCTGTGCGCGCGCCAGGGGCGAGCGTGGGCGCGTGGCACGCGCGCGGCGCCCAGCAGCGCGCCACTTCTATTTTTTTTAAAAAATTTTGTTTTTAAGTCCTACTTCCTAATCATTTTAACCCGACATTTTTCCAATGTATTTTAACATATTTTAGACATGTTTTCCAAGAAAAATCGAGGGTTCGAAAAACCCAAAAACCGAGCCGGGAATTTTATGAAAATTATTTTAATTAACGTTTTAAACGCCGGGTTAGCTAGCCAAGTAGCGCACCGGGCCCGGGGTGGGTTCGGGGGGTGTTACATTTAGAACCCTTACCAGCCGAGTTATCGTCAGGGAAGTCTTTACATTCAGAACAGGTAGTAAAAGGTGATATTACGACCCTAGGAGATAAGAAGTTGTATGTAGAATTGATCATAATTGACATGAAGGGATATGAAGTTATACTATGAATGGATTGGTTATTCAGACATCATGCCACGATAAATTGTAGGTCTGGATTAGTTGAGTTCCGACCCCAGAATAGCGATCGGTATTTCTTCCAAGCTATTCCTAAGATAAGTAAAATGCCGATTGTATCCTCACTAGAAGCCCAGTGATTGTTGAAAGAGGGTTGTGAGAGTTTTCTAGCTAGTGTAATTGATGATCGGGTGAAAAGTAGGATAGAACTACAAGATATTCCTATAGTCCGAGAGTTTCCAGAGGCATTCTTGGATGACTTGCCCGGGTTGCCACCGGATAGAGAAATTGAGTTTGTGATTGATACATACCCCGAGACATTACCTGTGTCTAAGAACCCCTACCGCATGGCACCTGTTGAGCTGAAAGAATTAAAAGTCCAACTACAGGAATTAGTAGACAAGGGATTTATACGCCCTAGTAGTTCTCCCTGGGGTGCACCTGTTTTATTCGTTAAGAAGAAAGATGGTTCTCTTAGAATGTGCATAGACTACAGAGAGCTAAACAAGTTGACAATTAAGAATAAATACCCTTTACCCCGAATTGATGATCTGTTTGACCAACTACAAGGAGCTAAGGTGTTTTCAAAGATTGACTTACGTTCGGGTTATTACCAACTGAAGGTTAAAGAGGGAGATATACCAAAGACAGCCTTCAGAACCCGATATGGACACTATGAATTTCTTGTAATGTCGTTTGGATTGACAAATGCGCCTGCAGCTTTTATGGATTTGATGAATCGGGTATTTCGAGAGTACTTAGACAAGTTTGTAATTGTGTTCATAGACGATATCTTAATTTACTCACGGACTGAAGCTGACCATGCAGAGCATTTAAGAGTGGTTTTGACGACATTAAGACAGCAGCAACTCTATGCCAAGCTGTCCAAATGTGAGTTCTGGTTGGATAAGGTCAATTTCTTAGGACATGTTATTTCTACTGAGGACATATCAGTAGATCCAACCAAAATTCAGGCTGTTAAGGACTGGCCACAGCCAAGGAATGTCAGTGAAGTCCGTAGTTTCCTTGGTCTGGCAGGTTATTATAGAAAGTTCATTAAGGGATTCTCCATGATAGCTAAGCCTTTAACTAATTTAACAAAGAAGGACACCAAATACTCTTGGACTGAAAGTTGTGAAGATAGCTTCCAGACACTTAAACTGAAGTTGACAACAGCCCCTCTTTTGACTCTCCCAACCGAAGAAGGAAAGTTTAGTGTTTACTGTGATGCATCCAAAGTTGGTCTGGGGTGTGTTTTGATGCAAGAAGGCAAGGTTGTGGCGTATGCCTCCAGGCAACTGAAGAGTTATGAACAGAATTACCCCACTCATGATCTGGAATTAGCCGCTGTTGTTTTTACTTTGAAGGTTTGGAGACATTATTTGTATGGTCAACAGTGTGAGATGTTTTCTGACCATAAAAGCCTGAAGTACATTTTCACTCAAAATAAATTGAATATGAGGCAAAGACATTGGTTAGAGTTTGTCAAGGATTATGACTTTGAGATCAAGTATCACCCGGGTAAGGCTAATGCTATAGCTGACGCATTGAGTAGGATGTCGATGACAATGCAGCCAGCAGTGTCAACCATGTCTACACCTTTGAGGACGGAAGTTCAGAAGTTTGAATTGGAAATAATGTCCGAATTGTCTGAATTACTTGCAGGAGTAACTATTCAACCAACCATCTTGGATAGGATCAAAGAAGCACAACAAAAGAACTCGAAAGAGAATAGTAGTGTGATGAACAAGTTAAAGGACGCCTCCTCTGAGTTTAGTCTCTCCAAGGATGGTATTCTAAAATTTAGAAATTGATGGTACATTCCGAGTGATGAGGAATTACATAAGATGATTTTGGCCGAGGCACACTCGTCCTCATTTTCTGTACATCCTGGTAGCACCAAGATGTATCGAGACTTGAAGTTAGTTTACTGGTGGCCCAACTTGAAGAGGGATGTTGCTAAGTATGTGGAATCATGTTTGGTTTGCCAACAAGTTAAGGCAGAGCATCAACATCCAGGAGATGCTCTTCAACCCTTACCGATCCCCGAATGGAAGTGGCAACACATCGCCATGGATTTTGTTGTGGGACTGCCTAAGACAACTAAAGGCCATGATAGCATTTAGGTTATAATTGACAGAATGACGAAGTCAGCTCATTTCCTACCAGTAAGTACAACCTACGCGATGGACCAGCTAGCTAATCTATATGTTCAGAAAATCATCAGATTACATGGTATCCCAGTGTCTATTGTCTCCGATCGTGATCCCAAGTTCACCTCACGCTTTTGGAAAAGTTTACGAGGCACACTAGGTACAAAGTTATCCTTTAGCACTGCTTTCCACCCGCAGACTGATGGACAATCTGAGAGGACTATTCAGATACTCGAGTATATGTTGAGAGCATTTGTGCTAGATTTCTAGACATCTTGGAGCCGACATCTGCCCTTGGTTGAATTCTCCTACAACAACAGTTACCAGTCCACCATCGGTATGTCACCATATGAAGCACTGTATGGCAGAAAATGTAGATCACCTTTATATTGGGACGAAGTTGGTGAAGCAAAACTCCTAGGACCCGAGATTTTGCAGCAGATTTCAGATAAGATTGCCACAATTAGGAAGAGGATGATGACTGCTCAAAGTCGACAGAAGATTTATGCAGACTAAAGAAGAAGAGATCTTGAGTTTGCCGTTGGAGATGAAGTGTTCCTAAGAATTTCACCGTTTAAGGGAGTTTTAAGATTTGGCAAGAAGGGAAAGCTTAATCCACGGTTCATTGGACCATTCCCTATCCTGGTCAGAATTGGCAGTACAGCTTATAGATTACAACTACCTCCAACATTAGATAAGGTTCACAATGTCTTTCATGTGTCAATGTTAAGGAAATGTATACGTGATCCGACACATGTTGTTGAACCAACTGAAATCGATATCGAGCTGACACTGACGTATGAAGAGAAACCTGTCCGAATATTGGAAGCTGCAGTTAAGACTCTACGGAATAAAGAAATTTCTCTTGTAAAAGTTTTGTGGATAAATCACGGCATTGAAGAGGCCACTTGGGAGCGGCAGCAGGATATGCTGGATAGGTATCCAGAGCACTTTGTTTGAGCAATTTTCGAGGACGAAAATTTTGTTTAAGGAGGGGTGGATGTAACACCCGACAAGTTTGACCAGGTTACTTTTAACTGTTTTAACAGTCATGTTTATTTTGACCTTTTCGGTTTGGAATTTATGCCAAGACTTAATTAATTGCTTGTGTTGAAAATTTAGTTTGGGTAGCAAAAATTATAATTAAGGATGATTGGATTTAATATAAATAAAAAGTGGAAACTCTTAAACCTCACCAAAATCTCACTGTAGCCGACATTCCCTTCTGCGTTCTCTCATCCCCCAAGCTGTCTCCCTCTGCCAGCGACTCCCTCATCGGTGACTGATTCTTCAGCCTCCACCCCGACAATCCACACTCTAGGTAAGACTTCGGCAATGTAGTTACTGGTTGTTTACATTGAACTCTGTTTTCTACTGGAGCTAAGATTTCGGATTCTTCAATGACAGAATAATGGTAGTAACGTTTTTAACCCGAGTTTAATAAAGGCATCTCCGATTCGATTCTGGACTTTATTATAACTGTCTGGGAATAATTCTAGACCAAATCTGGTTATTTTGATTCTGGAAATTTAGACTACGCACACAGAGTGCTCGGCTAAAGGACTTATCTATATATATATATATATATATATACACATTAGATTCTAGGGTGACTCTTGATTAGAACTTTTAGGATGTTGTTTTAACTTTACAATGTTGAATGTTTTAGGTGAGGAAGTCTGAAGAGAAGTACTCAAAATTGCTCAGGAAACCAGGTAAGTGAATGTGTAGGATACCCGGCCATTAGGGCCCTACATCACGAGGGTACTAGTTAGAAACTGATTTTCGATGTTTAAAGATTATCTGACCTTTTGTCTGTTAGTTACGATACTTGAACTGTAAGAATGATCCTTGTTAGATGTATGACCTGTTCAGTAGAATGATGAACTAAGAGTATCCCTACTCATGCATCACGAATGTTTCTCAAGCATATGAAAGTGTTTTAAGTGCATGTTTTCTTTCATAAACAAAATATGAACATGAAACCTATGCAACATGGATTATGAGAGGGTTGGGGGCGGTTTGGCGTACGTCACTGTCCAAAAGAGGGACCAAGAATACGACCCGCAAGGGACTATGTACACTTTCACTATCGAATCCCCTTTACTGGCACAAATCCTCTCTTAATCCATACAATGTAAATGATGAATGAGAATGATGAATATGAATGATAAATATGAACATGAATATGAACAAGAACACGAAAAGATTCATGAGCATGCGTGTCTTTAAACTGTGCATTCATGCATATGTGTTAGCATTGTATTCCTTACTAAGCATTAGGCTTATAGTTTAAACCTTATGATGTAGGTGAAGAATTAACAGGTGAGGATTCCAAGTTCAATGAGGAAGTTTAAGGCTGGTTACTGGATGGTGCTCAGGGTGACAGTGCGTGTCTGGAAAAGGCGATTATAACCCGTGGTTACTGCTCATGTGATGTCAGTAAGGATTACGAAAACTGAGGTTAAAATAGGACGAGTTTTCTCATGTCATTAGATACTAGAATATGACTGATACAATTTCTAAGTAGGATGGGGTTTCTCTTAAGAGCGTTATATTTTCAGATATTACCTGTTTTAGCTTCTGAGCTCGAGAATGATTTTGAGGATTTATATATATGTGATGGTCTGTTTTAATGAAGTCTTCCGCTATGTATACTCAGATTGAGTTTATGTTTAAGTCAGAGCAGGATTATATTGTCAAGACAAGAGTGTGTAAAAATTTGGGTGTCCTCTATAGGTAAATGTCAAAGGTGTTTGCCCACCGATGGATGTTTTATGTCGGTAGAAGTCGTTTAATAAGTTAAGGTTCCTGTCTTTAGGGTAAAGTCTATCGGATGAGTAAATCATCCGGCTGACGTCATCGGCAAGAGTAGTTTAAACTTGTCGTTTTGTGATCGGATGATGTGAATAAAGATGAGTAATCAGATGATGTGAGTTGTGCTGTTTGATCGGATGAGTAAATCATCAGGCTGACGTTATCGACAGGAGTAGTTTAAACTTTTTCGTTTTGTGATCGGATGATGTTGTTATTTTATCAGATGAGTGTATATAAGTTTTGTCGTCTAGCGATCGGATGGAGTCTTAATGTGTCATGTGAGATACGCATGTCAACCGAATGATGTTGTTTATCCTATCGGATGATGTTGTTTATTTATTGGATGAGTGTATATAAGTTTTGTCATCTAGCGATCGGATGGAGTCTTAATGTGTCACGTGAGATACGTATGTCAACCAGATGATGTTGTTTATCCTATCGGATGATATTGTTTATTTTATCGGATGAGTGTATATAAGTTTTGTTGTTAGCGATCAGATTAAGTTTAATGTGGCACGTGAGATCCACATGTTGATCGGTGGATGTTTGCAAATCCATGCAGCCTCGCGAACGATGAAGTCGTGGTGTCTGAGGGCACCTTCCTACTACCCGATCGTGTTATGAAATCAATGTCCGAGTTTAGTCGCCCTGCACTGCGACTAGTTATGCCGATAGTTTATTGGATGAGTCGAGTGTTGAAGAGTTAGTTTTGTCAGATATGACAATGGTTTAAAGTTCTTTCTGTAAAAAAAAAAAGAAAATAAAATGTGTGCAGAGAGAGAATATTGTAAGTGAAAGTTCTACGAAATATGAATTACTCTCGGCCCTTAACGGGGTCGTGACAATTCGCATTCATAGTGATCATGGGAGAGAGTTTGAAAATTCAAAATTCTCAGAGTTCTATAGTCAACTTGGGATAGCTCATGAATTCTAACTCCCCAACAAAATAGAGTCGTTGAAAGGAAGAATCAAACTTTAGCAGAGATGTCTCGCGTAATGCTACATGAAAGGAATATTCCGCAAAAACTCTGGGCTGAAGCTGTGAACACAACATGTTACACCATAAATCGGGTGTATCTCCATGGAGAAACTTCAATGACACCCCTATGAGATATGGAAAGGTAAAATTTCAAATCTAAATTATTTTCATCCTTTTGGCAGTATATGCTTTGTATTGAATGTCAGGGAACATAGGGGGAAACTTGATCCCAAAAGTGATGAGGCTATTTTTCTCAGTTATGCTACCAATAGCCGTGCCTATCGGGTCTACAATAAAAGGACTCGAACTGTCATAGAATCAGCAAATATTCAGATAGATGACTCTCCAATACTCTCAAAGAAGACATAAACTAGAGTTCAAATGATGATAGTTCTAGTGTGCCCACTGGTGTCCCAATAGTGTTCCAGATGTCTCAAGAGATGTCACAGACAATGTTTCAGATCAGACTGCTATAACTAATGAAACAGAGGTAGTCATCTCGGATAGCAGACAACCATCCACTCGTGTCCTGAAAAATCATCCTGCAAATGAAGTCATTGAAGGTCTAAATGATGGTATTCAAACCAGAGACAAACCGAGAGTAAACTATCGAGAAATGATTCATATGGCATGTTTTACTTCAACTATTGAGCCCAAAAATGTGAAAGAAGACATACTAGATGAATGTTGGATTGAGGTTATGCAAGAAGAACTTGGTCAATTCACCCGGAATCAAGTTTGAGGCTTAGTGCCATGTCCTCCCAACGTGAATGTCATTGGCACCAAGTAGATATACAAGAACAAGAGCGATGAGCATTGAAACATTATTCGCAACAAGCCTCGGTTAGTTGCTCAGGGGTACTCACAGATTGAAGGAGTTGACTTTGATGAGACATTTGCACCAGTTGCTCATCTTGAATCCATCCGTCTTTTGCTAGCCATTGCTTGTGTGATGCGATTCAATCTTTATCAAATGGATGTGAAGAGTGCCTTCTTAACGAGGAAGTTTATGTTGCTCAACCAAAGAGTTTTGAAGACCCTCATCATCCCGAGTATGTCTACAAATTGAAGAAGGCATTGTACGGGCTCAAACAAGCTCCTCGAGCATGGTATGAACGCCTCACACAATACTTATTGTCTAAGGGATATGAGCGAGGGGGAATAGATAAAACCATTTTCATTCGCCATGACAAATGTCAGTTTTTAGTTGCTCAAATTTATGTTAATGACATAGTGTTTGATTCAATGTCACAGGTGATGGTAGATGAATTCTTCGCTCAAAGGACCAGAGAATTTGAGATGAGTATGGTAGGAGAAGTCAATTATTTTCTTGGACTTCAGATTCAGCAAGAAAAAGAAGGAATTTTCATTACTCAAAGCAAGTATACAAAGAATTTGTTAAAGCGGTTTAAGTTGGAGAGTGCACGTCCTCGTAGAACACCGATTAGGACACATGAGAATCTCTCCAAAGATGAGAAGGTAATTTCTGTTGATGCTCGTTTTAATAGGAGTATGATTGGGAGCCTCTTGTACCTAATTGCTAGTCGGTCGGATATTTGTTACAGCATTGGTTTATGTGCTCAATTTCAAGCAAATCCTCGAGAGTCACACTTAGTATCAGTGAAACGGATTCTCAAATATATTAGCGGAACAACCGACTATGGTATCTAGTATTCATTTGATACAAATGCAAATCTAGTGAGCTATTGTGATACGGACTAGGCTGTGCAAATCTAGTGGGCTATTGTGATGCGGACTAGGCTGGTAGTTCGAATGATCGAAAGAGTACTTCCGGTGGATGTTTTTACTAGGGACACAACTTGGTGTCATGGTTTAGCAAGAAGCAAAATTCCATTTCTCTGTGTACTGTTGAGCCAGAATATATTGCAGCTGGTAGTAGTTGTACACAACTTCTTTGGATGAAACAAATGCTTAAAGATTACGGTGTCACACAGGATGTCATGATACTCTATTTCGACAACATGAGTGCTATTAATATTTTAAAAAATCATGTTCAGCATTCTCAAACCAAGCATATTGATATCCGACATCATTTCATTAGATCTCATATAGAAGACAAAATTATTACTTTGGAGCATATGGTGATGAAAAAATAAATCGCTGATATTTTCACCAAAACTTTGGATGGTTTGAGATTTGAAGAATTGAAGTCTGCCTTAGGCCTCTGTGCCATGTGAAAAGGTTCTTCTGTGTTGTAAGTTTTTTTTCATTTTCTTTCAAAAAATAAAAAATAAAAAAATTTGCCACATTTTTTTTAGGCAATTTTTTTTTTGAGCTTTTTGGACTGTGACTTCCTGCATAACACAATGGGTTCTATGAAGCTTTCGGCAGTCTTTATGGAAATTTGGAGTTAATCTCAAATGTATTTATGGAGGTTTTTTTATGAGATTTGATCGTGGCATTCAATTGTGTTTATTTCCAAACTTATTGCACTTTGGATTTATTTTCCAAAGTTTATGAGAAGTTGAAGAAATATATATGGAATTTATGGTTTCTTTCCATAATTTCATCGAAATTATTCTCAAAATTCTAAGGGATTTTGGATTTATGTTTTGAAAAATTACATGGAAATTAAAGATATATCTTTGAGATTTGTTGGGATTCAAATTGAGGATTTATGGTTCATTAAAATCAAACGGAAATATCTTTAATATTTTCCCTCGCCCTCTAAATCTTTCTCTCTCTGTCAACCTGAAGCATAGTTAATTTTGAAGCTTCTTCTTCTCAAGAAATTAGGGATTTCTGTTTCTGCTTCTCCATGGCCATCATCGAAGAAGTTCTCAAAGATTTTTCATGTCCCAGAATCTGCCTCTGAAGAAAATCTGGTTCAAAACTCTCTAGGATCGGAGATGGCAATCATTGTGTACACGCCACCGTCAGTCACATCCCAGCCTTCTGATTTCAAGGGAGAGTCCTACAAAATTGCAGTAGATGCTCTTCCTATTCATCAAGTTGACTCCTCTGGTATGAAGAGGCAGTTTCAAAAATCAAACAATGACCAGTTCAAAACACTAATGGCGTTCCTCCCAGGCCACTGGATCGATCAAAAATTACTCTAACTTCAAAGGGAAAAAGGGCCCAAATTTTAAAAATTAATTCTTCTGATGATACTTGGGCAGATAAAGAAGAATCCAAATCGAGTTATTCTTATGTTGAAACTTAAGAGGCTCTAGCACAAAAGCCATTTAAGAATCTTCGTTCTAAATCCAAGAAAGAAGTATCAAGCCCTTTTTCTGCAAAAATATCTAAACCCAAGCACAAAAAGCCAAAAACAAGCCTTCTAGTTAGAAGCTCTACCCGTTCTAAGTTAGTATCAAAGAAAATATCAAGCAACAAAACAAGTAAGTCATCTGCTCAATAAATATGAAATTCATGCCAGTTGTTGGGAGAAATTTGTAAAGAGAAATTTGTGGTGTGAACGAAATATTCATGAAGGTGATTTCTTGGAATGTGAAGTTTTGGTACATCATCTTCTGCATCAAGGCTTAGGAAGAACCTTTAGAGGTCTCAAGCCATTTATCTCAAGAGTTGTTCAGGAATTCTACTGTAATCTGGACTCTGACGTTAAGGACTCTGACCATCCAAATTATGGTCTAATTTATGTTAGAGGACAAACTCTTAAGTTCACTCCTACAATAATTAACACATATTTAGAATGTCATGGGCTGGATAACGTGGAATTTCTTCCTGATTTCAACAAAATCATTGCTAATATCATAGGAGGAGTCAGACTTGTTTGGCCAAAAGGACAGGAATTTTCTGCTTCCCAACTAACGGTCAAATATAGTATCCTACATAAAATCGCTATGAGGAATTGGCTGCCTACTTCACACGTAACTGGTGTGAATAAATCAATGGCCATGTTATTATTCAAAATTGGAAATGCAATTTCATTTGATATTGGGCAATTCTGGTTTGAGCAAATAATGAAGCATGCTGACAGTAAAAATGAGAGGTTAGTGTTACCTTTTTCTTGCTTGATCTATGAGGTTCTATCTTTTCAACAAAAATTAATTAGAGAAGAAGAAATGCTATATATGGAGAGAGAGGAGATTCAAATTAGTTACAAGCTACAGATAGGTAAACATGTTAATGACATGGAAAACTTTATAGAAGGTGTTTCAACCTCTGGATCTGTGTCTGATCCTGCTATAGTATCTTACTCCATCAAAGCTTTAATTGATGTACTCAAGCACATGGATAATCAGATATCTACACTTCATGGTCAAAAAGTTACTATTACAGGACTCCTTGATGGTCTGTTAAAGAAGCAAACTTCTATGGAAGGGGCAGATAACATGGAGGAACAAGTGATGAAGACTGATCTTGCTGGATCATCAAGGATTCTGCCTGATGTTCTCGAGGATGTTCCACAGAATTAGGTTTCTTCCAACAACAAATCTGGTGGTTTTGTGACTAGTGAGGACATCTCAGCTTAATGCAAAAGATGGTTGTTTGCAGTTAGACAAAGTATTAATCTGATTTGTCTCTTTTGATGGTATTTCTGGATCTTAAAAATGTTGGATTTCTTATGAATCTCTAAAATGTTTTCTTGCTTCTGGATATTCTAATTTTTGTGGATGAATATTTTGCTATGGTGGTTATATACCTTGATATTTTAGTGTGATGACTACATGGTGGATACTTTATTTGTATATCCTTTTGTCTTTTTATGGAAAAAATGAGGAGTATTTTTGTGTTATGGTGTTTGTGTTATCTGCAATGTTACAAGTGATTTCCGATTAAGGGGGAGTTCTGGTTAATTTCCAACAAACAGGGGGAGTTTGTGATTTTGCCAAAAAATACCAAATGGAGAAATTGTAAATGTAAATATTATTGGCATTGATTTTTTGGCAATTGGCAATTATGGAAAATTATGATATCGTGGCATTATGGAAAACTGGATTTATAGAAATTATATTTTGGAATGTTGTTTCTTGAAAATCAAGAAACTATCTATTTGAATTTTAGAAGTTCAAATCTATAAAGCTTGTAAAAGAAGGAAGGTGGTTACTTAAAGATCAAGTACCTTTATCATTTTGAAAAAATAGTTTTTGGAAGGTAGATTTGAAAATTACTTGGTAGATTATGATGAGATATGAGATCACAACATTTGTGGGATCCATTCCTAAATTGGGATCCGTTTCTATAAAGTTGGCGGCACTATCCTAAAATAACACAAGCGGTGTCACACAACAGAATTTATGAATTCGATTTCCTTATTATGTGCGATTCTGATTTGATCTGCTGTTTGAATTAATTCACAGATGAGGTTATTGAGAATTATATTTACGCTTTCTTTTCTGACAAGAAAGTGTGCGCAGATTATTGATTCTTCTATCTTGATTTTGTGTGCCACGAGTTATTCTTCTTTCTTCACTCACGGATTCGTGTCGTGTAAGTTATTATTGATACGATCTATAATAGACTGTTCTACACACTTTGTTTTGATTGGTTTTTGTTATTTTATGAGTGTGTTGATTGGTTGCATCTAAAGACAATGATTAGTGTTATAGATGGTGTCACAAGTGCGTTTATTGTGTTATTCATTGAAGCTCAGTCTTGGGAGGAGGCTGTCTGGAACTCGAGAGGAGTTCTGATCGTGGACAAGTGGATCTTGCCATACACGGATTCTGGGAGGAGTCATCATCGACAAGGGGAGCTTGTCACATTTGCATTTCAGGAGGAGTCATCATCAACAAGGGAATCTTGTTGCGTTTAGATTCTGGGAGGGATCGATCTCAAGATAAGGCCAGCTCGCAAAAACAGATTTACTGGGAAGTTAGATAGAGGCGGCGACAAAGAAAAGAGGGAGTCTTACTTTGTTTTAGACTGGGTGTCTTATAACTTCGTGAACTCGTAAATTATTTTTAATTCTGGGCGTGGCCCCGTAGACGTAGGCAATTGTCAAACTACGTTAACCAACATCATGTCTTCTTACTTTTCGCATTTTATTATTGTCCATTATTGCACTTATTATCGGTGTCTCACGTAGTGTTCCACAACACACTAAGACACAGCGTAACTAATCACGATCTTTCACACACTATGGTGAAGGGACGAAGAAGTGAGTTGGATGACAGGGAT
This sequence comes from Begonia masoniana, assembly GCA_022432975.1. NCBI lineage: Eukaryota > Viridiplantae > Streptophyta > Magnoliopsida > Cucurbitales > Begoniaceae > Begonia > Begonia masoniana. Next base: position 36,926,977 of record CM039513.1, read on the forward strand.
GATGTTATTAAGCAATTATCAGATATTGTAGATCGTCAGTTTCAACAACTCGAAAGATATATGGTTAGAGAGGAACAAATAAATTCTCGCTCAAATGCTCCTAATGACCCAAGTTGCGAAAGATTTCGTCGACTTTGACCGCCCAATTTTGATGGACAAGCTACAGATCCAACTCATGCTGAGGAGTGGATCTGAACCTTGGAGGACATGTTTGAATATGCTAAGATTGAAGAAGGAGAAAAGATCTCTTGTGTTGTGTTTATGTTAGCAAGGGATGCAAGATATTGGTGGGATACAGTAAAGACCACGAACAATGTGGAGGAAATTTCTTGGGAGCAATTCAAAGAAGTGTTCTATGACAAATATTTCAACCACACCATCCAAACAAATAAGCTGGTGGAATTTGTTCAACTGCGTCAAATAGGATCGGTGTCAGAATACATTCGTAAGTTCGAATCATTGTCCTGTTTTGTTGTTCACCTTGTGAGTAGCAATGATCACAAAGTACATCAGTTTGTGCAAGGCTTAAAGGTTGAAATCTATAGAGGAGTAAAGATATCGGGAACTCAAGACGTACCTTATTTGAATGTTGTAGCCAAAGCTCTTGAAGTGGAGGAAGCAGAGCTTAGATTTCAAAAACAAAGGGAGTCTGCAAGAAGGTTCTTCAAAGAAATTTAACCACAACAAAATAAAGGATGGCAACAACAACCAAGGGATGTAAAAAGGCCTAGTGATGAAAAAATTGATCAAGGAAGAGAGAAGTGCATGCAAGGGTATTCATAGATTAATTAGTGCCAAAAGTGTAAGAAGAATCATTTTGGTGAATGGAGAGGTGGCACGGGCCAATGCTTCAAATGTAAGGAAATTGGTCATATCGCCAAGAACTGCCCAATGTTGAATAAAGATCATATGAAAATTGCACCGAGGGTTTTTGCTCTCATAGAACCTAACAGTGCTGAACAACCTGCTGTGATATTAGGTACAATTTTGATTGGTGATGTAGCTACATATACACTGATAGATTCTGGTGCTACACATTCATTTATATCGTCTTCATTTGTGGTTAAATTAAATTATTTGCCAAAGGTAGCTGAGCATTTTTCTGACGTAATGTTACCGTCTGGGGAATGTTTGCACTTGAACCATGTTGTGCAAGATTGTATCGTTTCCGTAGATTATAATAAATTATATGTTGATTTCATAGTAATGAATATGAAGGGTTATGATGTTATTTTGGGAATGGATTGGTTATTTCGATATTTCGCTACTATCGACTGTAGATCTGGGATAGTTTGTTTTCAACCCCCAAATAGAGGAAAATATTTTTTTCAAGCAGTAAAGAATACTAGTAAAATACCCATTGTGTCATCCCTTAAAGCACAACGATTACTGAGAAGTGGATGTAAGCACAATTGAAGGAATTAGTAAATAAGGGTTTTATATGCCCTAGTTTTTCACCTTGGGGAGCCTTTGTTCTATTTGTTAAAAAGAAGAATGGGTCTATGAGAATGTGCATTGATTATAGGGAGTTGAATAAATTAACAATAAAAAACAAGTATCCTCTGCCACAAATTGACGACTTGTTTGATCAACTTCAAGGTTCACAGGTGTTTTCTAAAATTGATCTGCATTCGGGGTATTATCAATTAAAGGTTAAAACAGAGGACATTCCTAAGACTGCATTTCAAACCAGATACGGACATTATGAATTCTTCGTAATGTCTTTTGGGTTAACAAATGCTCCTGCAACTTTTATGGACTTGATGAATCGTGTATTCCAGGAATATCTAGACAAGTTTGTAATTGTCTTTATTGATGACATTTTGGTTTACTCTCGGACTGAAGAATAACATGTAAAACACTTAAAGACTATATTGTTAACTCTACAGCTACATCAATTGTAGGCTAAGTTTTCAAAATGTGAGTTTTACCTTGACAAAATTAATTTTCTAAGGCATGTTATCTCTAAGGAGGGTATTTCGGTCGATCCAACCAAGATATAAGTTGTTATTGATTGGTCACAACCAAGAAGTGTTGGCAAAATACGTAGTTTTCTTGGGTTAGTGGGATATTATATAAGATTTATAGAAGGATTTTTGAAAGTATCCTCTGCCACAAATTGACGACTTGTTTGATCAACTTTAAGGTGCACAAGTGTTTTCTAAAATTGATCTGCGTTCGGGGTATTATCAATTAAAGGTTAAAATAGAGGACATTCCTAAGACTGTATTTCGAACCAGATACAGACATTATGAATTTTTAGTAATATTTTTTGAGTAAACAAATGCTCCTGCAGCTTTTATGGACTTGATGAATCGTGTATTCCGGGAATATCTAGACAAGTTTGTAAATGTCTTTATTGATGACATTTTGGTTTACTCTCGGACTAAAGAAGAACACGTGAAACACTTAAAGACTATATTGTTAACACTAAAGCTACATCAATTGTATGGTAAGTTTTCAAAATGTAAGTTTCGCCTTCACATAATTAATTTTCTAGGGCATGTTATCTCTAAGGAGGGTATTTCGGTCGATCCAACCAAGATACAAGTTGTTATTGATTGGCCACAACCAAGAAGTGTTGGCAAAATACATAGTTTTTTTGGGTTAGCGGGATATTATAGAAGATTTATAGAAGGATTTTTGAAAGTAGCAATGCCTCTAACTCATTTAACAAGAAAGAATATGAAGTTTTGGTGGTCAAAAAAATGTGAAGAAAGTTTTCAAAAGTTAAAATAGAAATTGACAACAGCTTCTATTTTGGCACTTCCAATAGAAGCCGACAAATTTAGTATCTATTGTGATGCCTCTAAGATTGGATTGGGTTGGGTGCTAATGCAAAAAGGAAGAGTAGTTTTTTATGCTTCAAGGCAATTGAAGAATTATGAGCAGAACTACCCTACTCATGATATTGAATTGGCTGAGTTCGTTTTCGTACTGAAAATATGGAGATGGCAAATTTAGTATCTATTGTGATGCCTCTAAGATTGGATTGGGTTGTGTGCTAATGCAAGAAGGAAGAGTAGTTGCTTACGCTTCAAGGCAATTGAATAATTATGAGCAAAACTACCCCACTCATGCATTGAATTGGTTGCGTTTTCACACTGAAAATTTGGAGACATTATTTATATGGGCAACAGTGTGAAATATTTTCGAATTACAAGAGTTTAAAGTATATATTTACGCAGAAAGAATTAAATATGAGGCAAATGTGGTGGATGGAATTCGTTAAAGATTATGATTTTGAAATTAAGTAGCACCTAGGAAAAGCAAATATTGTACTTGAGCCTTAAGCAGGATGACAACATCGATGCAATCTGTGGTTTCAGCAATATCAGTAACACTTAAATCAGTGATTCAAAAATTCAAAGCGGAGATAGTTTCGGGGCTGACAGCTATGTTTTCTGCGTTATCACTAAAGCTAACTATCTTAAACAAAATTAAAGAAGCATAGCCAGAGGATCCAAAGTGCAAAAGCTATAAATTGAGCAAGGTGTCCGATAATTCTTCTGATTTTAGTTATTCTGATGATGGTGTATTGAAATTTAGAAACAGATAATATGTTCCAAGGGACAAGAAATTACAAAGGGAAATATTATCAGAAGCGCACTCAGTGCACTCAGGAAGTACCAAAATATAAAGGGATTTGAAACAACATTTTTAGTGGCCTAACATGACGGAAGATGTAGCAAAGCATGTTGAATTATGTCTTGTATACCAAAAGATTAAAGCGGAGCATAAAAAGCCAGCAGGAACTCTTCAATCCCTACCAATCCCAAAATGGAAGTTGGAGCATATAACAATAGTTTTCATTGTGGGATTACTAAGAACAACAAAAGAGCCTGATGGTATTTAGGTTATAGTAGATAGGTTAACAAAGTCAGCCCATTTTTTACTAGTAAATATGACATTCTCCATGAACCAGTATGCAGAGCTCTATATTCAAGAAATTGTCAAATCGCACGAGATCCCAACGTCTATTGTGTCAGATTGAGATTCCAGATTTACTTCTAAGTTTTGGAAGAGTGTACACAAAGCAATGGGTACTCAATTGAATTTCAACATAGCATTTCATCCACAAATCGATGGCAGACTGAAAGAACAATTCAGATATTGGAAGATATGTTAAGAGCTTGTGTGTTGGAATTCCAAGCTTCATGGAGTAAATATTTACAATTGGTAGAATTTTCTTATAATAATAGCTATCATTCTATGATTGATATGGCTCCATATGAAACATTATATGGTAGAAAATGTAGATCTCATTTTTATTGGGATGAAGTTGGCAAAGCAAATCTAATTGGTCCAAAAATTTTGCAACAAACTACAAAAAAAGTTGCAATTATTAGACAAATGATAGAAACAACTCAAAGTTGACAGAAAAGCTATGCAGACCAAAGAAGAAGAGAGTTGGAGTTTGATGAGGGTGATGAAGTATTTTTGAAGATTTCACCATTTAAAGGATCTATGAGATTTGGGAAGAAATGGAAGCTTAGCCCGCGATTTGTTGGACTTTTTCCTATTATGAAGAAAATACGGAAAACAGCCTACATGTTACAATTGCCATCATCAATGGATGAGATTCACAATGTCTTTCATGTGTCAATGCTAAGAAAATATGTACGTGATCCATCTTAAGTAGTAGAACAGAAGAGTATCGAGATTAACCTACATTAACCTGTGAAGAAAAAACGGTGCAAATTCTCGAATCAACAGTGAAAGAGCTACGCAACAAGAAAATCCTGTTAGTTAAGGTGTTATAGCACAACCACACCATAGAGGAAAAAACATGGGAGAGACAACATGATATGATGAATCAATATCCAGAATTATTTGGTAAGCAAATTTTGAGGACAAAATTTAATTAACGAGGGAGGGATGTAACACCCAAAAATCTCATATTAGATGTATGTACTTATTTGTGTTTAAGTTACTAACGATAACAAATAGTAAATGTTATTAAAGCGTAGTTTGGTAAGTTAAAAATAAGGACTTGGTAAATTACTAAGGATTAAACAAGACTAGTAAAGGAAGGAAAATTTGTTTAGGAGGGGGCTCTTAGAAGATAATTTAGGTCAAAACCAGTGGGCTAAATGTGAAAGGCCAAATGAGAGTCATCAATTCTTAGGACTTAAAGAAGCAAGCTGAAATATGTCCACTAATGATTGGGAAGAAAGAAAAGATTGTGGAGGTAGACAACAAAACATGGTTGATGACTCATCATGCTTATGGCTTTACACCTATACCTTTCATCTCTCACTTAGCCACCTCAACTTTTCATCTCTCACCTAGCCAAATCATAGCCAAGGATGATTCTCATTAGGAAGGAAGAGCCACGAAATTTCTCTCTTCTTTATATTGTAAGAAGCTAAAGGGGAGCTACTTTTTGGAATTGAAGAAATTTAAGAACTTAAGTACATATAAGAGGTTGTTTGGTGCATTTGTTGTTATGTTAAAGAAGAAGTTGTGGAAAACCACAAAGTTAAGATCTTCTATTTTAGTTTACTTATTATAAAGGTACATATTTATATTTTAAGATCATAGTTGGGGTTCTAGATGGAATTAAATATTAAATTATGCATGTTTAGTGCACCTAATGCTAAGTTGTTCAAAATTGTGAAATTCTGGAATGTTTTGGATTTTGTATTATTAACCTATTTTAACAGCATCTAATTGTTAAAAACCTTTACCATGTTAAAATAGACATCTTAATAAAACTATAGGCTTTGGAATCGAAGCAATTGGATATGTATACCATGAGATATGAGATTTTGAAGTTTATACAAAACAATGTGCTATATTCCGAAATTCTGATTCATTAAGGGTTAAATTGCTACATTATGTTCAAAGCAAATGTGGTGCATTATAAAGCTAATGGTAAAATGGATATTTTATAGGTTTATCAAGCCTCAAAAGATTGAACAAGTTGCTGTAATTGTGTTAGGCTCAAGGTAAGTAGTGTTGTGTGTGTTTGTGTAACACTCAGAAATTTTCTATACGTGAGTGGCCCTTAGATTAGGTTATGTTGTGAGAGTTTAATCTTAACCTTAGGGTTATAAGAGTTGGAGTTGGAGAATGAGAATTTTAGAAAATGTATGAGAAAAATACTAACTTAGAGTTGTTAGAATTATTAGTGGTTGAAATAAAGGGGAAAATTATTGTTTGATGAGAAAGAGGAAGAGAAGGGATAGCTTCCACGTTGAAGGTGAAGAGAAACAAAGAGTGAGGTTTGATTAAGTCAAACTTTATAGAAGAAAAGAGAAGGAGATAAGGCATGTAAGGGTTGAAAAGTCAAAATATAAAAGAATCAATAGGAATTAATTGAATGTAAATGAAATAGAAGGGATTTAGAAGGGAGATTGGCGTTGGAATAAAGAGGAGAAAGTGATAAGGTTTTTAGTAAAAAGTTATGGTTGGAAAAGTCAAAGGAAATGGTAACCAATAGAAATCTATTTAAGTGGGAATTTATGCTAAGGAAAAGTCAAAGAAAATTTAATGAAAAGTGAAGAGAAATAAGGCCTTTCACGTTGGAGATTGATAAACAAAAGAGGGAGAGACAATTTTATAAAATTAGAAAAGTGTGTGGTAAAAATAAAAAGTGGAAAAATATTTAGATTAAAAAGCAATTTGGTTCTTCTTTCTCCCTCATTCTTCTTTGGTTCTCTTCTCATCCTCCATAGCCTATTCTTCCTCTCCTTCTCTTCTTCCTCTCCTTCTCTTCAATTTTAGCAAGGTGTTTTCAAGGTAAGAATGAATGGGTTTTGGTTTTTATACATATAGGTGAGGTAGATGAGACAGCCGTGGATTAGGCCACAGTCAGAGGAGTACGGAGTGTGCCGGTGCAGGCTATCGTCGGGGCATCTTTGTGACAGCCCCCGACCCGGTCGAGGACGAGGAGCCATCACTCCGGACAATTAATAGAAAACGGGACATATATTTCTTTTTGAACCTTAAAACTTTACAGAGGGAAGAGACCTTCTCTGGATTTAAAAACCAAAACGGGAAACAGTTAAATAAAAGACTGGATGGAAAATCAGTGAGGCAAAACACTTGAGTGTTTAAATAACAGGCTGGGTGGACAACGGGCATGCAAAGAACAACGTGATAAAGTGCATGCAGTGAGAATAATTGAGAAATGTAAACTGAGAGATATATTGAAAGAAAGACTACAGTGAATACCAGAGTCGGGTGATCTATGGCCGGAGGAGTAAATAAAACAGGGCGAAAGACGTAGGTAGAAAATGTAAGTAAATTGGGCTGGCATAGGCGGAAGACTGGTGGAAGAAGACTGACGGATGAAGTGGTTTTCAAAGGCAGAAGCGGAAGATGTAAATAGTTGTTGTGCCCCGTAGGCCCATCACACGATCACAGGTACATTCACATGTTTTATCTAATTTATGTACTTACACACTTTACTCTTTTGCAGGTGACATTTCTTACACCGACTTGGATGGCGTACTCACCGATGTAAAGTGGGAGATGGAAGCTCAAGATCCGGAGCAACCGAAGCACGTCATTGCTGGGAAGACAAGGCTTGGAGAACCAGAAGCTCATATGGGAATTTGTCTTCCCGAGCATTGATTTTATGTATTTTTATTTTGAAACTTATTGGGCAAACATTGGCCTTTTTGTTAAGAATTTTATAAGCATGCATGTTAGGCATTTAGGGCTAGATGCTTGGTAGGGTAGATGTGGCTTGGTTTGGTTTTAATTGGCTTGAGAACCAAAGGAGTGGGTTAATGAAGAAAACCAGCTGCTGTGCATTGAAGAGAACCGAACCACTTGCTACTTGAAGAACCGGGCCGCTGCTGCTTATGAAGAAACCCGGTTGAAGCTTCATTTCCGTGAACCAGAAATCAGCAAAGGCGAAACCTGAGAGCCATCGGCGACATTCGCTCGACGGTGGGGACCATTGCCGATTGTGGCCCGATTTCCCTCTGCGTTCGTGTCGGAGCAGCTTCCTTGCAAGGAAATCGGCGAGCTGACATGGAAGCAGGGCTACCCCTCGAATCCCTAGCACCAGAGGAATCTCGACGGAGTCTGCTTCGTCTTCCCGCGCCTTCAACGGTTCTCGGCCATTTTTGAATGTTTCTCCAAGCCACTAGGTACTATAAATCATTGCTATTGGTGTTTGTATTTGGTTGGTTCAGTTTATGAGAACAAGTAGACCGTTTCCCTAAGAGAGAAACCGAGAAGGAATTCGCCGACAGGTGAGCTTCGGCTTTGCCGAATAGGAGACAGCCTCCTAGTTCAACAACCCGAGGTTGTTGTTGAACTCTAGCACCATTCTCCTCTCCTCCCTATCGAGGGTTGGAAACCAGAAGGAGGTGGATAGAACCGGTTCCTCAAGTCGACGCCTTCCTCTGGAAAAGCGTTCTGTCGGAGCTAAACATTGGTTAGCTGACCGACTTGAGGTTGTGTAAGTCTCTGTTGAATTAACTGGACCACGCCATTCATCTTTCACACACTTCACTCACACGACGCTAATCTCACTAAATTTTCTGGTTTTTACTGTATTTTCTCTCCCGTTTAGTTTTCTGTTCTTGAGGTCACTCGGCTTGGCCGAGCACCAGAGTTGCTAACGATCCATTTCAGTCTTGTAGGAGTTTAGTCAAGGCTTGACCCACAACATTTGGTATCAGAGCCTCGGTTAGCTCTCTGGTTTGTTGTTTAGTATTTTCTGTCATTGTTTGTGATGTTTTTTTTTTTCTGTATCGTGTTTTGTGTCATTTGTGATCTGTTTTGCTAACAAATAAACCATATTGCTTGAGCTAACTTTCTATTGATTAATCCAGCATGTAAGAAGGTTTTTGTTAACAAATATTGATCTGCTCTTTTGTGTTTTCTTTGTGTTCTCTGTTCTGTTTTCTAGTGTCATTGGCCATTTCTGTTTCATCCACTGAAATTGCACATTTTATCAAGTTTCCGTTTGTGTAGTTAGTGTCACAATTGTCTGCATGTTTTCCTTGTTTTTCTTATTGTCCATGTTTATGTTTTTGGTGTCTAATATTCTGTTTTGTGTTGAAGCATGTTCTGTTAATTTAGTTTGATTTCTTGTTTCTGTCTATTTCTGTGTTTAAGTTTATTTAATTGTCAGCATGTTGTTTTGAGTTCTCTGATTAACTATGCATAAAAGTTTCGTTGGATGATACTCAAATAACTGCTGTGGATTTGCTACTGTTTATTAGGGAGTATTACTGAATGTCATGAAATAGGTTCTGATTTGGTGTTTCTGCTGTATGTTTATTTTGCTGCATTGGTTCCAGAAGTTAAACACTCTAAGCATGTTATATTTTAGCTGCTGTTAACCTTTGTGTGTTGCTGTTTCGTCTCTGTGAAATCCAAACAAAACCAAAACTTCCTGTTTCACTGTTTATGTTTTAATTGCTGCTGATATACCTGTTTTTCCATTCGAGAGTTGTTTTTGTTTTCAAATTGCTTTTGGCATCTATTTTCGTTTCCGAAAATTTGGGTTAAGTTCGGATTTACAAAAAAAAAAAAAAAAAAAGGGGGGTAGGGAATTTGTTCTTCGAGTAACCAGAACCGTTTTCAAGTTTTCCTGAATTTTACTCTGCTGCTGCCGAACCCGCTTTACAAAGAAACCCGACAGATTTACCAATAGATTTCAGAGATTGTTTCGCTTTCAAAGCAAACAAATTTTCAAGTAAATTCTGTTTTCAGAAACCACTCGAAACTTCACTGTTTGCTCGGCCGACGAACCTCATCGTTTTATCGCCCAGAAAACCTGATTTCCGAACTATTTCATGCCGATAACCATCGCCGAACGTTTGCGTGGCTGAGGGATGGAAATCTTGGCTGCCGCGTTTCCTGAGCGACGAAATCTGCGATCTCCCCTTTTCTGTGCTTCGAACGCCGACAAGCTCCCCTGTTCTTGCCCGAAACTCGCCTGAAGTTTTAATTGTATTTTATTTTATTATTTCTTTTCTGCTTTATTGTTTTATTATTAAAAAAAAAAAAATCATTTAATTAAAATGACTATCTTCCCTAGTTTAATGTTTCATTTTAGTTAAGTTAAATTCCCCTAATATTTTTAGGATCCCGAATATAACTTAATTAATTTTTCCTAAAACTTAGACATGAAAACCCGTAGTGGAATCATACGTGAGGCGAACCAAGAATTAGAACTCGAACCCAATCAAGGCAACGGAGTACCCCAATCTGGAAACCCCCACCTAGGAGAAACCAGTATGCAAGGTCAAATAGACGGCTTGGCCGGTGAAGTTAGTAGCATTGGCCAACAACTCAAGGATATTAAACTTGTTATGGAGAGAATTCTTCAAAATTCCCCGAGAGAAGCCTCCCATGACACATCCCCTAGGTTAAGGCCAGAGAACCCGAGAAGAAGGCCCACTGAACATGAGCCCCGTAATGAGTATGAAAGGCCCGAGGCCCCTAGGAGAAGAGTTCCCCACTATGACTTTAGAGAAGAGGATGAGTGGACACTAGATGAAGAAGAGAATTTCCGTCCTAGTCGGCGAAAGGATTTAGATGACATGCGACACGTTAAGCTACATGTGCCATCCTTTAATGGGACATGTGATGGCCATACCTTTTTGGATTGGTTGGATAAGACAGAGAAAGTTTTTGAGTACTACGAGTACTCTGACCGAGTGAAGATCCAACTAGTGTCAGTAGAACTCACGGGCTATGCTGCACTATGGTGGTCAAACATTAAGGCCCAAAGAGAAAAGATAGGAGACGAGCCCATAACCTTATGGCGAGTAATGAAATCCTTAATGACCAAGAGGTTCGTCCCCAGTCAATATAAACAAGAATTGTTCCTACAAATCCAAAACCTTAGGCAAGGACATCAATCTGTAGAAGAATATCTCACGGAGTTCGAGACTCTTAGGATTCGTGGAGCCATGGACGAGCCTGAAGAACAAATTGTAGCTAGATTCATCCGAGGACTCACCCGAGATATAGCTGACACCGTGGAACTACACCCACTAGAATCCTTAGATGCGGTAGTTCAAATGGCTTTGAAGGTCGAACGTCAACTCACTCGAAAAAGAAAAGCTAATTACCCTCCAAAGTTCATTCCCAAAACTACCCCCAAGATCTCACCTAAGTTGCCCGAGCCCAGTAAGACCTTTACCAAGGCTGAAGGAAAAAGGCCTTTTACACGAAACTGGCCACCTAAGGAACAAGGCACTAAAGCTCATGAGGATAGAGCCAATGCACCCCGTTCTAGAGATATGAAGTGCTTCAAGTGTCAAGGACTTGGACATTTTATAGCCCAGTGCCCAAACCGAAGAGTAATGATCCTAAGAGAAGACACTGGTGAATATGAAAGCGAAGATGAACAACCCGAGGACGAAGTGGAGGAAGACGAAGAAGAAGAGACTAAATCTGAAGAAGAAGTTGTTCATGCACCGGATGGACCCCTACTCATGGTGAGTAGACGTGTACTCATGTCAGGGAGCACGAGAGAAGACTGTCAGAGAGAGAACATCTTTCACAGTAGATGTCTCATCAAAGATAAATTGTGCTCACTGATCATTGACGGAGGCAGTTGTGCAAATGTCGCCTCGAAAGAATTGGTTACCAAGCTAGGACTAGAGACCACCGCTCACCCCCATCCATATAAGCTTAGATGGTTGGATGACCGTGACGACGTCAAAGTGACCAAACAAGTCAAAGTTGAATTTGCCCTTGGAAAATATAAGGACACGGTCCTCTGCGATGTTGTACCTATGAGTGCAAGTCATTTGCTCTTAGGTAGGCCTTGGCAGTTTGACCGAAGAGTGAACCATGATGGATATACGAACTATTATTCTCTTAAGTTTGAAGGCAAACCTTTAGATTTGCACCCATGACCCCGGCCCAAATATCCAAAGATGAAACTGCAAGAAAAGAAGCTAAGACTAAGGCTAGCTTGTTTATGACTAAAAACGAGATCGAAGCATCTGTGCTCAGAGGAGACCCCATGATTTTGATACTCTTTCGTGACAGAGTTATGGAGCTAGGAGAAATACCTACACCCGTTAAGAACTTGCTCCACCAATTCCAAGACGTCTTCCCAGAGGAGCTACCCCAAGGTTTACCACCCTTACGTGGTATTGAACATCAAATCGATCTCCAGCCTGGTGCGGTTTTACCTAACCGACCCGCCTATCGGATGAACCCCGAAGAGACAAAAAGTTGCAAGATCAAGTACAAGAACTATTGGACAAGGGGTATATAAGAGAGTCTATGAGTCCCTGTGCCGTACCATCTTTATTGGTACCCAAGAAAGACGGCACTATGAGAATGTGTGTTGATAGCCGAGCCATGAATCAGATCACAGTAAAGTATAGGTTTCCCATACCTAGGCTCGAAGACATGATAGACGAGCTCAGCGGAGCCGCCATCTTTTCCAAGATAGATCTCAAAAGTGGCTATCATCAAATAAGAATGAAGGAAGGTGATGAATGGAAGACGGCCTTCAAGACTAAATACGGCCTATTTGAATGGATGGTGATGCCTTTCGGATTATCCAACGCGCCAAGCACATTCATGAGACTCATGCACCATGTGCTTAAAGAGTATTTGGGAAAGTTCATCGTTGTTTACTTCGATGACATTTTGGTGTATAGCACGGACCTTCCACAACACCTTAGCCACCTTAGTACCCTGTTTCAAACCCTTAGAAAAGCCAAGTTATTTGGAAACTTAAGTAAGTGTTCATTTGGACAAGACAAGGTGTACTTCCTAGGATTTATCATCTCTAAGGACGGCATGGAAGCTGATGAGAACAAGATTAAAGCTATCAAGGATTGGCCTACACCAAATTCGGTCACTGAAGTTCGTAGTTTCCATGGCCTAGCTTCCTTTTATCGGAGGTTCATACAAAACTTCAGCTCGATAGTCTCACCACTCACGGATTGCACCAAGAAAGTGAAGGAGTTTACTTGGACCCCGAATTGTCAAAAGAGTTTCGAGCTGATCAAGGACAAGTTGTGTCATTCGCCTGTACTTGCACTCCCCAATTTCAATCAAGTATTTGAGGTAAAGAGTGATGCCTCGGGGGTTGGTATAGGTGCAGTACTTATGCAAGAGGGGAAACCCGTTGCATATTTTAGCGAAAAACTCAAAGGAGCTACACTCAATTATTCAACCTATGATAAGGAGTTTTATGCGGTTATTAGAGCTTTGGAGCATTGGCAACATTACCTCCTACCTCGAGAATTTGTTATCAACACCGACCACCAATCGCTTCGACATATCAAGAGTCAGCATAAGTTGAATAAGAGGCATGCTAAATGGGTGGAGTTCTTAGAGAGGTTCCCCTACACTTTGAAATATTTAAAGGGAGAAAACAATGTCGTGGCCGACGCGCTTTCAAGGAAACGCATTCTCCTTACAGAATTAGGAACTAGGTTCTTTGGTTTTGAGTGGGTCAAAGAGAATTACGAAACCGACCCAGATTTTGGAACCTACTACGCTAAGTGCAAAGAAAAGGCCACAGGAGAATACCATCTCATGGATGGTTATTTGATAAAAGCGGGAAAGTTATGTATTCCCCAAGGAAGTCTAAGACGGTGTCTCGTGAAAGAAGCACATTGTGGAGGCTTGGCAAGCCATTTCGGAGAGAAGAAGACCTTGGACATGCTCAAGGAAAATTTCTATTGGCCCCGCATGATAAAAGATGTCCACCGTCTAGTGGAAACATGTGTGGTATGCAAGAAAGCCAAGAGTAGGCTTCTCCCTCAAGGTTATATATGCCTCTGCCAGTCCCATCACACCCATGGACCGACGTTAGTATGGATTTCGTTCTAGGACTACCCCGAACTGCCCGAAGTAAGGACTCCATTATGGTAGTTGTGGATCGTTTTTCCAAGATGGCCCATTTCATTCCCTGTACCAAAACAGATGATTCCTCCATGATAGCTGATCTGTACTTTAAGGAAATCGTTCGCCTACATGGGATTCCACATTCAATAGTGTCAGATCGGGACACTAAATTTTTAAGCGCCTTTTGGACCACCTTATGGAGAAGGTTGGGGACCAGGTTGTGTTACAGCACATCCTTCCATTCCCAAACGGATGGTCAAACGGAAGTCGTTAATAGGACCTTAGGCACCCTCTTACGCAGTATTGTAGGAAAAAAACTAACCAATTGGGACATCGTCCTTCCTGGCTTAGAATTTGCCTACAATCGCAACCTACATTCCACTACTCAGCAATCGCCCTTTGAGGCTGCCTATGGGTTTAATCCATCTACACCGTTGGACCTTGTACCCCTACCATTCAAAGACTTAGCTAATCCATCAGGAGCAGACAAGGCTGAACGTATTAAGAAACTACATGAGAATGTTCGAAAAGCCATCGAGAAAAGGAATAGTGCTGTGGCCAAACAAGTAAACAAGGGACGTAAAGAAGTTATTTTTAAAGAAGGAGACTTAGTTTGGTTGCATCTACATAAGGAAAGGTTTCCCGATCAAAGAAGGTCAAAGCTTCTTCCTCGAGCAGATGGCCCTTTTAAGGTCTTGGAGAAAATTAATAACAATGCCTACAAGATAGAGTTACCTGGAGAATATGGCGTGTCAGCAACCTTCAACGTCCAGGACTTATCTCCATACAAAGGCGAGGAAGATGGCCTTGATGGGCCCGACTTATCAGATTTGAGGACAAATCCTCAACAACCTGGGGAGGATGTTGTGCCCCGTAGGCCCATCACACGATCACAGGTACATTCACATGTTTTATCTAATTTATGTACTTACACACTTTACTCTTTTGCAGGTGACATTTCTTACACCGACTTGGATGGCGTACTCACCGATGTAAAGTGGGAGATGGAAGCTCAAGATCCGGAGCAACCAAAGCACGTCATTGCTTGGGAGACAAGGCTTGGAGAACCAGAAGCTCATATGGGAATTTGTCTTCCCGAGAATTGATTTTATGTATTTTTATTTTGAAACTTATTGGGCAAACATTGGCCTTTTTGTTAAGAATTTTATAAGCATGCATGTTAGGCATTTAGGGCTAGATGCTTGGTAGGGTAGATGTGGCTTGGTTTGGTTTTAATTGGCTTGAGAACCAAAAGAGTGGGTTAATGAAGAAAACCAGCTGCTGTGCATTGAAGAGAACCGAACCACTTGCTACTTGAAGAACCGGGCCGCTGCTGCTTATGAAGAAACCCGGTTGAAGCTTCATTTCCGTGAACCAGAAATCAGCAAAGGCGAAACCTGAGAGCCATCGGCGACATTCGCTCGACGGTGGGGACCATTGCCGATTGTGGCCCGATTTCCCTCTGCGTTCGTGTCGGAGCAGCTTCCTTGCAAGGAAATCGGCGAGCTGACATGGAAGCAGGGCTACCCCTCGAATCCCTAGCACCAGAGGAATCTCGACGGAGTCTGCTTCGTCTTCCCGCGCCTTCAACGGTTCTCGGCCATTTTTGAATGTTTCTCCAAGCCACTAGGTACTATAAATCATTGCTATTGGTGTTTGTATTTGGTTGGTTCAGTTTATGAGAACAAGTAGACCGTTTCCCTAAGAGAGAAACCGAGAAGGAATTCGCCGACAGGTGAGCTTCGGCTTTGCCGAATAGGAGACAGCCTCCTAGTTCAACAACCCGAGGTTGTTGTTGAACTCTAGCACCATTCTCCTCTCCTCCCTATCGAGGGTTGGAAACCAGAAGGAGGTGGACAGAACCGGTTCCTCAAGTCGACGCCTTCCTCTGGAAAAGCGTTCTGTCGGAGCTAAACATTGGTTAGCTGACCGACTTGAGGTTGTGTAAGTCTCTGTTGAATTAACTGGACCACGCCATTCATCTTTCACACACTTCACTCACACGACGCTAATCTCACTAAATTTTCTGGTTTTTACTATATTTTCTCTCCCGTTTAGTTTTCTGTTCTTGAGGTCACTCGGCTTGGCCGAGCACCAGAGTTGCTAACGATCCATTTCAGTCTTGTAGGAGTTTAGTCAAGGCTTGACCCACAACAATAGTGGATAATGTGAATAAGACAAAGGTGAACAGTAAATATAGGTGAATATGAATAAGACAGAAGTGAACAGTAAATATAGGTGGATATGAATAAGACAGAAGTGAACAGTAAATATAGGTGGATATGAATAAGACAGAAGTGAACAGTAAACGGTGGTGTATGCAAAAATGAACAGTAACCGGTGGATGTAGGCAAAAATGAACAGTGACGATCGGTGGATATAAATTATAAGGCAAAGGTGGATAAAGTTTTAAAGAGAAACAGGCAGCGGTGGATGTAGGCAAAAATGAACAGTGATCAGTGGATGTAGGCAAAAATGAACAGTAACCGGTGGATGTAGGCAGAAATGAACAGTAACCAGTGGATGTAGGCAGAAATGAACAGTAACCGGTGGATATAGGCAAAAATGAATAGTAACCAGTGGATGTAAGCAAAAATGAATAGTGACGATCGGTGGATATAAATTATAAGGCAACAGTGGATGAAGTTTTAAAGAGAAACAGGCAGCGGTGGATGTAGGCAAAAATGAACAGTGACCGGTGGCTGTAGGCAAAAATGAATAGTAACCGGTGGATGTAGGCAAAAATGAATAGTGACCGGTGGATGTAGGCAAAAATGAACAGTAACGATCGGTGGATATAAATTATAAGGCAACGATGGATGAAGTTTTAAAGACAAAATTAACAACTTTTAACAGGAATCCATAAAAACAAAAGTCGTGAAAACAGAAGGTATGAAAGCTTCAAACTTCAGAAAACGATTCAAAACATGATTTTGGGCATATCAGGGAAACACGACAGAATTTTAAGGAAACAGATTGCACGGATGGCTCTAAAATCAGAGATAATCCATGCACATCCTAAAGGAGAAAATATTCCAAACAATTCCAGAATACTTCAGAACATAAATTCAACTGTAAAATACAGAGGTTTTAAATACATCAACCACAGAACCTATACATTACAAAATTCCCAGCAGAGTTTTTAAACAAAACACAAGACTATAACAGAGTTTTAAAAAAAAACACCAGAATTCCAGAAGAGTTTACAAATATGAACTCTACTTTAAAGACTTAAACCTCAAGACAGAAAACTATGTCTGGCTGCAGCAACCACCCCGAGAGCTCGAACCACCAGCCACCTATTCATCAGACTTAGGCACAAATTCCTCATTTTCGGGTTCAGTACCTACATCAGAGAGTTCATCTATGAGCCTAAAGCTCAGTAAGAACATATAAAATGCAGTGATGCATATGCTATGCATGCGGTTTTTCAGAAATTCAGTGACAGTACAGTACATTACGTTTCAGTGGCAGTGGGGTATAAGTGGGGCTTATAGGGGAACTGGCGAACAGTGGGTGCACTATCAGGCACAAACAGTAATACAGTACAGTACAGAAATAGATCTGGAGGCCAGTCCCCGTCCCGCACTTAACCAGTACATTTCAGTCAGATTTTATCTTGTTTAGTTTCAAACAGTGTGCAGAAAACGATTTTGCATGAACTTTAGGGAAAAACGTGTATGCATGATCGAGTACAGTTCTTCAACTTAAACAGCAGAGAACAACAATTAAGCAAACAGAAACATAACAAGGGAAACACAGAACATAACTCTAATCCTTCTACTCGGAACAACCTGACAGAACAGAAATACCTAGTACCTCCATGATGTAGGGCCTTAAGGGCCAACCTACAGATATGAACTTACTTGTTGTCCAATATGCAGCAAGCTTAACGCGCACAACAACGGTGGTTCGCGAACCTAAAGCATGCAAAAATGGACATTAACCTAGATTTCAAAAAAACCAACGTTTAACTAACCTAAACTTGTTAACTAGTGAAAAATGGTTACCTTTACTGAAGGAAACCGAAGGAAATAGAAGAAACAAAGTTTTGGAAATTTGTTCAGGCGTCTGGAAGAGAGAAAGCAGAGAAGAAAAGATGAAAAATTGCAAGCTGGAGTGTTTTCACGTAGGAGGGAAAGAGGAAGAGGGGCTTGGCTTCACCAACAAGTTTGTCAAGTGTCAAACACTTATTAGTTTCCTCCCACCAACCTTAATTTCTTCCTAATTTGTCCTTCCATTAGTTTTTAACTAAAACATTATTTAGTTAATCGATTCGGTCTCACGAATCACCCTCGTTCTATTAATCACATCGACAATTTTATTAAAAACAGTCATTGCATTAATATCGGAGTAATCCCGCTTAATTATTCGGGGAAATAATTACACAGAAAATGTCGGGTGTTACAGTCTTGACCATTGTTTTCCTCAGGTAGTATGGGAGGTGAATGTTTTGTTATAGATGGTTTTGTAAAGCTTTTATTTTGAGAAACGTTAGAAAAATGTGGAGAGTTTTGGTAAGTTGTATGGTAAATCTTTTCTTGGTTATTTGGAAGGTTTGTGAGTCGATAGGGTTGTTGATAGTGTTTGTACGTATTTGGACTTTAAAACTATATGTTTTCTAGTTTTGGTTTCAGGTTTTGGTTTATCGAATTTTAGGCGTTACGCCGTCCGTTTTGATTTTAAACTAAATACTGTCGGGTTTACGTTCGCTATTTTTTTTAATTATCCGTTAATTTTTATGAGACTAGCAGAGTTGAGTCACCCAGCCGTGTTAGGATAACACCTGCGAGGAACTCTAGTAGAGCTTCCCAGTCGCGTTAAGGTGGTACCTGCGAGGGACTAGTAGAGTTGAGTCACCCAGCCGCGTTAGGGTAACACCTGCGAGGAACTCTAGTAGAGTTTCCTAGTCGCGTTAAGGTGGTACCTGCGAGGGACTAGCAGAGTTGAGTCACCCAGCCGCGTTAGGGTAACACCTGCGAGGAACTCTAGTAGAGTTTCCCAGTCGCGTTAAGGTGGTACCTGCGAGGGACTAGCAAAGGTAGAGTCACCCAGTTGCGTTAGGGTAGCACCTGCGAGGAACTCTGGTAGAGTTTCACAGTCGCGTTAAGATGGTACCTACAAGGGACTACCAGATTTGCAGTTTAGCACTTGTGATGAGTTCCGTTCTGTGAATGAACAACGAAACACACACGAAACAAGAGCAACTGAGCGAGTAGAAACTTCATGTGTTAGGGGTTATGTTGCATTATGTTTTTGGTATGCATTATTCCCTACTTACTAAGCATTAGGCTTACATTTTGTGTTATGTGGTGTAGGTGACGACGTCATTACAGGTGAGAGCTATGAGGAAAGCTAGGATTTGGACACAGTCGTTGAGGTACGCGGTATGCCGGTGCGGGCAATTGTTGGGGCGACTCGACCATGATCTTCGAAAGGATGTGGGTGGATTGGTATTTTTGGATTGTGTAAAATTTCTTAACTATTTTGGAGGTTTGTGGGATTCGGTCGTTTTATTGAAGTTGGTTGTGTAAATAAAAGTGGTTTTGTAACGTTGTAAATATTGTTTGGAACTGTTTTGGATATGTTTTATAAAAGGTTTGATTTGCAGGTTTTGGTTTTTGGAAAAATCTAACGTTATGCTGCCCGGATTTTTATAAAAAGGGAAAGCGTTTGTTTTACCACTCTTTAAATTTCCGCTTATGTTTTTGAATCGTGGTTTGGAGTAATTTAGGATAAGAGTTGTGTGTATTTTAGTTGAAATTTGGGTGAAGAAAGTGTAGGTGGAAAATGAGTGAAATGCTAAAATGGGAGAGGGCATAGTGAACCTTTGTATATCGGGAATTCGAGGCAGAGACACTGCCGATTGATCGGCAAAATACGGCGATCGATCGGCTGAGTGAATAGTGTCATTTTGTTTTTTTTTTTTTTAAATTTTCCCGTTTCAAATATTTGTTTTACCCGATCTTTTCCGACACGTTTTGCACGTATTTTATGCACGTTTTCCAACCATTTTTTAGGGTCGAAAAACTCAAAAATTGAGTAAAAATTTTATCAAAAATTATTTTAAACGTAGTTTTAAACGCGGTTTGAGTTAGCAAAGTAGCGCACCGATCCAGGACGGGTTCGGGGGCGTTACAGTTTGGCCACTTGGCCTACATTACAAAGTGTTAGGATGATTATTGTTATTAATGGTTCAAATTGGAGATGTGGATTATTTTATGGATGTGCTATATTATAGATTTAAGTATTTGCCATTGTTATGTTATAATATTGAATTATAAGCCTTTAGTAGTAACATAGATAAATTGAAATGGCTTGACATTGAGGATATGAAATGCTTAGATTTTCATATTTATACTTATTCTGCATGTATCATGCATCATGTTTTACGAAAGTATTGAAAATGATTTATGTATATGTTTTTTTTGTAAGAAAGACTGAACGATATGAGTATACGTAAATAGTTATGTGGGGTGGGGCTCGAGTTTGGCTGTCCTGCATGAGGTGGACCAAACAGTGCTTACTTCCTCTTAGACTGAATCACCCCCAAATGACTGGACTGTAAAGTGAAAGAAAACTGAAACTGCATTGTTTGCAAATTGCATAATCATGGTAGTTTATTTGAATTATTCATTACACGTTACTTGCTGAGTATTAGGCTCATTGAATGAACTTTGTAATGTAGGTGATGAATTTGTTGGTGAGAATTATGACCACTAAATAGATTGGATAACGTAGTTGACGGAGTATGTCCATGGCAAGCACTTGTGGTTGTTAGAGCGATTTTGACCCGTGGGCTACTCTTTTAAGTACTTTGGTATGAAAATATATATATATATATATAGTATGTAATAACATGTTAAAACAAACTTGATAGTTGAGAACTATATTTTATAAATAGAAAATAGTCAAAAGTAACTTTGGTTGTTATATATAAAATATATATATATATATATAATAAGTTTAAAAAATTTTAGTCATTACACACTACCATAAAGTTTTGGCTTAAGAAAAAAAGGGTCCCATGAACTATTACAAACAAGAGCAGATTATATAGAATGATGCTTTCAAAAACTATTTTTCTATTATCTCTATTTGATTTTTTATTGGTTTTCAAATCACAAAAACAAGTTTCATCCAACCACGTAGATTGCTAGAGTTCGTTGGCAAAATGTTATTTAAATCTTGCAAAATAGCTCTGGGTACAATAAAAGTAATGGAATAAAGTTTATGAACATCTACTAGAGCTTTACGAAGATAGAGAAGAGATTTGGACTAGAGATGACAAACAAGCCGACAGAGTCGTGCTTGAAAAAATCTGGCTCAACGAGTCTAGCGAGTTAACAAGTCGAGTCTAACAAGTCTGACTAAAAAAATTTCAACTCGACGTGGCTAGCGAGTCAATATTAAATGAGCTAAGTCGAACCAGCTAAACAAGCTTTAATAAGTCGAGCCAAACAAATCATAGTCGATCCTCTCAGTTTGATTATAGCCTTTTGCAACAAGGCGTGCCTTGTATCGGCTAATAGTGCCATCTGAATTTTGTTTGTTCTTGAAGACCCATTTAAATGTCCAGGTATTGGTCTGGTGAAGTGTTGTAATTTCTTCATGCATGGCATGAAGCCAATGGGGGCACTTGGAAGCCTGGAGAAAGGTTTGCAGTTCAAGTATGGTTTGTGTGGAGAGAGCTTTGGGCTTGAAAATGCCGGCTTTGGCTCGGGTGGTAATGGGGTGGGCATTGAGTGAAGGAAGGGGTGGATGTGGGGTAAGCCGAGGTAATGAGGTAAGAGATGGTGAAGAGTGAGGTGTGAGAGGTAAAGGGGAGGTGGGTAGAGAGAGTAGAGGAAAAGATGCAGTTGGGTCAGATGAAGGGGAGGAGCATGGAGGGGAAGATGCATGGGGAGTGTCATGAAGATGTGGAGGAGAAAGATATGAAAGTGAGAGAGAGAATGAGGGAGTTGGTGAGAGGGAGGGTGGTAGGGAAGAGAAGGGAAAGTTTGATTCGACAAACGTGACATGACGGGTGATGTAAATCTTGTAGGATTGTGGTTCTAAAAAGAGATGACCCTTATGATGGGGACTGGGACCGAGGAAGATGCATGGGACAGAGCGGGGCTGGAGTTTGTGGTTGTTGAAAAGTCGAAGGAAGGGAAAACAGAGGCACCCGAAAACACGGAGAGAGGAGTAATCAGGAGTATAATGGAATAGACATTCAAACGGGGATATGTTTTGGAGAACTGGTGTAGGTAACCGATTTTTTAAAAAGACAGCGGTGGAGAAGGCGGTGGAGAAGGCGTAAGGCCAGAAACGTAAGGGTACGGAGGAGTGAAACAATAGGGCAAGGCCGGTCTCAACTACATGACGATTTTTACGTTTGACCTGACCATTTTGGTTCGGAGTGTAGGGACATGAGATCTGATGATGTATCCCTAGGGACTGAAATACGGAGGAAAGAGATTTAAACTCTCCACCTCTGTCTGATTGCACAATTTTTATGTGAGAGCCGAATTTAGTTAGCACAAATTGGTGAAAATGCACAAAAGTGAAGTGAACTTCACTTTTTAACTTTAATGGAAAGAGCCATGTAAAACACGTGCAGTCATTGACAAAAAATAGAAAATAGCGTGCACCAGTAATAGAAATTTCAGGAGATGGACCCCAAACATCTGTATGTATAATTTCAAACGGAAATTTAGCATGTGAAACAAAGTTTACAAATGGTAATCGATGAGTTTTACTCATCAAACAGGGTACACAAAATGGAGGACTATCTAATTTTGAGGAAGAAGAACAAGACTGCAGGACACGTTTCAAAACAGGCATTGCTGGATGTCCAAGGCGGAGATGCCACAAAACAGAAGAGTCACGGGCCGGTTGAGGGATTTTAGCAGTAAGTGCTCGGACCGAAAGTGCTGCCAGAACCTGGTAAAGACCATCAGTGACGGGACCGTGGAGGATAGTCCGATGGGAAAGTTGATCCTTGACACATAAAAAGTTGGAATGAAATTCAATATAAACGTGATTATCAGGGCGGAGTTGGGAAATACTAATAAGGTGATGAGGCAATTGAGGAGAATGACAAATATTTTGCAGTATCAAGGATCGGGAAGGGGTCGAAATGAGAGCCGAACCTGTTTGATGGATAGGGAGGAGGGAGCCGTTGGCCATGGCGACACCGAAAGAGCCAAGATACGGCTGGGGCTGGAGAAGCTCCAAGGCATGAAGAATGAAATGGTTGGTAGTTCTAGAGTCGAGAAGCCACGGCTCTGCAGCGAGAGGAGTGGTCAGCGTCAGTAGAAGACCGGCGCTGGATGGCGGCAGGGATGCGAAGGCGGGGTGCTAGCAAGGAGTAGAGAAGTGGGCTGAGGGGAGGGAGGCTAGGTGGGCTGAGGGAATAGACGATAGGTGGGCAGGAGGATAAGTGTGGTTTGGGTTTGGGTGGGCCGGAGGAAACGGTTTGTAGGATAGGTCCAGGCGATGGTAGCAGGCCGAGGCATAGTGGCCCGGTTTGTTGCAGATTTGGTATCGAGCTTTGGGCCAGTTGTTGGACCGACCCGAGCGCCATTGAGAAGAGCCCAGGTTATTCTGAGGGAAAACAGGGGAGGCAGAGCAAGGGTGAGCAGACGGCGAGGGACGAGGAATCCAACCAGGGCGGAAACTGGCAGCGTTCGCCTGGAGATTGCCCGGCATTGGGAGAGAGAGTGCAGCGTTCTGTTTTTCCAGGC
The DNA here is from genome assembly GCA_022432975.1 of Begonia masoniana. NCBI lineage: Eukaryota > Viridiplantae > Streptophyta > Magnoliopsida > Cucurbitales > Begoniaceae > Begonia > Begonia masoniana. Next base: position 36,950,502 of record CM039513.1, read on the forward strand.
GAAAGTCAAAACTTTGAAGTAGGCTCTGAACTTCTTCTGGCGAAGGTTTGTCAGGTCGATTTGTGATGGAGACCACAAATGCGTTGTATTCACTGCCGAGGCCATTGAGGAAGTAGATCATTCAATCTCGGGAAGACACGGGTTCACCTATTTCCGCAAGGGTGTTGCACAAATTTGTGAGCTTTCGAATGTAAGTTGTTGCCGAAAGACCATCCTTGGATAAGGAATGGAGCTGACTCTGGAGATCAGTTATCCGAGCCAGGGACGAAGTAGCAAAAAATACGAGCGAGGGCCTCCCACACTTCGCCGACGGTGGTGAAAGAGATGATTTGAGGTTGCAAGTCTTCAGATATAGAGGTGAAGATCCAGCTCATAATGAGTGTTATACCACATCCAGGTTGTGTATTCTGGATTTAGTTGCGAGGAAAGGGAGTCAAGAAATTGTGGCGGAGGTGAGAGGAAGCCGTCAAGAAAATGTTCGATGCCATTAGCGATCACAACATTCAGAAGCTGGGTTTTCCAGATGTGGTAATTGGTGTTGGTGAGTTTGATTGTTAACGTTTGGTTGACGGAAGGAAAGAGGGGGAGAGGGGAAGAAGAAGGGGTTGAGGGAGAAGAGGGGACAGTGAAGCTAGAGGAAGCCATCCTTCAGAGCTCTGATACAACGTTAGATTTTGTATTATGCCGAAGAAGGTTAAGAGCAATCGGAAAACAACAAGAGGAAAAAGAAGAGTACAGTGGAAGGTGAGAGTTGACAGGAGGAAAAAGTGAGTCTATTGTAATATTACATATACGTAGGCTAAACCATACAGTATAAAATAGTTACAAACTAACTAAGGGTAACTAAACCATTAGATACATTAACAAGAATGACATGTATTTAAGAAAAAAATTATCTAAGATGATCTAATAAAAAAATATCAAATAAATATCATTACAAATACTTGACAATTGCATCATTATTAATTATACTCATACTAACTGGATTGACACCTATCTAATTTTCAATCATTTGTAATTAGGGTGACAAAGAGCTCACCGAGTCTAGCCGAGCCAAATCAAATTATAGGAAAGAATATATGTATGACCAATTAGGCCTGATTTTAGGCCTGATTTTTTTACCTTGTTAGAGTTTTTTTACTTTGTCTTGTCATAGTTGCGTCCATTATTACGTAATTTAATCAAACTAATCATGATTATGTTGTTGGATTAGGACGGAAGCTAAGGCTAGTAAGTTATTTAATTAAAATTCTCCTCACTAACATGGAAGCGACAATCTAGGTCAACCTCCTGACATAACTTCCCATGTATTCAAATCTATTAGTATATTACATTGACAAATCCTAGACTCGCCGGCCCAGAAAACAAATCTATTTTATTAAGAAATTTTCATTTTTTAATGACTAAAACTATGTTTTAGAAATTTATATTTATATAGTTTCTATTTGTGTAAATATCCATAATATGTGTTCATGAGCTAGCTTTGGAGAAAATGGAATTAAATGCAAAGTAATGGAGGCCAAGTAAGATGTCTCCAACACATAATTATACATATTTGTGCCTGTGCGCTGGTTTGAGCATGCATGCGTGTGTTACTGACCATTTAAATTGTCAGACTTTTTTTAATTCAATTACGACCATATATCAGCTTTTAATTAGGGTTGAGCCCAAGGCGAGATTTGACCCTATTCCACCCCAAAATTAGACCGAACCATCGTTTCCACATTCGTAGTTTTTGGGACCAGGACAAGAACTGCTAGGTTCCAAACCAAATTAACCTGAACTGGTTTTTACGTTGGTTCAGATTTGGTTATAAAATAAAAATTAAATTAACTTAATTAAAATAAAAATTAAATTTTAAAAGATATATTAATTGTTGAGTTTGGATGGCTTTCTGAATTTTTTATCAGATTTAGGTCGAATTATGCGTTTTGTTCAGGTTTTGGACCAGGTTTAAACCGAATTTGTCGATCCATGGTTCACCGCAGTTCAGTTTGGTTTTCACGATTTTTCATACCCTAAACCGTGAAACTTAGGGGTAGGTAGAACCGGCCTGAAACCGAAAAACTGGACCGTCCGTTCAGTCTGGTTCCTAGTCGATTCTATACTTCTTTGGAACTAGCCACAGCTCTGAGACCCTTAGAACTGAGGTCCACAGTCCGGTCCGCGGGGTCTAAAATTAGTTGGACGGTTTTGGATCGTGGGAGAACTGACCCATGGGTCAACCCGGTTTATCCGACCCAAATTACAGCCCAAAGTGAATTTTTCTCATTTTTTTCTATTTTTATTTTATTTTATTAATTTTATTTTACTTTATTAATTTTAAATAGTTTATAAAATTAAATATTTATTTTAAATATTCTGAATTTTATTGATTTTATATAAATTACAGTTGAAAAAGTAGGTTTTTCTAATTTTTTTGGATTTTTTTCGATTTCCAAAAATTATTTTAAAAATTGAAAAAAAAATAATATTTGGAGGAACGGGTACCGAACCGGTTCCTTCCGGGTCCAGTTACGAGACCAAAATATAATTCTCGAAAGGGCCGGTACGATTCTGGTTCTGGTTCTGGTTCTGGTTCTGGCTTGGAACTCAACCATGCTTACCCCTAGTCGGTTGTGCGACATCCAAAATGGGGTCTAGTTCCTATAGGGGAAAGAACTGTAGTTGGATCCATTTTCCGCCCGCCCCTACTTTTAATCTCATCACAATGATTCATTGGAAATAACTTCGTGATATGTTAATTTCAATGATCATTCCTGCATCACTTTGTTAACATTGTTTGATGACATTGGAAACATATTTTTTTAATATAAAATCATCCAATATTTTTTTTTATAAATTATTAATATATAAAAATAATAATTTGGCTGAATATGGAGAGATGCTAGACCACTATGGGAGGAATATACCTATGAAAAAGGGGGAAATTTTGAATTGGAAAACCTGATAATTTATTTTGGGTTGAACTTTTCTGAACATAAATACCCAAAATATATCTAAAATGTTGATATAGCATTATGTGGTATTTCGTAACAAAAATATGAATTTTATTTGTTAAATCACTCAATTTGAACGTCGTTTCATGAATTATCAATATGCTTTTAGTGTTAATTGCGAGGCTCAATATTATATTTGCTTTGTTCCATTCGAACATTAAAACCTATGAGAAAGAATTTGTTATGCATATTAAATTTCTTTATGTACAACTTGATAATTGTTGGTAGAAGTGGGTATAATAAGGGGAAGACTGCAAGTTTGATCTTCTAGAAGAGACCTTAGGGACAGCGCTTCATGAGAGGAACTTAAATTAAAAAAGATAATTCACAAGGTAAACCCAGGATCATGAGTTCTTAACTAACTAAACTTCGAACAGTTTTTGTTAATAAAATAAAGGGTAAAATGCAATTTGGCCCCTACAACTATGTGAAATGGGCAATTTACACCATAAACTTGGATAATGGACAATTTGGCCCCTACTACTAGGATAAAGTGCAATTTGGCCCCTACCGTCATATTTTCCGTCAAAAAGTAACATTTTTTTACTTGTTTATTTTTTTTTTCCGAAATGCCCCTCACTGGACCGAACCGGACAGGACCGGTTCAGCTAATTTCACTATGGTTTTTTTTTTTTTAATTTTATTCCTCTATCTTCGTTTTTTTTTTCGAGAATTAAAAAAAAAAATACAGTGGAATTAGCCGAACCGGTCCTGTCCGGTTCGGTCAAGTGATGGGCATTTTGGGAAAAAAAAAATAAACAAGCCAAAAAAGTTAATTTTTGACGGAAAATATGACGGTAGGGGCCAAATTGCCCATTATCCAAGTTTACGGTGTAAATTGCCCATTTCACCTAGTTGTAGGGGCCAAATTGCACTTTACCCTAAAATAAATATTAAACTCTCAAAACTTTGACAAATCAAACCCTAGTTGAAAGTGTGTCTGATAGGAATGTTAGGTTTTGAGAAGATGTTGTAAATGCAAAAACGATTTAAAATTCTATTGATTATGAGAGTTTAATTCATACTAGTGACAATGGATAATCTCGTACCGACTTGAGATAGTAGAAAATGAATTTTCTATAATTCTCATTTTTACTTAGTATAACGTGTTTTATCCTAACTCTAAAAATAATTTTTTGTAGACTCGAGTTCCAAACAGATAATATTATACTATGAGGACTAAGAGATTCCGCACGAATGTTATTCTTAATCTATATAGTCAACGTTTATTATTCAAGTTATTATAAAAAAAAAAAGAGTTTTTAGTCCACTTAAAAGACTTTTGAACAATTAAAAAAAAACTAAAAAATTTAAATCATCAAAATTTGTAAAAGATGATATAATTTTGTTTCTGGCTTCGTAATAATTTTTTAGATAAAATATGCTTTTAGTCTTTGGGGTTTAACTGTCCATTTCAATTTAGTTTATTCACACGACTTTCTCATCAAGGTTTTGATCATTTAAATTTAATTGTCTTTCAATATAATTTTGTCTTTCAAATATAATAAAAAAATCATGTGATAATTTTTTAGTTATGTTATTTATCCATGCGAACTAAAATATTTAATTTAAGTACAATGATTAAGATCATTTAAGTTATTTATAAAATTTATTTAATTTATTTAGTTTAAAAATGATTTAAAACAAGACTCAGCATTTCTATGTATTATTGTTTATAGAGATACTAAATAAAAAATTATGACATGATTTTTCGTTAAATTTAACGATGAAAATAAATTGAAGTGCAGTTTTAAAAAAATTAAAATTATAATAATCTTAATACGAATGTTAAACTATAACAATTAAATTAAAATGTCATAGGAAACATATTATATTATTTGTTTTATAATATTTTCTGCTAAATAGAAATAAATTAGATGTGAAATCTAAAAATTATAATATTAATAATAATAATCAGTTTAAAGTTCAAAATGAACTCTAAACTTAAGGGTCAAATACAAATCGTATCATAAACTAATTTTTTAAATAAAATGTCTTAATTACGCCCCATAAGCAAAAATGATAATCAACCTCAAAAATACCGTAAAAAGAAGCCTAAGAAGTCTACATGGCAATCACTCATTGGCTCTCTCTCTCATCTCCCTCTGTATATATGTTTCATCGATCTCCTTTGAAGTGCAAATCTAAACCCTCATGCTAAATAGTATTTT